>JAKOGI010000646.1:275000-462500 GCA_029747015.1 Carnegiea gigantea | reverse complement strand
AGTTGAGGTATTATTTTTGTCATTGGGCTATCAAAACAAGGATGCACTTTTTACGCATCTACAGTTAACCCCCACTTTGGAGGAGCCAAAGAAAACCAATCTAGGAAGTCTCGATGAGTTGTCCCATTATGCCTGAACTGGCAGTTTTGAATTTGATGAACATTTTAACATACGATCATCGGTGTAGTTATCCTCTTTCAGTTGTTTACTAATGTTCTCTACTAACACTAGCTGCCTTTTAATGTTACATAGATCAATTTTTTCCTTTGGATACTCAAGGATGCATGTAATCTGGATGTAGATACTCGATTGGATTCTATGCATTTTGGCTACAGATGGTGGCCAATCGGGTCCCATGAGCACCTTTCCTTCTTAGCCTTTTCTTCTTCATTTGTGTGCTTATGTATTCTTTTGATAATTGCATGTTTCCATGTGCATAGAGAACCCAGTACGGTCCTCTTTTGTTTGTGTTCTTTGCTTGCCTTATTCCTCTTACTTGAATGCTTTTGCATTATTGTTAAATGGCATGCTTATATGTGGTTAAGAGAACCCGACTGCCTCCTTGTGCTTAGCATCTTCTTGCCTTTTCCCTTCTGTTTGCTTGGATTTAGCCCCTTATAAAAAGCATATGCCCATGTGAATAGTGGGGGAACCCGAGTGGGTTCCCCTTTGGCCTCTTCTTTCTTGCTTTAGCTATAAATTGCCTGCTCGTGCAGTCTTCACTTTATCTCTCAACCATGCTACTCCTCCTTCTTTCGTTCTCCTTTGTTTTCTCTAACTTTCCTCTCATTATTCTCATCATCAAGTGCTCTTAAAATATGAGCTTGAGAAAAGCTCATCATCCTCATCGGCTGTGGCAAGAAAGGCTTACAAAAGATTTCTTCATTAAAAGGGAATCGAGACCTGTTAAATCTTGGGATGGCGTTAATCTTCTAGCTAAGATCGTATGCCATGCCTTTAGTCAAGCTGATACCGAAAATGTAAATGGTCATCTTTTGTGTGCTATTCTTTCTTTTGTTTGTCATGTCTTTTTCTTCCTATTTTATGATGATCTCATTACGTATGGAGGCACCCCTCAGAAGTTCACAACAGACCTCAAATGTGAGGAAATACAAGTCTGAGCCATTCTAGAGAATGTAGGCTTTGGATCCTCTTATTCAGCCTTAGAAGGATACTATGAATAGGCCTTGGATTTTTGGGGATACTACCAACTTGCAAGATAGCTGATAGATTTTACAATACTACCAACACCTTTTGAGGAGATGACAATATGCTAATAGACCTGAGATTTTCTAGTGACCCGTTAGTATACTTGGAGGGCTTTTGTCATGACTAGACCAACCTTTCATGGAGAACTGATATAGATCATAGTGCTACTACCCAAGGTAGAGAAGGTAACATATCACAAACACCTCCATACTATCCATGTTCTTCTTTAACCATCCAAAATGGAGCACCGTTTTCGATAGCATGTTGCGTAGTTCTCCTAAGCCTTCCCATGGGGCAATCCTACATTGTTGGATTCCTTAAGAAGCATTCTTTAGAGGGAAAAAGCCCATTTTGGGTTATGATGATGGCATTTTGGTGAGTTAGCCCAAAACAGCAGCATACTTAGTTTGGGTTGTTTTCTACCCAATTTGAAAGAAATTGTTGTTTCTTGGCCTTTAATATGAATTAGGGCTAATTTTATTATTTAGAGGGATTTCTAACATCTTATTGTATCCCATTATGCGTTAAAATCATCCCTAAATTAAGTCTAGCTTGAAAGAACAACTTGCCTAAAGTTAGTTTTAACTCGAGTTGTCCAAGTCAAAACAAACTATTTTGACTTTGTAATGCTTTTGCCTTAACATGAAGACTTTTCCACCTACCTCCTTGTTTGCTTGGCTTTGTAAGCAACCAGGAGCAATATCATGGAGTTCTAATAGCTTTTGAGGTCAAGTGGACCAATACTTCTCGAGAGAGAACTCAAGCTTTATACGAATTGGCCAGCCTCAGTGCAAATCACATCAGCAGCCTTTTCTCTCTCAAAAATGTGCAAGTGGACTTCTTTAGATAATTAATTATGGTTTAGGCTTCAATTATTATAATTTAAGCTAGATTAGCCAAACTAATAGGTAACTCACTTCCTGTTTAGAAAACAGTTTATACTTAAGTTTGATTAAGGGTTTCCTAAGCATTAAGGAAACTCCTTGTCAGGAAAAGGCTTGGACTGAGTATTTCAAGTCCTTTCTTTTTCTAGTTGTAAGCTAGACTTGATTGTTAATACCGTTGTTCCATTGCTGAACTACAATTCTCTATAAAATCTCTCTTTATAATTTGTGAATTAGCTTGTTAACCAAGTGGATTCCTTTAATCTGATTCTAGTGGTTTGACCTTCATGAATTAGAAGGTAGATTCCTTTTTAGTTTAGGTGCTAGTTGAGCCTTTAGCCCATCCTTATCCTTGTTCTTACTGATTCTCAAATAGATTCATCCAAACTGAAATTGTAGGAAACCCATTGCTTGAGTTTAGATTGAGCTCATGCATTAAATTGGTATCATAGCAAAACCTGGTTAGTTTTTCATTTGTTTTCCTAGTATTAATCTATTTTTCCTAGTTGATACTCTGCCAAAACACACTCTTCAAAATTCCTTAAACAACCCCCAGCCTAAACACATAACCAGCCACACAAACACCTTAATTTCCTGAAAATAGTTTCTTGATTGCTCTCCCATATCTGCGAGAGAGGAAATTAACTCTTCTCAACATAGGATCCCTAGAGGGCTTACCTTGGAGGAGGCCCATGAGATAGGGAGGAGAAATTCTATCTAACAACTCCAGAGGGATGTCCATTCCCTATCCACTAAAATCACCAATATCACCACCAGATTGGATGAGGTCCTTGCTAGGTTCAGAGATGATCCCGGAGGGGGGAGAAGAAGGAACCATAGATCTCCTAGGGGTGACACAACCTCTCCCATTCTTCTTCATCCTAAGATAAACATTCACCCAGGGGAAGAAGGAGGCTACCTAGAGAAGATGATTTGAGGGACATGAGGTTTAACCCCTCAGAATTTGAAGGAACTTTGAATCCAGATCATTACCTTAAGTGGATTCAAACTCTAGAGAGATTCTTTGGTATCAAAGAATACTAAGATGAGAAGGCTTTCAAGATTAGTTTCCTTAAGCTTGAAAAACATGCTTGACTTTGGTATGAAATACTAAGAGACAAAGGGCTAAGGAAGGAAGAACTCATATCAGAACTTTGTCCAAACTGAAGAGAATCATGCATAAAAGGTTCCTTCCTGATAATTATAAGCATTAGCTATACCTTAGGATATCATCCCTAAATCAAGGAAGAATGAGTGTTAAAGAACACATTTGTGAGTTTGAGCAACTCCAAATCCATAGTTGTTTGTAAGAAGAAGAACAACAAACTATGGTAAGGCTCCTTAGGGGACTTGATCTCGGTATTTTTGAAAAGCTTGAACTCTAAGCATACTAGTCCCTTAAGGACATTTGCAAATTGGCCTTCATAGTAAAGAATAATGCTAAAAACAAGAGGGTTTTTGCTAGTTTTGATTGAAGACCTAGTCCTCAAATCAAGTCTTAACCTGTTCCTCAGGCCGAGGCTATTTCCAAGGATAGCGAGGGATTAAACAACAGGAAAAATGTTGTCAAGGCGTTTCATAAGAAACTTGATGGCAAGAAATGCTTTAAGTGCTAAGGCTACGACACTTTCAAGCTGACTATCCTAATAGGAGGGCATCATCATTAAAGAGATTGACGAAATCAATCAAATTAACCTTGAGTCCAGTGAAGGAGAGGATGAAAAGGAGGAGGAACCCACTATCTTGCCTCTTGATGTGGGGGAATTCTTGATGCTCAAAAGGATTTTAAATGCTATGAAAGGATCCAAGGAGGAAAGTAAAATGGAGCATATCTTTCGCTTCCATTGCACCATTCAAGGGAAGGTATGTAGTTTAATCATCGATGGAGGTAGGTGTTCTAATGTTACCTCAATCCATTAAGTTAACAAGCTTAAACTACATAATTTTCCACACCCTAGACCATACTCACTTTAATGGCTTAAAAAGGTTAATGAAGTTCATATGGCTAAACAAGTTTTAGTCACCTGCGCCATTGGTAATCTAAAAGATGAAGTGCTATCTAATGTGTTACCTATAGATGCTTGTCATATATTACTTGGTGGACCATGGCAGTTTGATAAATGAGCCACTCATCATAGGAACTCAAATACCTACTCCTTTAAAATTAAGAGTTGCAGTCACAGTCTAAGTTCTTTACCCCTTAGCGAAATCTGAAACATTATACCTAGCCAAGGGGAGGGAAACACAAGTGAGAACACCTTGTTTATAAGTGAAACACGGGTTGAGAGGTCGATAACTGAGGGTGAATTAGTTTATGCCCTGTGTATGTTAGAAAAAGAAGAGAGAGAGACACCTTTGCATCCACTTGCTTAACCTCTTGTCTAAGAGTTTGAGCATGTTTTTCGTAATGACATGCCCTCGTGCTTGCCTCTGATTAGGGACATTGAATACCAAATTGACCTACTGCCAGGGATTGTCTTTCCAATTAAGCTAGCATATAGTTGTAACCCTAAGGAGGCTAAGGAATTGAAAAGGCAGATTTAAGAGCTTATAGACATAGGGTATAATAGAGAAAGCATGAGGGTATGTTCTCTCCCAACCATGCTTGTTCTTTAAAAAAAAAAAAAAAAAAAGATGGGACCATGAGAATGTGTGTGGATAGCCGTGCTATTAACAACATTACTATCAAGTATAGGTATCCCATTCCTAAACTTAATGATATGTTAGATGAACTGGATAGCTTTAATGTGTTGTTCCCAAATTGATTTAAGGAGTAGTTATCACCAAATTAGGATGAGGGAAGAGGATGAGTGAAAAACAGCTTTTAAAACCAAACAAGAGCTATACTGGTGGTTTATCTAATGCCTATAGCATTTTTATGAGATTAATGAATGACATGCTTAAGCCTTTCATTGGTCACTTTGTTGTTTTATACTTTGATGATATCTTAGTTTGTAGCTGAGATGAAGAAGAGCATAAGCAGCACCTTAGACAAGTTTTCAAGGTTCTAAGAGAGCAACAACTCTATGCCAAGATGGAGAAATATGTGCGTTTCTCCCCATAACTTACCTTTCTGGGGTATGTGGTTTCTGCCAAGGGAATCCAAGTTAATCCTAGCAAAGTTGAAGCAATCCAAACCTAGCCTCAACCTACTTCAATCATGGAGGTGAGGAGTTTTCATGGTCTAGTCTCTTTTTATAGGAGGTTCATCAAGGATTTCAACTCTAGCATAGCCTCTATTACTGGATGCATGAAGAAAGAATCCTTTAAGTGGACTAAGGCTGCTTAGAGAGCTTTTGAGCTCATCAAACAGAAGCTTTGTCAATCACCAGTTCAAGCACTCCCAAATTTTGAAGACCTATTTGAGCTGGGATGTGATGCAATTGGAGGGGGGATTGGGGTTGTCCTAGTCTAATCTATGAGATCAATTGCTTATTTTAGTGAAAACCTTAGCGGCTCTAGGTGTAATTACAGCACCTATGACAAAGAATTTTATGTAACTGCAATGAGCTTGACTCATTTGGGTCACTATCTCAAGCTTAAGCCATTTGTGCTGCATTCAGATCATCAAGCTCTTAAGTACATCAATGACTAACACAAACTGAATCTCGACATGCCAAGTGGGTGGAGTTCTTACAATCATTTAATTTCACTTAGAAGCACAAGAGTGGTTAAGAGAATGTGGTGGCAGATGCTCTCTTAAGGAGGTATACTGTACTTTCTGTTTTAGAAGCTAAGCCTCTTAGAGTTCATTCCACCCAGGAACTTTTATAATCATGACTCATACTTCAAGGAGGTCTAAGAAGGAGACCTCGAGGGCAATCCTTACACCATCCAAAAGGGCTTTCTATTCAAGAAAAACAAGCTTTGTATTCCCAAAAGTCCTTTGAGGGAATTGCTAGTCCAAGAGGCCAATGGTGGCATACTTGGTGGTCATTTTGGTCTTAATAAGACCGTTGGCATCCTTAAAGCGCACTTCTATTGGCCCAAGCTAGGAGGTGATGTTCATAAGTTAGTTTTCGCTTGTTCTACGTGCCACGAAGCCAAGAGCCAGTTTCATCATAGCCTTTATACCCCACTACCCGTACCTACTAGGCCTTGGGATGATGTGAGCATAGATTTTATTGTGGCTTTCCCTTCGATTCGAATAGGGAAGGATGCCATTATGATGGTTGTGGACAAATGCTGTAAAATGGCTCACTTTATTCCTTTTCGCAAAACTGATGATACTAGCTACCTTGCTGAGTTATATTTCAAAAAGATCGTTAGGCATCATAGAGTTCCTAAAACCATTGTTCCTGATCGTGATTGTAAGTTCTTATCTCACTTTTAGAGGAGTCTATAAAAGCATTTAGGCACTATACTTCTGTTTGGTATAGCCCACCATCCCCAAACTGATGGATAAATAGAGGTAACTAATCGAACCTTCACCACTTTGCTTAGAGGTTTGCTTAGCAAAATATTGAAGGATTGGGATTTAAAGCCTCCTTATGCTGAGTTTGCCTCTAATAGGGCTCTGTCCTATGCCACCAAACACTCACCCTTTGTGTGTGTATATGGTATAAACCTTCTAACCCTTATTGATTTGCTACCTATTCCAACTGAGTCTAAGGTGAGCCATGAAGTAGAGAAGAGGGAAACGGAGATGCAGAAACTTCATAAATAGATTAGAATTCAAATTGAGAAGACAAATGCAGCATACAAGAAGAGAGCAAACAAGCCTCGCAAGTGCATAGAGTTCAGCCCCGGTGATCTAGGTTAGCTACACTTAAGGAAGGAAAGGTTTTCTTTGAGAAGGAAGAATAAACTCATGGCCAAAGGGAATGGTCCATTTAAGGTCACTTAAAAGATAGGAGATAAAGCTTATAAGCTACAACTACTAGGAGACATGGCTGTTTCAGCCACTTACAATGTAGGTTATCTAAGTCTTTAAATGAAGGACTATTTTGAAGACCCTTTAGATTTGAGAGAAAATCCTCTTGAAGAGAAGTTTGATGTAGATCATGCTACTACTGCTCAATGGAGGGAAGGTAAACAGATCATAAAGACCTTGATACTATCCATATTCTCCTTTAACCATCTAGAACGGAGCACCGTTTGAGATAGCATGTTAGGTGGTTCTCCAAGGGCTTCCCATGGGGTAATCTACCTTTTTTGGATTCCCTACGATGCTGTATTTTGAGGAGAAAAGTACATTTTGGGTTATGATCACGAGATTTTGGTAAGTTATCCCAAAACAGTAGCATGCTCAGTTTGAGTTGTTTTTTATGCAGTTTGAAAGAAATGGTTGCTTTTTGACCTTTAACCCAACTTAGAGCTAATTTTATTATTTGGGGGATTTCTACCTTCCTATTGTATTCCCCCATGCCTTAAAATCATCCCTAAGTTAGGTCTAGCTTGAAAGAGTAACTTGCCTAAAGTTAGTTTTTACCGGGGTTGTTGAAGTCAAAACAAATTATTTTGACTTTGCGATGGTTTTGACTCAAATGAAGATTTCCCACCTTTCTCTGTGCTTTCTTGGTTCCTTAAGTAACCAGGAACACTATTATAGATGTCCAACAGCTTTTGAAGTCAAGTGGAATAATAATCCCAGGGAGAGAATTCGTGGTTCATCCAAAGTGGCTAGCCGCAATGCAAACATCACATCAGTAGCCTTTTCTCTCTCCAGCATGTGTGAGTGGACTTGTTTAGATAATTAATTAGGTTTTGGACTTGAATTATTATAATTTAAGCTAGATTAGCTAGATTCATGGGTTTTAATCACTTAGCTTACTTCATGTTTAGAAAACAGTTTATGTATAAGCTTGATTAAGTGTTTTCTAAGCATTAAGGAAACTCCTTGGTGGGAAAAGGCTTAGCCCGAGTATTTCAAGCCTTCCTTTTTGCTGGTTATAAGCTAGACTTGATTGCCAATACCATTGCTGAACAAAAACTCCCTCTAAAGTCTTTCTTAACAATATGTGATTTAGCTTGTTAGCTGAGTGGACTCCTTTAATCTGATTCTACTATTTAACCTTTATGAATTAAAGCGTGGATTTCTTTCTAGTTTGGCTGGTGGCTGAGCCTTTAACCCATCCATATCCTTATTCTTATTGATTCTCAAACAGATTCATCTAAACTGAAACTCTAGGAGACCCATTGCTTGAGTTTTGATAGAGCTTATGCATCAAGAACGTAGCTTATGGGGGTAGCCATCCTTACACCACTTTTTTCATGCTAGTGCAAGATGATGATGGTTGGGCTGCACATACACTTGACCAGTAGTCTTATATTACTTTGGCCCTCCTTCTCAGCACCACTGTTTTTGTCAAATTGGGTAACCATTATTACTTTGATTTTTTGGTTGACATTGTTGATCTAGAAAGAGTAAGGTGCTTGAATTGGGAAGTGCCTATGTATACCACTCTTATTCATGAAATGCAAAGTGGAGTACAAAAGAGTAACATAGCCTAGGGAGAAAAGAGTTCTAGTTTCCCTATTGGCGGTTTGTGGAGGGTAATTGAGGTATTAATACCATAACTATTTTACTCCTCTTTCATTTAGAAATTGCATTATTATTTTGCTGTTCTTAAAGCTTTTGTTTATGAATGTTTTCTAGAGGTATCACCTAGATACGGGAGCCTACCTATTTTCCCACGATGTCTTCATGGACGAAAGACAACTAAATTCAGTGAAAGTTTCGATTTGGAAGTTTACAGCGCCTTTGAAAGGCCATAAATGGTTTAACAATGGTATGATAACTAATTTTCTTATCATTCTTTGCACTTTGTTATGACACTTATGTTTTTGTAGGCTAACTTCCACCCATGGGATACTTATACTATTCCTTTCGAAGTCGAGGCTGCTCAATATTACACCCAACGATGAATCCTGATGTAAGGACCTTTCTGCTTCATTTGGTATTTGAGTGAAAGAGAAACACCACAAAGCATTCACTAATAGCCTCCTTGTGTTTCAATGGATCCTTCGTGCTCTATGTTTTTTGCTAGAAACTATCCTTAACAGATATGGTAGAGATGAAAGTCAGTTATTATTGTATCAATTTCATTGATCATGAGTGTGACTTTGGGGTGTATCTTTAGCAAATCATGACCTATATGGTAGTCCACTACATCATGCTTTATTGTTTTATTTGACATTCAAGTGATGCCATTTTTACCATTTTTTCCTCTTTTTAGGAAACACGTGTCGATGTCCTTATGCCTAACTTGAACAGCACTATGATGTCAGAAGGAGAATCTAAGCAACATGTAGAGATTCCACTGGTACCAAAATCTTAGTGTAGTAAGCTTCTATTATCTCCAACATTTACGATGGTGGGTATATTTCTTTCACTTCTTTGTGAAAAAGTTTCACGTACTCACTTATTTGCTTTTCTCTTTTATTACAATTAGGAGCAGTCTAGCCCAATGGTGCGCTATTTTTGTTCTACGGTTGAGGTGTTTGCAAACCTCTTTACTTGTTGTCATCCTCAGACAGATGAGGTATTTTGCCGCCTCACATCTTTCTTCCTTTTACACTTGTTTCCATTATAATGTTTCTTCTTTCTTGTAAAAAGGGGCCTGAGAACTACATCAGGTGAGCGCAACCTGACATATCTTAATTGAGGAGGTGCCCTTCTTTGAGAGCTCGAGATATTCTAGAATCTTCTCATGCTAAGGATGGTAGCTCCCATCTGGATTCTTTATGAGAGGCTGAGCCCCTTTGAATGTATGACCCTTGAGATCCTTACGCTACTGCTACCTCTTGAGGAGAATGTAATATCCCAAAATTTTCCCTAAATTATAAATACAATTCATTTCTAGCAAGAAAATACATCGAAGACAACCCCCTCGATGCCAATGCTTCACTGAAAGCGCTTTCAACAAATGTTAACCGACAACAAAGCCAACTATTACATACAAACCGAATACTTTCACTTGTCTCATCACAATTCATCATAAATTCATACAGTATATGCTGGAAAATATAAGTGTACTAAGCAAACCATAGTAAAGAGAGAAAAACAGAGATGGAAATGCACATAAATGTATTTATAAGTAAGGAATAGAGAGGAAAGAAGCAAGCAAGTCATAAGGGGTCAATCATCGAGGTGAGTGTCATTATGCTCTTCATTGTCATCCTCATCCTCATTCTCTTCATCATGTTATGGGAGATTAGTGAAGGGAGGTTGGGAGCCTAAACCGGAAGCTTGTTGCATTTGAAAAAAGGCAGCCATTTGCTGATTCATACTTATCATACTCATCATTTGCTGATTCATCCTTTGGTTAGACTCCTCTAATCGCTTATATATTTCCTCAAGTATCCAATACATTTCAGCTTGGGTGGTAAGCTCACCCCCTAAGTTGGTCACCATGCCTCTTAAATCGTTCAACTTCCAGAATATGCTCTTCTTCATCCAGTTATGCTCATTTTCCTTAAATCTTGATATTTGGAAGTCACCGTCTATCATTACTATTGGGTAGTGTTCCACCTCAGCATAAAGTTGTTCCCTAAAAAGGCAATGAAGAGGACCCCCCGCAATAGTTCTGCCTTTTCTAAATGGAGTTCTATTTCTTCTAAATGCATGGGTCCTTGGCAAGAAACACTGATGATAATCAAACCATGAGAATTTACCTCCATTTTTGAGTCTCAAAGCCTTTTGTTGTTTCATACATACTAGACAAGCAAATTATTGATTAGTACTCCACCCAGACAACATTCCATATGTCGGGAAATCATTGATGGTCCATATAAGTCTGGCCTTCATTTGAAATGTCTTCCTCGTAGATATGTCGTATGTTTCAATTCAACATCCCACAACTCCTTAAACTCATTAATAAGAGGTTATAAATATACAGCTATGTTGTTCTCGGGGTTTTTAGGGCCTAGGATTACACAAGTGAAGAGCATAAATGGTGTGGTCATACACATTTTAGGTGGAAGGTTATTAGGTGTAACCACCACCGGCCAACTGGAATAAGATCTTGCAGATAAAGTGTAAGGATTAAATCCATCAGTGCATAACCCAAGCCTAGCATATAGAGGCTCTGTAGCAAAATCAGGGTACTTGTTATCGAAATCTTTCCACGCTACCCCATCTAAGAGATGACATAAAACACCATCCTCACATCAATGTTCATAGGGCCATCTCATGTGCTCTATAGTGCTTCTTAATGCATACAACCTTTGAAGTCGAGGTTTCAATCGCAAGTAATGCATCCTTGCATATGCTAATGAGCTTTGATTCGTTTGTTGTGACCTTTGCCTCTTTCATCTCGAATGCTCGCAAAACTTGCATGCATCAAGGTTTGAGTCCTCTTTAAAGAACAGCATGCAACCTTTACGGCAACAATCAATGTGTACCACATCCTTGCCAAGATCTTTAACAACCTTCTTCATTTGGCCATAGTTGTTCGGCACACGGTTGTTAGGTGGGCACATCTCCTTCATTAATTGAACAATTTTATTGAAACAGTTTTATGGCATGTTATAATCAGACTTGATACTTGGTAGCTAAATAGCGGCGGAGAGCTCACTGTGCTTAAAATAGCCATCATATAAGGTTGTTGAGTAGCTTAAACCATATCATAGAATGGTTTTTCACAAGTGCTTGGCTCTTCATCCCTTACATTTTGATTACCATGCACCACATTTGGATTATGGAGAACACCACTCCTTTAGTTGTTTTATAGAGAATACCACTCTTTTAATTGTTTTAACTAGATAGTTACATGATTACGATGCACCATATTTAGAATCATTGGCATTAATCATAACGTATTCACCTTACCATTCTTAAACCTTTATGCCATTAAAGTGGGAGTCTAATCTAGCAACTAACACCCTATACAAATACCGCCTAACACTGTTCTTCACTTCAAACCATCTCTCAAGTAACATTCCTTTCCCCTGTAAAAATATGAATCCCCCTGCCTAAGTTAGTGTTATTAGCATTGCTAGTAAAATGTGGTCGTTTGCTTGAAAACTGATTGGTAAACTATTCCTTCATACCTGGAAGGGAACTTTTGATGCCAATATTTGACTCTAAGACAGTTCAAATTATCATCGAATGTAAAACATATTGTTTCTCCAAGGTATAGTATGATGTTTATGCGCTCATACTCATATCATTTTACTAAATCAATGTGGCTAATAAAGTGTAATATGAAATAATCGGTCTTATTTATTATTTTTTCATGTTAATGGTGGACCCTCTTACTTCTTTATTGTACATTGATCAATGAAGTTTGGGCTTCCTAATCAATCCAAGTACGCACATATATGTTCAATGATCGTGATGGAGATTCAGTCTCTTATCATTAAATGCTATATTGATAGGATGCCAGTCTATATATGTTGGGTGTCACTGTAAGATAATTAAAGGAACAAATGTTTTAATTCAGTTTGCAAAATAAAATGAATTTAAATATGAATTGAATTATTTTAGGATATAACGTTATCTCGTGCTAGGCCCATTTGGCTTGCTGTTTTTATATTTTATATTTTCAGGTTCATCTAAAAAGGGGTTCAAGTGTCGGGAGAGATCACACATAAAATATATAGGCTCACTATTTACAACGTAAATTAGTTATATAATACATGACTTATACTGATGGCTCTATCTATCCAATCGTAATAAAATGACTAGTTCCTTGTTGCCTCTTTGCTTATTACAACCAATGTTATTGTTCTTAGTATGAGCCTTGTATAACCTCTTAGGTGACATGTCGTAGTGCACCAACTTTTTGGCTTCTGCATAAAAAGATATTTCTAAAAGTAATTCTCCGAAAACTTTGGGGTGTTACAAAGGATCTCTAGTTCCTCAGATCTTACATGATGACTAGTCATTTGGGATTATGCATAGTGAACCTTCTCACCACTCTTGGGCTGCACGGGGTAGTTCTCATCCAAAACTGGACACGAGCTGAGAAAAGTAGGTATCTGGAATGCCCAGGGAACCCAGTCGGGTTCCCAATCTAACTTTAATTGGGCTTTAGCAAAGCTAAGTTTCACTATAAATTTTGCCTGGGGCCAACATTTTTTCATTAGTTACTCTGCTCCTTTTAGTAATTTAAAAAAGAAAATCATGTCTTCTGAGAAGATCTTATCCTCTTAGTTGCTTACCATTGATTCCAAGGATAAGCATGAAACAGAAAAACCTTAGGTGGACACCCTTCTTAGCTTATGTCAAGTTAAGGTCGCCTAGAGCCCTCTTAGAGCTGTTATAACCATTTTGGGATCGAAAACTCCATGTCTTTTGGTTTGGAACTTGTAAGCTGTGTCCTTTTATCGAACAATTTAGTGATATTTTAGGATTTCCCCTTTATTATCCTCCCATTACTCCTTAATCTTCCAAACACATGCCTTCCTAATATCATCACCTTTTAGGCTTCAGTGTCGAGGATGTGACTTTTATCATGATTGGTGAGAACCTAGACTTTATGTATTGGATCGCCTATTTTAAGATAGACCATGGCTATGCCGTTGAAGGTCCTTATAGGTGTAGGGCTATAACACTATGTCTCCTAGGTGCCTTCCTATTCATAGGCAGTTTTGATGATAGAGGTCCTATTATGCTTCTCACGGTGATGGACAACATTTATCACTTTCAAACTCTCGTGCCACTTATGCTGGCTAAAACCATTCTTTACCTTGATCATCTTTGGTATCATCCCAATCAGTTTTTGTTAGGAAGTCCTTTGTTGCTTCCAGTATAGACTGTTGGGCCAATGGGTCTTCTTCCTTCTTCCTCTCACCAGTCTGGATTGCTCATCATTAGTAAGGAACCTAGCCAGGTTCCCTCTAGGCCTGGGCCTATTTCTTAGACTTCATTCCTTTTCCTTTCCTCTCTTTTCTTTCTTTTTTCTATGTTTTGGACTTGGGAACCTGGCTGGTTTCCAGAATCTATACTTGGATTTTTGTTTCTCTTTTTTTTTATATGTAGAACTAGCCATTGAAGCATCTTAGACTAATTGCACTTCCTTAGAATATGGACACTTATCTTGTGATATGCTTTTGTCAACAGAAACAGCTTTTCAGGGAGTAGTCAGTTACGGATTAGGTTGTCTTCCTTAAAAAATCTCCCCCATCCAGTGTGTTATTTGTTGGTGGAGCATTCGTTGATTTGTTAACCATGGAGATCATAACGCTTATGTGCACCTTATTGCTCTTATGATAAGGACCTACTTCTTTCTCGAATGTCTTTTAAGACAATTTGGTTATAGGCAGACCATTCTGAAACTGGACTGCATCCTTTCGAAGAGTTGGCCAAATAACCTTGCTCTTGTCTACTCTTGGATGGAGTATTTGCATTGCCGCCCTCTTATCACCATGCCAACTACACCTTGCTCCTCATAATTCTAAATTCTATTTAGAGTGGAGGACTGAGCACAATATAGAAAGAGGAAGGCTCTTCAAGAGCAGGAAAACACTGAGACTTCAACACCGGGCCTTCAAAAGGTAAGAAAGCTAGAGAGGTCCAAGAAAGTGGTGACTAACTTCATATTGGAAAGAAAAGGATCAAGGATCCGAGCCCCCAGAAGAGAACCCCCAAGTGAAGAAGAAGAAGAAATTGAAGATTGATTAACTTTGCCTCCTTATGTGAAATGAAATTTCACTTTTTCGGTAGTTTTAATGATGTTTTTAGTGCATCTTTTAGTAAGTTGTATGCTTTGAGATCTTTAAGAAACAAATAAAAGTTTTCTGTGCGGATTATTTGTGGATTTTACTACCCCTTTTTCTCTTTTCTCTTTTTTTGCTTAAGACTTACAGGCAAGTTTGGCTGTTGGGTTTGCACAATGCCTCTTGTGACCTACTTGGTTTTAATTTTTTTTTTTTAGTTTTAGTGAAAAGAAAAGCGTGACAATTAATTGGATTGGAGCAACTGGCTTGGTATGTATCCGTGTTACGGAATCAAGCCATCGTAGTCCATTCTTTTAGGCACAGCATGGGCCTTATGAGCGTATCATAGGCAATGATTTATCAACTTTAAACAACATGTTGTGGGCTGTCTTTGGGCTGCTTAAGCATAATACTTCTTCAATTGATCGACATTTATGTATTGACCGCATTCTTCTCCGTACAAATTCATCAATTTTACTGCTCCACCTGGTGGGATGGTTTTATTGATAAATATGCCTAACCAATTAGGCCTGAACTTTCCTCTTGGATCGTGAATTGGAGCTCTGATTTCTTTTAGCACCGTGTCTCCTTCTCATAGGTCCCTGCCTTACTGGTTTGTTAAAGGCTCTTGAGACCCGAGCTTGGTAGAATTGGACATTATGAAGTGTCTGCAATCTTCTTTTATGCAACATTACCAATTCCTCATGTCGAACCTTTGCCTACTCAGACTCTGGGATTTGACTTTCTGCTATTACCTTAGTGAGGGTATTGCTATTTTAATTGTGAGTGCTGCCGGTATTCCATATACTAAAGAGTAGGGTATTGCTTCTATTGAGGATCTAATTATGGTTTAATAACCCCATAGGGCAAATGGTGGCTTGTCTAGCCGGTCTTTATAATTTTTGGCCATGCTCTTAATTATCCTTCATATATTCTTGTAAGTCGCTTTAATAGCTCCATTTGTCCGGGGTCACTGTGGAGAAGATTTGTGATGTTGAATTTTATACATTTCCAATAAGCTGGCCGGTTCCCTCTTTGAGTGACTTCCTTGGTAACTTATCAATTCTTGTGACACCTCATATTAACATATAATGTTTTTAATGAAGAACTTTGCCATATGTTTTAAAGTAATCCTAGTGTAAGAAGCTAAATGCTTTATAAGTTAATCAACTGCTAGAAGTACATATTCAAGTCCTCCAGTTCCTTTAAGGGTTGTCCTCCCAATTATATCACCTCTCCATGTTGAGAAGGGCCATAGAGAAGTTAATGCTGAAAGAAACAAAGGCGGTCAGTGTTTTAATTTTGCACGAACTTTACATTTATGGCATCTTCTCCATGACAATCAGCCTCCATAGTGGACTAGTAGTATCCCATTCTTTGGACCTTCTTAGCTAAGAAGCGACTGTCTCTGTGCGGTCCACATTCCCCACCATAGTCTTCTTCATTATCTCACGTGCTTCTTCCTGAGTGGGACAAAGGAAGTTAATACCCATGTCGGTCTTTTTATATAAATTCCTTTTATGCTCAAAGTATTATGAAGCAAATGGCATTAATGCTCGTTGGGCTTTTGAGGTGGATCCACATGGATATTCCCTCTTAGTTAGGTGTTAGTGGATATCATAATACTAGGCATTAAGTTTAAGGTTAGATGCTTCTATCATGTAGCAATATGCAGACTTATCCTTTCCTTCCATTAATAATGGTATAGAATGAATACACTTCGAACATTAACTATTGAGGCTAATTTCACCAATGCCTTGGTGAATTGATTATCCTCCTAGGGCATGTAAGTGTAGGTAATGTGGGCAAAGTTCTTAGTGAGTCCAATAAAATGAACTTAGTATGGTGCTAAGCCTTCACTCCTTACTTTCCATCTTTGTGATATTTGATTAATTATGAGGTTCGAATCACCAGATACCTTTATGTTTTTCATCCGTATTTTGATAGCAGCCTATAACCCGATAATACAGGCTTCATATTCAGCGACATTGTTAGTAATGTCAAAATCTAGTTTCATGCAGATCGGGGTCTGTGCCCTCTTGGAAATACGAGGAAGATGTCTTCTCTAAATCCCTTTTGGTTTCAAGACCCGTCGAAGTACATTGTAGGCATGTCTTCTTCTATCTGGAGAACTCCTTTATCAGGGAAGTTGAAGGTCTCCTACTTTTGTCCCTCTATTGGCATGTCTACTAACAAATTTGATGCAACCCTTCCCTTGATTGATTTTTATGGAATGTACTGAAGGTTGAATTTAAAAGTATTCCCGTCCATCTAGCCACCTTACCATATATCACTGGTTACTGCAGTAGGTATTTTATGTGGTCCACGGTTGGGTCCATGGGTGCCACCACATGTATTGTATGGGTCAACATGTAATGTCTAGGTTTCTTGGATGCCCATACTAACGCAAGGGCAGTCTTTTCCACAGGAGAGCAGCAAGTTTCATATTTAAGGAATTTTTTTTTTTTCATATTTAAGGAATTTCTTACTGAAATAGTATATTGGTCTTTCTTCTCCCTCAATCTGTTGGGCTAGCACAGCCCCCATTGCTGTTGCAGTGGTTATGAGATATAAAAAGAGAGGAATGCCTAGTTATGGGAGAACCAACACTGGTATATTAGAGGGGCAATGTTGGATCTTATCGAATGCTTCCTGCCACTCTCCATCCCATTGCGGCTTAACCCCTTTTTTCAATTTCTTAACGATGGGCTCACATGCTATTGTTAGGTTAGATATAAAGCAATTGATGCATTCTAATCACCCTAAGGAGGCTTTCTATCTCCTTCTCTGTCTTGGGCAGGGGCATCTCCTGTATAGCTTTGATTTTTGAGGGATCAACCTCGATTCCTTTTAAAATAACAACGTATCCTAATAACTTTTGAAAGGTAACTCCAAATGCACACTTTTGTGGATTTGACTAAATGTTGTATTGTCTTAATCTTACAAATAACTTTTAAAGGGTTGGGACATATCCTACTCTTTCCTTGAACTTCATAATCATGTCCTCTAATATGTTGCCCTAGTATTTTTCGGCCATATGGCATCATGAAGTAGCAATAGTTTCCCCAGAGGGTGATGAAGATAGTCTTTTCCATCTCTTCTTGGGCCATGTTGACCAGATTATAGTCGCCATGTCCATCCGTAAATGATAAGAACGCATGTTCAGCAATGTTGTTAACCAGAATATCTATATCTGGCAAATTAAAATCATCTTTTCGACTTACCTTTATAAGATCTCTAAACTCCATGCATATTCTTATAATTCCATCCTTCTTAACAGATGGAACTATGTTAGCTACCATTAAGGATACAGTGTGACTTTCATGAAACCCACATCTAATTGTTTCTGGACTTCTTTATCGTTAAAGCCCACTCTAGCTTAATTCTATAGAGCTTCTACTTTATAGGTTTGGCATCTGGATAAAGAGGAATCTTATACTCAGCAATATCTACCTCTATAACCTGTATATCTTTATAAGACCAAGCAAAAAACATCCATGAATTCTCGAGAAAGTGAAATAAACTCTTTCTACTCCTCGGGAGTTAAGAGTTTTCCTATTTTAATTTCTCAGGGTTCTTCAAGGGTTCCCAAGTTGATTAATCTATATCCTCTGTGATGGAAGTTTGATTTTCGTGATCTCCTACTGCTTCAATAAAGTCTTTAGGGATTGTTTCTTCATTTTCATCATTATTAGAAGCAAAACGGTCAAAGGGAGGAGATCGAGATGACTTGTAAGTAAAAGAGTTCGTCTTGTTAAAATTGAAAATAAGTACATCTAATGCAAAATGTGGAGACACAGAAGTTAAAGACTAACTCTTAAGCTCTATCCTAACCCCTATACTAGACTCTCCTAAAGTTACAGTGAAAATTTTTACTTCCTACTTAGCCTTCTAAGTTACTTATGTGTAATTCTTCATGCTGACTTCAGTAGTGAATTTTGCAGGGTTGATCATGGTGAGGGATAGGATGGCAACAAGGGTCTTCCTTCTTCACACACTCTTGTTTGAATAGCATTCAGAAGTTGTTGTTAGCTAGGTTGGTCTAATCCTATATGGATTGGTCTTTTCCCTTCGAGGTGAGTGCCTCTCCCTCTATTAGTTGGCAATTGCTAAATACTTCTAATCCAGGGACCCAGATTCCCTTTTCCTTTATGCAGTGGGGTTCAGGAAAATCATAAAAAGGAAAGTTGTTCCCTTGATAGAGGAAATGACTTAAGAGTGTCTGGATGTGGCTTTATAATGTAATCTCTTTGACGTTCTTTCTTGATAGCCTATTTTTGCATTTGCTCTTCCCGTCTAGCCTCAACTATTCCTTCAAGAATGAGTTCGTACCCTAGCCCAAACATGTAATTTTCTTATTGGGTCAAGGCAAAGGTCATCCAAGCTTGTGCTGTTAGGCCTACAGCTAGCCCTCGGAAGTATCCCCATCTCTTAAGAATGACATTCGCATTTAAGTTTGAGTAAGGATCGAAGGCAAAGGGAGCTTGATCCTCTTCTAGGACTGCTATTGTTTTAAAATTGCAGAGTTCTTTGCCATCCCCACTATGCTCTACTTCTAACATTGGCCCATTGTTGGCAATAATGGCATATAGATTATCTCTTTTAACGGTGACCACATCTTCCTTTATTAGCATGTTTACCATCTGGTGTAGCGTACAAGGGACTGCTTAATGATTATGAAACCATGGGTGCTCTATGAGCAGATTAAAGGTAGCTGGGATGTCCAAAACCTTAAACTCCATATTCGTTTCAATAGGACCCACATTAATAGGAAACGAGATAGTGCCCATTACTAATCTCTTCGAGTTATCATATGCTAGAAGATGTGTTGAGGGAGTTGATAGCTGGCTCTCCCTAATTCCTAACCTCTTTGTAGTCCTCCAAGGGCAGACGTTCACCACTGACTTGTTGTCAACCAAGGAGAGGATACATGTTTCAGAAAGTAGGTCAGAGTTAGATATAAACAGTTGTTGTGTGTTGTCCCTCATGGTGGAAGATTCTGACTATTAAAGGTTGTAGTACCCTTATCATTGGTGATTAGGGCTATCATTTCCTCAGGTGTGGTGCCAGGTGACAGATCAATTTTATTTAGTTCTTCAGCCACTATAAGCTACCAAATTGTTACATTGGCTTTAACTTTCTTCAATTGCTATAACACAAGGTCATCTTTTGCTTCATATCGCCCAGCTTTTGCGAGATGTTGGACCTTTTCTATGTCTTCCTCTACTGACAAGTTCTCCTTCTCATCTTCTCCCCAGAAATCTTACTCGCACTCTTCATCAAGCCAAAAGGATCCTTGAGTTTCATACGTATCTTCTTTATCTCTTTACCATAGGCCACAAATCTCTAAATGTTATGCATGAAGGCAGAACTTAGGCTTTGGTTCACTAATGTTTTGTATGTATATCGAAGACTGCTAATCATTTTTAGGATTGTTCTTGACAGTAAAGATGCTAACACGGTTTCCAAGTGGGTTTTTGCCATTGTCAGGCTTTTGAGCAACCTTAGGCAAAGGAATGTGTCCTAATTTGAACATCCACTCTAACCTGATCTTGAAGTTCGAGCAATTTTTGGTGTTTTTCCCCCGAGCTTGATGATATTTGCAGTATTTGGATAGATCAAAATCCCTCATTGCTTTAGTTTCTAGTGTGATTTCAAGGAGATTAATCTTTCCCTTAGCTACCAAACATTTCAAGGCATGAGTATAAGTAGTCCCTATAGAGGTGTATTGTAGCAGTTTATTACTTACACTTATTATTTGAAGGAACCTCCAGCCTCGTTATCTTTATTCTGGTGGTTACCTTTCCAGGTACTGCCACTTTTAGCAGGTGCCTCTCTAGCTGGCTCTTCTCACACCAACATCCCTACATTTCTTAGTATGGAGAAATTCTCAAAAGGCATAAACTACAGGTGCTGCCTGTATGTGGGCTGCAAGTTCCTAATGAACAGCCTTATCTAATCGGCTTCTGAGGGTCAACCCACCATGTGAGTGGCTTTACTCTCCATTTGGCAAGGTAGTCAGAGAAACCTTCTTTTTCTTCCTGCTTAATCATCTCCAAATCCCTAAGAGTGATTAGGAGGCTAACATTGTATAAATACTGACGCAGGAATTCCCTACAAAGATCTTCTATGTTCATAACCTTTCATGGGTCCATAGCATTGTAACATCTCATCACATCCTTATCAAAAGTCATAAGGAAATATAATATGAAAGATTCCTTTGTCGATTCCTTTTAGAGTCATGACACTAACAAAGTTCCTCACATGATGATTAGGGTTTTCAGTTTCATGGAATATTATGTCTGATATAGCGAATTGAGGAGGCAGTTTCCCTTTCGGGATGGACGTGAATCCTACATAGTCATTACAATAATTGTTAAACACAAAGGATTCTTTAAGCAACTGCTCTATACAATCCACTCGTGGATCCGTTGGAAAAGTGCTATTTTCCTCATCTTCTTCCTGGTCTCCCATCTTATCTTTCACTCTTCTTGTCATAAGTTTCCTTGCCACAAGGTTCCTTGTTATGGTTTTTGAGTGAAACAGCCATTGTCCCCATCCTCTTGTCGCTTTCATCCATCTTCGCTTGCATCTTTTCTAACATCTTCATGATTTGAGTGATCTTATCATTGCTCTTGGCCATTGGAGTTGGTGTTAGATTGGACTTGGATTTAGATTTGGTACTTATACTTGACCCAATAGGTGGATTTTCCTCATATTGCTCTCGAGATGGAAGTCTCCTCATTTGTGAACTTTGCTCACACACCCTTGTTGTCTTCCCTGTCCTGATTAACAATGTAAAGCACTCAAGACTAGCTTATATAAATACTTCTATTTAGGAAAAAAGAAACTTAAGACATTATATGAACTATGCTGACTCATGGACATAACTCTAATACTGAGAGCCCATAATACTATCTCATGTTGTGAATGTAAACCTTAAGGGCCGCGAACTTGACGTGACCTACTAATTGGATCTAGGCTGGGTTTTAACCAGGCCTAAAGCTTACACCCTTATTCTAACTCTTCATTTAATCCTTATACATGTACCCTAACAAACTTTACTGCTAAACCCTAATGGATCCCGATTGGGTTTTATTAGGCCTATTATGGACTCATTTCTATTCCTAGACACAGGCTGTCAAACTCATTGCCCTTTTTTCGTCTTTTTTTAGGAAACCAACTGGGTGCTCCTTCTCTTTTTTTTTTTTTTTTTTGCTTTATTTTTCAAAAATAGACAAGCTAAACTGGAATCAGAACCTATTACAATTCTGGATCAAGAATCCTTTTAGGACTTAGTAGGCCTAAAAGCCGCTTTAATTACTAATCTAGTTTCTAAACTTAATTTTCCCTAATCTAGGCTCCCATAAGACTCACAGTATCAATGCATAGTCTTTTGGGCAAGGAAAGTTAAATGATACAAAGACATCTTGCATTCCAATCATGCATATGAGTTTCAACCCATATAAGAGTTCTATGTTACAAAATTTTGGTAAGGTTTAGAGTAGTCCTCATCGCGACCTGAATGATTTGTCATACATGGGGTGTATGGCAAACCTAGAACATTCAGTTGCTTTCTCGTATCGTACAGATCAGGAAAGTGTGTCACGAGCGGGTGAAGTAATTTCATGCTCAGTTGAAAGTCGAGTAGACCCACTACGTGGCCAATTGCATTCTCAAGGGGTAATATCGGGCTATGACTTAGAGGTATTGTTTGGCAGACAACACCTTATAATTCTGAAATGCCTAATATAGGTATAATTAAGATAATTTTCGTATTAAAGTTCAAATCCCACCCTCTTAAAAAAACATCCCCATGGAATCCCCACTGTAAGGACCATGAACCCTGGGGAGCCTACCCGGCATGATACCCCTATAAATGGTCGGACTCATTTGTTAGGTACTTTATTTTTTAGAAGAATATTAATGTTTTATATTTGTCTCTTAGAAAATAGTAAAGCTACAAGGCTGCGGGAAATTGGGTCTTAGGCTTGGCCTAGGAACCTGGTCGAGTTCTTGGTCTAAAACTAGGTCCAATTTCCTAGCCTAGACTCTGCCAGTAGCTTCAGCCTAGGCCAAAATTCGAGTGCATGTTTGATCGTGGAACCCGACTGGGTTCTTGGGTTAACTCCAAGGCTATATTCTAGTCCCAATATGTCCTACAGTTGGAATCCGAATGTATCCACCCAATTCTAGAACTGCTAAAAAGAGGACGTATATGAACTAATGAAAAAACATTGAACTTTAACTAATAGAGTCATTTGTGAGTTTTAGGAAAAATTTACAAGCCAATTATACCCTTGGAAGCAAACCATAAACTAATATAGACAACCGAAATGGACACCAAGAGGGTCTTCTGATTCGCTTCAAAAGGATTACAAAAGGCCTCTGAGTAATCTCTAGTTGTGGGACCATCTTGACTTCATGGACTAAAACTGATGATCCAGATTCGAGAGTGATGGAGTGACATGACGGAGTGCATCACGTCACTACCCGTAATGACTAATGGCCTTTACTTATCAACTTGGAAAATCAAAACTTAATCATACTATCACACAGTCAAGTAGCATGTTAGAATCATTTATTCACATCAAAGTACAACGTTTACAAAAGAGAGTAAAAAGATAAACAATTCAAATTATTGGGGGGTGAAACTAATTAAAGATTACATCTCTACCGAACTATAGTCAACTAAGTGAAAAGCAAAAAAGTGAAATGGATGCTCAGGATAACCCACCTGAATCTTCTAGGGACCCAACAGAGTGACACTTACTTAAATCGATGATTGATTTCACTCACTAAACCTTGGTACCTTCTCCTAGAAATGCACCCTAAAGCTCTCCACTATATTTTCTGGCTCGTTGTTCAATGATTTTGTGATGATGTGTTCTTCCAATGATTCGATGTGATGCCTCATACTAAAGGGTCAGCTCTCTTTTTATAGCAGTCAAGGAGATTACGTGAATCAGCCTAGGAAAATGAAACCTAATTCTACTCCCACTGGACTTAATCTAAATAGCTGGCTTAATAAACTAGAATTCTAATTAATCAAAAAAAATTAATCTAATTAGAACTCCAGATGTGAAAAGTTAATTCCACTGAGCGTCTATTCAATAAGCCTAGTAGGATAAGACTTGGTAAAGCAAAATGAGACGTTTATACCAAGAGCTCGACCGGGTTCCCTGTGTGAGGAACCCAACCGGGTTCTATCTGAGATTGGGCCAATATCTTCCGCGTGGACATCCTAATTTTATTACTGGACTCAGTTTGCTTACTACTCTCCTGGGCCCCGAAAATGCAAGTTGGGTTATTATTTCATCATTGTGATATTAAAAATATGATGCCATTTTTAGGAATCTATAGATATATAGATTGCAATCCCCTCGAAATGAAGATAAGTATACAAAAACAAAACATGTCAATAAAGAATCAATGGCGTAATATCCATTGGATGAAAATAAAAGTCTCATATTCTATTGATTATAGACAATGGGGATGTAATAACAAAGCAAAACGATTGGTAAAATTTTTTTAAAAATAAAATCCGAGGACAACAAAACTGACTAGGCTGCATGTGACTTGTTTTTGAGACTCGAAAGATTGAATCCAAGATAAGTGAATTCTTTTTTGGAATTTTTATGGGGAAGAAAAGAAGCAATAAACAATGAAAAAGGATCCGTCTAAGTCAAAGTAGAACCCACCACTTAAACACACCTAACACTATATATCAATATAAAGTTATGACTCTAATCACCACTCCTAGATAATTGTAAAAGATTATAGGGATAGAAATAAGCAAATGGGTTTTCTTGATTATAATTCTAGAATTGAGATTCTATGTCGTGCTATTGCTCATTGGAAATTAGACTTTTGGGCCTATCCAGTGATATAAAATTCACCAAAATTGTAACCTATCTTCTTACTCAACATTGAGCTAGAACATGATTAAAATCTTGGACAAGAATCTGAAAATAGGAAATAAAATTGACATTGGAGGAAAAATACTTAAAATCCTTATTAATGGCTACTTATTGCCTTACCACCTAAATTGACTTTACTTTGACCCCTTAAAGGTTCACTGTTAATAGAAACTTTAGGAGATTAACTCTTAAAACCCCATTTTCTCAAAGTATCGAAGAGAATACTTGAACCTTGACCTTATTTTTGATGGGTTTAGAGAATGTGAAATTTTGCTTTATGTCAACAAAGGTTAAAAAACAAATAAAAATGATTGCTTTAATAGGATTGTAGCAGACACATAAATAGAGAAATACTTACACAAAGGTACACTTAATTTTGTGTAAGCTATTTTAAGGACCCTCTTTTTTTAAAACTAATTATAAGGTGTCTTCATTTATAAGATAACTAATAGAAAGGACCCTCAAAATTTATACAAACTATTTTTAGACCTAATTATACTATTTTAATTCACGTGTAATGGCTATAACTTTTTATATTTGCATATTTTACCTTAATGCTTAAAAACATACTTTCAAAATTTTTAATTATGTGCATGTGTAATTTCTTTTATAAGTGCTACTTGAGCCTCTCTTTCAATTTGTATAAGAGATTTGACAATTATTGCTTAACCAGTTTTCTTTGTCTATTGAATATATACCGAGATCGAAGAATTCTCTAATTAATAGTTTAACTCGTAAACTCACCAATGGTAATAATCAGAGCAGAACACCAACCGGAATAAGAGTATAAATCCAAAATGAAATGCATTATTGCTAGAATCGGTTTCTCATTCTAGCATGATTATGTGGATATTTTAGAATTTCATACAAAAAGTGGATCACATGTTGGTCTGCTATCTTCTGCCTATTTAATAGTATAAAGATTCGGCCTTTTAAGGTTAAAATGAAAAACCGGAGCTATCCATATGATATTTGAGAAAAAAATAAGTTTCGATGTTCAAGGAAAATAGTTCAACAACGTATGCAACTTGCATTGACGACTATCACAATCAATCCTATGACATTTGGGAATCATGAAGTACTACGATTTTCTTTCTTGATAGATCTACAGTTGGTGGTGTTAGATTCCTAGTAAATTGCATCATAAAAACCTAGGAATATGGAATGGTAGCTTACCCCATGAAAATCGTAAATACGAAGTACCCATTCTTCTCAAGACTAACTAAGTTTGAATAGTGTATGCTTAAAAGAAGCCATTGGATTCTCACATCTCCTAATGATACAACAAAAAATCCATACGATAGAAGCTTGTATGTCATGGTGCATTGCGCAGTAATTGAGTGTGAAAATGAAAACGCCAAACAAGCCCGTTATCTCGTTCAATTAGTTTATTTAGACGATCCCAATTATCAACAACAAGAATAGTTTCTAGAATGACAAGAAGTAGTTAGTGATCTTACTTTACCAAGAGCCATTGATTTTTACAACATTTATCATCAAATGTGGCATTGACTGAACAAGGAGGGAATATAATGAAATAGAGCTACTTTTACTAATACATTGTGGGAATACTACTTTCATTTATCGTAATGAGTTAAGCAAATATACGAAGGTAGAAAGAGCTACTTAAAAGATATCTTTGACTATCTCTTTGATGTCAGAGCAAAAAAATTCTTATCAGAAAAAGAACAGAAATATCTTCATGAATTATTTCAAAAATGGGATCTAGAGCATCTTTAACCTGATGAAAATTTTGATGATTATAGGAATAATGATGGACTGGAAGACATTATTAGAGATGAGCACATGCAGAATCTCAATATGGATGAATGCTTTTGTCAACATCAGCTGCTCTTAAAAGTGGTCACACCATTATTGTATCAGTTTATCAAATGTTAAGTGAGTAAACTAATATAGTCTAATAGCCATGTGAAAATATAAGTGTGTGTACTGTAGCTACTAGGGCATCCCATTTAGTCCATTTGCTCTATTAAAGGAGAAGTTGAGCACAGAGAAGGGACACAGTAATTTGACTATACTTGAGTAAAAGAGAAGTCGGGAATCTCCATTTCTCCATATGCAAGCATCTCTGATGATTTTAGTAGTTTAAGTCCATCTTTAAATCTTTCCATCGTAATATTTTCACGTTTAAGCTTTCAGTAAAAGAATTTTCCCAGTAGGGAACATTATTCAATCGAGCCTTATGTCATAAATATTATAATTTCTTGATTAAAGTTTGACTATTCTTTAAATTATAAAACTTGATTAAGGACTATGATCTGAGGTAGGAAATGAAACAAATTTGTATTGTGCCTGATCTAAGAAGGTGTGGTTGAGATTAGCAAGCACTATAAACTGGAAGCTAAAGGAACGAAAGGCTCTAGCGCCAACTATGTTCAGGTAACGATCAAAACACTCTAATAAGTTTTTTTTTTTTTGCTAGACATGATAGGCCTGTAATCATAGAAAATATAATCTTTATGATATAAGTAGTAGACTGTGATAACTAGTACCAGTAAAGTCATTATAACAAGTTAAATCATTTAAAACAACTGTATTTCCTAAAAGGTCTAACAAATAGCTAAATTACTAAAAGCACCCTATTTGGGGCAAAGTCGAAATTTTCTAAAAGTTTCAGAACAAAATTAATAGGACAAAGGACCTTAGAATCTATTGTCCAGAAATATAAGGTACCCCAAAATTAGTTCAAAAAGACATGGGGCTAATAATAATTGCCCTAAAATGCAAGGTAGCTGAGAGCTGATGATAACATAAATAGAGTCCAAATAAAGAAGGGAATTATTTAAAAAGAAAAAATGTTATGTAGAGATAAAAAATGAAGGACACAAACTACGGACGGCAAGGGAATCCTCGTCCATGTTGTAATGCGCATAGGCGTGGGAATTGAATCTTTCTCCCATGTTGTAATGTGCCTAGGCCGTGCCACCATGCCATCAATTTACTTTTGTTCTCTATATGTATAATAAAGCAAGGAATGTACGTGGCGGGTACGTATCACTGAAAATAAACCAATTTATGGTACAAGATTTCGCTAATTAAGCATGTCAAGGAGAGATAAAAATAATTAATTGGACAATTGGAGTAGATGAAATAGAAATTGAGACTTGATAAGGAGGATAAATGGGCTAATTGGACCAATATCAAACGGAGAGAAAGTAACTAATTCGGATTCAGGAGGACAGGGAAAAACACTTAGGCCACTAGGAGAAATAACTATAAGGAAATAATAGAAATTGAATTAAGTGAATGAGCATAATCAACTTCCTTCATTTTCTTCTTCTATAGGGGTGCAAACAATTTTTCATTCCTTATTTTACCAGATGGTGGAGAATTAGAAAATTATTTTCTAGGAAAACCAAAATTTGTTAGTGTATATTATAGTGGGATATTTTATTCGTTTTCCATTGTCATCATTTTAATTTCTTGATTCACGTGGAACTCGGACATGTTTTAGGAAAGTTAAATCTCAGGTACCCTGACGTATAGCACATTAATGATTCTAGGCCTGAGTGTGTGGAGCGAATATTTCAGTATCTCGAAGTTTAGTGATTGAACTTTTAGGTAGCATTCGTATTATCTTGATCCCCTAAATTTTTGAAATTTGTAATTTTAACCCCAATCCTTAAAAACTTACTTTCGAAAAATTTAATTTCGTGTATGTGTAATTTTTCTAATAAATACTACTTGAGACACTCTTTCAATTGGTATCAGAGCCACGTGACCAAAAATAATGAAGATAATTAAGTTAATTAATAGTTAATTAAGCTAATTAACTATGTTTTATGGTTGAATCATCGCCTACTTGCGTTGCCCCTAATTATTCACTTGTTGTTCACTCACTACAAGAACCACTTTAGTGACACCGCAATTGAGCTATATCACTGATATAGTTTTAGAATAAGATTCAAATTAGCAAAAATTAAGGCTGGAGCTAAGGAGATTAAGAAGCAATTGTCTATAGTCCGTTTTAGCACAAATATCCTTTCCAAAACCCAGAAAACAAAAATCTTTTTCATTTGCATGATATAAAAATTCAAAAAGAAGTGGGAGAAAAATCACTGAAAAATCATATGAAAGGTAGAGAAAGAAGAAGAGGATGGAGTATAAGCAGCATAATCTTGAAGAATTACAAAAATGTGTACGGCAAATAACAAAAATCAGAAGAATTAAACAAAATCATGGATGCAATAGTTGATAAACAAGATGTATTATCTAATGACAATGAAGAGACGAATAATGTCTAGTTAGAAGAAAAAATATATCAAGAAGTCAACATAACTAAGCAAGAGGATCTCAATGTAGTACCTTTAGAAGAAGTTAAAAGAAAACTTGGTAAAAATATGGTAAAATGGTATTTGACGATAAAATTAATCTAGTTAACAATGTTATTCCTAAATTTAAAAATTTTGGTAAACTTCTAGAAAAAATACCCATTCTATAAGACCTAGGTACATTCCGGTAAGGCGTATAACTGACTTTTCCTTTAGGTTTATACCAAGAAAAACCACGTTCTTTGAAGAAATTGGTCTTACCCCAATTGATCAAACATGATGCATCTTAAACATCAATAGAGTTCGTACTAGAGAAGAAATATTTGAACATTAGAAAAGAGACATAATTAGTATCCTAAACTTAAATACTACATGGACTACTGGAAATTTTCTAAACTACATCAAACATAATTTTATGGAACTGTAGCTGACTGATATGACTTGTTAGATGAGGAAGGTAAAAATATATTAAGAATGATAGAAACACCAGTTGTTATGTTCAAGACATTGTGTAAGGAAATCGAAGCTAAATTTATCAAAAACCTGATTTCAAAAAAAAAAGATAGAGAATGGTAGAGAAAGATTAATAACATAGAATTATGGGATATGAGATATCTAGAGAAATTTATTGCTGAATTGAGTTAATATTACTACAAAGTTAGGTATAATGAAACCAATCTTGGCATATTTTATGACAAATTACCATATCCAATTAATTCTGTAATCAATGAAAAATACATTGCATGACTTGAGAAAGCAGATATCATTGATACCCATAGTATAAGAATCAATTATCCAAGAAAATGGGTCAATAAACAATGTCCTAATCTCCAAAACAAAAGAAAATAAAGACATAATTTCTAACCTATTGGGATAATCCTTACCAATGGGGGAAAAGAACCTGAGAGAAGAAGAAAAAAGAAATTTTATGAGAAAAAGAGCTTTAATGAGTAAACATGAGAGAAATATGAAAGAAAATTTTGTAACAAACCGAGCCTTAAAAACCAAGATTTTTTAGAAAAGTCACTTATTGCCGTACCGAAAAAAGCAACTGTAAGTGTTGGGTATGTGGAGAAGCAGGTTATTATTTAAACAAATGTAAACATAGGAAGAATAACAAGCTTATTAAAACTTTGGGTAGTCTATATTATTTTGGTCTTTGTAAGGAAGAAACACTAGATCTAGCCTTGAAAACCAATAAAGGAATTGTTGAGATTGTATTAGAAGATGAATATGAAGAAAGTGATTATGAAGAAATTAGTCATATAATGGAAAGTAGCTCAATTACTATTGGTGTTCTTCAAGGAAAAAAATTTATTATAGATAATAAGAACAAAGATGTCAAAGGAGATGGGGTCTTTTCTATAATTCACAAAAACGTGGTCTATAAAAAAATCTATCCTTTAATTGAAGAGTAAATACATTTTTGAAGTGATGGAAGGAGAATTAGAGATAAAAGACTGTGAGTATGATGTTGGAGAAGTGATTCTCATTAATTGGGAAACCATTCTTAAGCATAACAAAGCTAGAAAGTATAGACATATCCATATTGGAAGTGTCTAAGTAGAAATTCTTCCTTTACAATATTATGACAAAGATATTAATCTTTATGCTTTGATCTGTGATATCAGGTATATCAAATTTAATAATCAAATTATTACAGGGATTAAGACCAATTTGTGTAATGGATCTCTAGGATTCCATTGCTAACCTAGACATTATGTAAGCCTAAAAGATAAATTTGCCAAAACTTTCCTATCCCTTAAGATAAAAACAGTTGGGAAGGACATGAAAAGAAGAGGAGACCCACTAAGAATATTTTCAAAAATAATCTATAAATTAGATAATACTATTGATCCAAAGACTAAAGCAACAATGATAGATGTAGAAAAATTTAAAGGTTACGCATATGCAAAACATCTAAAGGATAGAATTCAATCCTCAAGACATAAAAATTGATAGATCATGAATATCTAGCTTGTGAGTCCTACAAAATCAATAAGAAAAGTGTAATAAAAATTGATGAGAATGATAAAATTACTATTAAACCCTAATTATTAAGAAGTATAAGTGCAAGATCAGAATGGGGAGAAGGAGCTTCAACTACTAAAGAAGAACTCAAAGAAGATGATACAATTAGTATGACTAATGAAATGAGTAGAATAAGTTTTGAATCAGCAAGAAACAGCGTAGACTGAAGTATGAGTCTTGATAGAAAAGTAATTAGGTAGAAAACAAGAACGTTTAGTGAGTCAATCTATAAGGATAAATTAGTAAAAAATATGACTATGGAGATATGCTATGAAGTCACTAATACAAATCCTAATAGCATATGTATCCCGATAAATGTATAGTTAAAGGGACACAATAGATATAAATTATGCGTCTACATAGATAGTGATTGTTTTGTCTGTTATAGAAAAAGATGTTTACTTCTAGAATTTATGTAGAAAAAAGCAAAGAATCCTTTGCAAGTAAGGATGGCTGACAATAGTGTAATAACCCATAACGAAGCTATGGGAGGGTTATCCATAAAGATAGGAGGAGTCTAATGCATTTCACGAATTTTATGGGCTACTGATCAACTCTTTCATAATATGATTATTAGAAATGATTTTCAAAGGTTATACTCTCCATGCGCACAGACCTTAAGCCAAATAATATTCTTCATAAATAATCACGTAGTTCCCATTGAAAAATTAAGTAAGACTTACACTCATCAGAAGATTGAGTTTATATACAGCCAGCGTGGTAAGAAGGTAATGCCTGCACAACGTGAGATGACACTAATAATCTTACTACTTGAGCTGTCTGTTAAAGAGCAAATTATTGAACAATAAGAACATTATACAAAGAACTATACTTTGATAATCCTCTAAAATTTTGGGATAAAGATAGGACATTTGCAAAGATTACCTTGTTTTACTTTGTTAAATGCGAACACTACTATAACACCCCAAATGCACATAAACACACTGTTTGTGTTCTCTCCATTAATTTCACCAATTAGAAGTAATAACCCAATGATCGGGGCGTTACTGCCGTCTAAAAAAGACAAGGTTTTGCTTATAAATAATAAATATAACAAAGTTGAACATCATTTGCCATCACAAGACATTCACACAACCACAAACCATCAAAACCATATATGAACAGTTTCTAACTATCTCAAGGTTTACACCTGTAATACCCCCAACCCCTTGCGCTAGGAGTATTACGTTTACTTAAATCCTACTTAACTTCTGGGGCGAAATGGACAGAGTTTTCCCTAAAAACTAACCATTTTCTAGGCTAAAAGCCTTACAATAAGTCCCTACATTGAATAGAAACATATAGAACTCTAAAATAAGCTCAACGGGTATATGCCAGAGTCCACAACTCAACGAGCCATGAGCTCGAGTACATCAAACAGCATAGTTCAGTGATAAAGAAGGAAATAAAAGATACAACTCAACAGATCACACATCCGAAGTACTGGGATTTACATCCCAAAATATACCCAACTTCAGCTAAAAAGATAACTGACTAATAAGATGATTGGCTTATATAGCCATACAGAGCGACTTATAAATAATATGCATTACATGAACTAGAGTACTTTGTCACGTACAATTACAATTCTAGGATACATCATTTTACAGCGTTAAACACGTAAAACTACTTCCCTATGTGGACACATGACACCTCATCAAGTAAGCAAGGGTAAACTCTAACTGGCATAGGTGAACAGACTTCTACCTGTCACACAGAAAACCTAGGAAAAGGGAAAAGAGTAATGGGATGAGCAACCAACGCTCAATAAGTATTCCCCGACTCCTTGAAACCAAAACCGTTGCAGGTAATAATACCAATAATAGTCACATATCACATATTCATATATTACTATCATATTAGGCAATCAGTAACCCCAAGGGTGGATTATTACCCATAAACTTCATTCTAGCCACTCAACTCATTTTTAGGTCCCCAAATGCTTTTAAAACTTACATGCTCAATGCATTATAGGAACATGGCGATACTTTACTTGGGATTTCATTCAAACTATTCTTGCTCATTCATAAGAAACGCATGGGATATGCATAGGAAGCTTCCTTTTTCGTGAAAACACTTTACTTAGCCTTATTGGAAATTTCATTCATAGGGTATGTATAGGATATACACATTTCAAATCTCATTCATAAGATATGCGTGGAATATGCACTGAAAACTTTCCTATTTCTCTTAGAAACACTTTGCTTAACCTTTTGAGGCTCATTAAAACACTTTATTTAGTCTCTTGAGGCCCATAAAAATACTTTACTTAGCCTCTTGAGGTTCATATTCTTTAAAAGAAATCTCTTTCGTATTGGTCCTCTAATGACCCTTATGAGCTTTCGTAACTTATTCATACTGGCCTCTTAATGGCCCTCAAAATCTTTCTTTTTCCTGAATACTTAAAATGTCAAAACGCCAACTATTTTTCTTGCTTATTAGGAAAATACTTTTGGCATAAGATCATCAAAATATAATGATGGGGTAAGATATATTCTCAACCCCTGGTGAGGCTATCCTCATCGATGAGCTCTTACTCCCCGAGGTAGCTGCATGAATGGACCCACACCCTCGAAAGGGTCTTCAAGGGTTTCCCACTACTGGGACTTACTCCCTAGGCTAGGGATTCTTCTGTTCTAGCAGGTTTACTCCCATCTTACATATGTCTCTAAGCACATTATCTTAACCAATTTAAAACATATGGCCATAGCAGCTGATACTTTGTTGTCTCTTATAGCGAAATTATTTATCACACATCTCACTCCTTTTTAAAAGTCCTTAGGGATTCCCCCGTTCTAGCAGGCTCACTCCCAAAATTGTACTCATATAGTTAAAAATAGGCCATTATTTGCTAATAGTTATGGCTACTATTATTTTCAACCGCGAAAAACCTTCTTTCTTCAAAACTCTCCCTCATACACATGATGCAACATGATGATGTAAAACGGGAGGGATTTACACGTAACACATTCAAACACTTCATAATTCAACTTGGTAGAATGAGCCACATATGACCTCGCAATCCACAGGATTGCGATCAATCACAACCCAGGCTCCCTCCTTACACAACACCGACCACAGAGAAACTCAAAACTCTCATTAGTTCATCCTCAAGCCATCCTACTACCAAGTCGGTTTTTAATTCCATAACCATAGCATATTATCATAAAAGTCATAAAGAAATGTGTAATAGCAGCATATGAACTTACTGAGCAAGCAGCTTCCATCTAGCGGTACATTATAATATATATAATCATATATATAGCTCTTAACTTAAATAAGGCCCTCAAAAACCGAAATGAACAACAAGGCATGAACTAAGCTAGCTTGCATTCACAACTCACAACTAGGAAATAAGCATGCCCAATTCGTGTCATTTTTAAAGCATCGTTTAATCATGTTAAGGCTTATGTATATGTTTTAACTAACCAAGGTTATTAGGTCGTCTTCAAGGTCATTTTAGGCATGAATTAACCATATTAGCATCCATTGACTTAAGGCATTCTTTTGTCATTTCAAACGCCATTCTCAAACTTGAATCAACTAACGTAACATGCATCAATTCGAAGTGTTCTTGGGTTGTTTCGAAGCTACTTTCAAGCAGGAACTAACTAAATTAACATACATCAATTAAAGCATTCTTATACTATTCGAAGCCATTTTCAAGCATGAATTAACTAAATTAACATGCATCAATTTAGGGCAATCTCAGGGCTAATAATTAGTCCAATTAACGTGCATCCATTTAAGGCAATCTTAGGCATAAAAATCAGTTCGATTCAGCAGCCATAAATGCATTATTTAAACTGAATTCAACTGAAGTAAAGCACACATAATAACCCATCATATTCCCAATTAATCTAGCTAACCCTATACTAACATACATCATCACTCAATGGATAAAACCTTTTCGAAATTACTAATACTTTAGGAGGCGAGAAACAGCCACCTTGAATCCATGCCAAAAGGACCCGATTTAGGGGTTTGGGATGTGATTTCGGATGTGCTGGAGCCCGGCAGTCGTCTCCTGATTCGCTGCCTAACTCAGACCCTGAATCAACCCCCTTTCAAGCCCAGTTCTGCGGCGGTTTGTGTTGATTTCGGCCTGCCGTGGTAGCCACCAGAATCACGCCCATCCGCCGACGGTGGTGGTCACTGTGGTGGTGGTACGCAGCCAGCGGTGTTTGCCTCTCCCTCATGCCCTCGTGTCTCCCTTTCTCTCTTTCTGATTTCAGTGGGTCACAGAGGGGGGTCGCGGCCAGTCGCCGGCCTGGTGTTGTCGCCGTCGCCGACCACCTGGCCGGCCTTCTCCTCCCTCTTCTTTACTCAACTCTCTTTTTCTCTCTCTTCTGTCACTCCTCGGGGAGGGTCACAGGGAAGCCAGCAAGAGAAACCGCCCTTCGCGTTTCTCGCTGAAGAAGAAAGGGCTTTGCCCCCCCATTAGTCCCTTTCCCCTTTTTTGTTTTTGTGCTCAATTGCTACAACAACTAAATTTCCGATCCCCAAATTCATTAACGCTTAGTCTAGGTTTAGTTTGAGACGTCCTAAAACCGACGTCCTACCTAAATTCAGAAAAGGACTAAATTAAACTATCGGTATGATTTAATGGCACAAATTAACACGAATAAAATTCAAAATCAATAATAAAACTAATAATTCTTTTTAATAAAGTTAACATTCACATAAGCACTCCAATAATAATTTAACTTATGTAGTTAATAAAAATACGATTTTGTAACGTAAAAAGGCAACACAATCAGCTTAATGAAAAATAAAGAATGTGGGTGTTACATTCTTTCCCACTCAAAAGAATTTCATCCTAGAAATTCCAAAGTTTCGTTCGGTCAAATGCAAGATGCACACACGAACTATGATCTGCACAATAGGATTCCAAAAGGTCTCATTTAGCGATCAACTATATCTTACAAATCGAAAGAAGAAGGCTTATGGTATCCAGTCTCCTCCTCCCAATCCTCTTCAAGCGTTTACTCACTCTATTCAGGCGCTAAGGGCAAATGCATAGGAGAGGGGCAAATGAGTTGGCATGAAAAACCATATTAAGCTTGTTTTGAAAAGGAACATAGACTTTCAATTATCTAGACTCAGTTAACATAGTAAACAACAATTCTATATACATGCAATGTTATGAAATGAAATCTAAAGGTAGGATAATTGGGCAATGACATCTTAAGGTCATATACAAGTAATCTCGTTCTAAATCATGAATTCAAGACACTTTTAGGTTCACGGTGGTTAATCCAGAAATTCCTATAACACATTAGAGTAATAAGAATGTCACATAGTATCACGTAGCATCACTTAAGCACAACGACATCATATAGAATAAGTAATTCAGCATTCTCAAGCCTACGAATCACAAGCGACATGAAGCTATCTAATATGCATATGGCAAGCAATTTACAAAAGGAAGGCATATGCAACTAACATTCCTATGTTTATACATCAATCCTAGCTAACTTTTAGGCCTTTCAGTCCTCACAACTTAGACATGACATGTCAAGGTTGTATGAAAGGGATCAACTTAATTAGGTTCATTCTAAAATATGAAGTTATTAGATCAATCTAAGGTTAAATCAATTAACTAGCAAGCTACCACATCACACTAACATAGTAGAGGCATCAAAATACATCATATTGGCATCGATGGGACTTGAAGTAGCACTGGAAATCTCATCGATATCACGTAGAGTCAACAAAGAGCACTGAAAATCAAGAATCACAAATAGCATGAACTCGCATAACATGTCGATAGAAGCAACTTTGAGAAGAAAATGCGAAGGTAAGAATGTAAGTGAATGGTTTTGATGGTGGGGAGGCTTTCCCTAAAGTCCCTACTTGGAATTGATCGACTCCTAGGTCATAGGTTCATACGAGTGAAGGGTTATGCTCATAGACGTATCCTGGGGTCTGTGGCTTATAAGCCCACCATGCTTCCACTACGTCACTCCGATCAATATAGAACACAAGGGCAATATGTAAATGCAAGTTCTTATAGTGGCTGTATTGCACTTTAAATACGTGCGTATGCGGTTATTTAGCTATAACATGGGGTTAAGGAATTCACGGAATGCAAATAATGACTGAGATGTCACACCGTGCCGTGCATTACAGAAGTTAAATCATTTAGTCAATTCAGCCACGTGCTTATTCAAACTCAAGCCAAGCAAACCCTAAGAAGTGCAATAATTCATTCGTAAAACATATAACTGGTCATAAATAAAGAACCTAAACAACCATATAACATTCTATAGCTTTAGAATGTATACAATGCTATGACTATGCTTTAAAGCGTTCGGGCTCCTAGTAGTGCCCCGAGAAAAGACCTCTAGGCAAGTATACATGAATGCAACCCTCATTTAGAACATAAGGTCGAGGTTATGCCTCGAGGTTTGTTCAAACTACTCGGAGTTAGCCATCAATCAACTAACAGGGGGTAAGAACAATGGCATTATTGGTCTTACGGATATACATTGAGTTTGCGCAATGTATTTGTCTCAAAAAGGCAATTGTGGAGATCTGAGGAACTCCCAGTATAGATGGGAAGACTCTGCCTTCTACTATGGGCACTCTGACTTTTACACTTGGTGTTGATGCTTAAGAAGATGTTGGAAAGGTATAGATTGTTGCCCCAAAAGATAACAAGGAGATGCCTGTGGTATAACAATTTCAAATTCTATCAGGTTCTCCCTTATATCTCCGTTTTAGGCGTGTTAGGGTTGATATAGCCAGAACGCTATCAATCTTATAACGAAAATAGTGTTTCATGCTGCAATGAGCATAACACCTAGCTGACTCGTGAATAATAGTGGTTACATGTTGGGAAGCAAGGAAGACTCCCTATGTAGATGACAGTCCAGGTTAAGGCCACATCTAAGCATTAATGACACATATATGAAATAACACTTAGGCAACAATCAACTAGACTCTATCGCAATCACCCATATTAACACAAGTGCATACGAAGTTCTTACATAATTCCTTTAGCAATTGGGAATTCACATAAAAAGGGTATCGTCTAAAAGAGATTTTAGTATGGAAAACAATCTTTAATCACTTACTAACTACTTGTCATGAGTACATTAAGCAACGAATGCATCTTGATATGTAGGTACTCGATACATCAATGTAAAACAAATGCAACTCTTTAGACGCAATAGTAGGGCCTAACCAGATAATTAGAAAGGCCTTTAATGCGAAAGAAAAACCTTAACTCATTACTTAGGAAGGGTCTTAACTTTTAAAGCCTCTATGTTTTAAAAGAAGGATCGTTTTACTCTTCTAACTCTTTCCCTACCAACCATTGAGTGCGTATGCTCACTCTATTATTGGATCCGAGGAGCAAATCGTACTTAAGGGGCAAAAATGAGCTTGGAGTTAAAACATTCTTTGTTGTTTGGGTTCAAACCACGTGCATTTGAACTTTTGATTCAATCACCAAGGTGTATAAGCAAAACAACTTTTGATTGAGCTAACACTTAATTCATCTACGAGAATACAAGTCATTCGACTTATACTCTTAGAAAATAGTTCATTCCTTCAATCAATGAGTTCACTCAAGCTACACATCTCTAGCTAAACCACGTTCACACAAAACCCACATTTACACAAAAAAGCAGGTATAAATCACATCATCATGAAAACGTTCCTAGCTAACTATATGAAATGTAAGAATCTGGTCGCGGCCTGTGGTCGCAAGGCCTTGCTCTGATGCCATCTTGTAACACCCCCAGCACCTTAGGCTAGGAGTATTACGTTTACTTAAATCCTACTTAACTTCTGGGATGAAACGGATAGAGTTTTCCCTAAAAACTGACCATTTTCCAGGCTAGAAGTCTTATGATAAACCCCTGCATTGAATAGAAACATATACAACTCTAAAATAAGCTCAACGGCTACACGAGAAAGTCCATAACTCAACGAGCCATTCGCTCGAGTACATCAAACAATATATTTCAGTAATAAAGAAGGAAATAAAAGATACAACTCAACGGATCACGCATCCGGAGTACTGGGATTTACATATGAAAATATACCAAACTTCAGCTAAAAAGACAACTAACTAATAAGATGGTTAGCTCACATGGCTGTACAGAGCGACTTATAAATAATATGCATTACATGCACTAGAGTACTTTGTCACGTACAATTACAATTCTAGGATACATCATTTGCATCACTAAACACATAAAACTACTTCCATATGCACACACATGACACCTCATCAAGCAAGCAAGGGTAAACTCCAATGGTATAGGTGAACCGACTTCTACCTGTCACATAGAAAACCTATGAAAAGGGGAAAGAGTAATGGGATGAGCAACCACACGCTTAGTGAGTATTCCTAGACTCCTTAAAACCAAAACCGTTGCAGGCAATAATATCAATAATAGTCACATATCACGTATTTATGTATTACTATCATATTAGGCAATCATTAACCCCAAGGACGAATTATTACCCACAAACTTCATTCTAGCCACTCAACCCATTTCTAGGTCCCCAAATGACCAAATCTCCTTGCTAACAAGCACTTAAGCACATAAACGAGCAATGAGGATTATGCACGAAACTTTCTTTCACAGAATGAACGCTTTTAAAACTTACATGCTCGATGCATTAGAAGAACATAGCCATACTTTACTTGGGATTGGATTCAAACTATTCTTGCTCATTCATAAGACATGCATGGGATATGTACAAGAAGCTTCCTTTTCGTGAAAACACTTTGCTTAGCCTTACTTGAAATTTCATTTATAGGGTATGCAAACGATATACATATTTCAAATCTCATTCAAATCTCATACATAAGATATGCACAAAATATCCACGGAAAGCTTTCCTTCTTCTCTTGAAAACACTTTGCTTAGTCTCTTAAGGTTCATAAAAACACTTCACTTAGCCTCTTAAGGCTCATAAAAATGCTTTACTTAGCCTCTTGAGGCTCATATTCTTTAAAAAGAAATCTCTTTCGTATTGGTCCTCTAATGACCCTTATGAGCTTTCATAACTTATTTATACTGTCCTCTTAATGGCCCTTAAAATCTTTCTTTTTTCTGAAATACTTAAAATGATAAAATTTCAACTGCTTTTCTTACTTATTAGGAAAATACTCTTAGTATAAGATCATCATAATGTACTGATGGGGTGAGATCTATTCTTAACCTCTGGTGAGACTATTCTCACCCATAAGCTCTTACTTCCCGAGATGGCTGTATAAATGGACCCATACCCTCGTCAAGGTCTTCTAGGATCTCCCACTACTAGGACTTACTCCCTAGGCTAGGGATTCTCCTGTTCTAGTAGGTTCACTCTCATATTACATATGTCTCTAAGCACGTTATCTTAACCAATTTAAAGTATATGGTCATAGCGGCTAATAAGTTTGTTGTCTCTTACAGCGAAATCATTTATCATACAACTCACTTCTTTTTAAAATTCCTTAGGAATACCCCCATTCTAGCAGGTTTACATCCAAAACTGTACTCGTATAGTTAAAAATAGGCCATCATTCGCTAATAGCTATGGCTACTATTATTTTCAACCGTGAAAAACCTTCTTTCTTCAAAACTCTCCCTCACACACATGATGCAGCTCAATGATGTAAAAGGGGAGTGATTTACATGTAATACATTCAAATACTTCACGATTCAACTTGGTAGAATCAGCCACACATGGCCTCACAATCTACATGATTGCGGTCAATCACAACCCAGACTCCCTCCTCACATAATACCGATCACAAAGAATCTCAAAACTCTCATTAGTTCATCCTAAAGCCGTCCAACTACCAACTCAGTTTTCAATTCCATAACCATAGCATATTATCATAAAAGTCATAAAGAAATGCATAATAGTGGCATACGAACTTACCGAGCAAACAGCATCCATCCAGCGGCACATTACGACATATACAATCATATATATAGCTCATTAACTTAAACAAGGCCCTCAATGGCAGAAATGAACAACAAGGCATGAACTAAGCTAACTTGCATTCACAGCTCACAGCAATCCCAATTCGTGTCATTTTTAAAGCGTAGTTTAGCCACGTTAAGGCTTACATCTCTGTTTTAACTGAATAAGGTTATTAGGTCATTTTAAGGTCAATTTAGGCATGAATTAACCATATTAGCATGCATCGACTTAAGGCATTCTTATGTCATTTCGAAGGCCATTCTCAAACTTGAATCATCTAGCTTGAAATGTCATTTCAAAGGAACTAACTAAATTAACATACATTGAATTGAAGCATTCTTAGACTATTTCAAGCATGAATTAAGTAAATTAACATGCATCAATTTATGAAATCTTAAGACTAATAATCAGTCTAATTAACATGCATCAGTTTAGGGCAATCTTAGGCATAAAAATTAGTTGGCTTCAGCAGCCATAAATGCATGATTTAAACTGAATTCAGCTGAAGTAAAGCATGCATATTCAACCATCACATTCCTAATTAATCTAGCTAAACCTAGACTCACATGCATCATCACTCAAGGACTAAAACCTTTTCAAAATTACTAATACTTTAGGAGGTGAGAAATACCCACCTTGAATCCATGCTAGAGGACACGATTTAGGGGTTTGGGATGTGGTTTTAGATGTGTTGGAGCTTAAAAATCGTCTCCTAATTCGCTGTCTAACTCAGACCCTCAATCAACCCCCTTTCAAGCCTGGTTCTGTGGTGGTTTGTGTTGATTTTGGCCTGCGATGATGGTCGCCGAAATCACACCTAACTACTGACAGTGGCGGTCGCTGTGGTGGTGGTGCGCAACTAGTGGTGTTTACCTCTCCCTTTTGCCCTCGTGTCTCTTCCCTCTCTTTCTAATTTCAGTGGGCCACAGAGGGGGGTCGCGGCCATTCGCCAGCGTGGTGTTGCCACCATAGCCGACGACCTGGCCGGCCTTCTTTTCCTTCTCCATCGCTCAACTCTCTTCTTCTCTCTCTTGTGTCATTCACCAGGGAGGGGTCACGGGGAAGCCAGCAAGAGAACCCCCCTTCGCGTTTCTCGCTGAAGAAGAAAGGGCTTCGCCCCCCTTTTTAATCCCTTTCCCCTTTTTTGTTTTTGTGCTCAATTGCTACAACAACTAAATTTCCGATCCCTAAATTCGTTAATGCTCAGTCTAGACTTAGGTTGAAATGTCCTAAAACTAGCGTCCTAGCTAAATTCAGGAAACGACTAAATTAAACTATTGGTACGATTTAATGGCACAAATTAACACGAATTAAATTCAAAATCAATAATAAAAATAATAATCTTTTTAATAAAGTTACCATATCATAAGCACTCCAATGATAATTTGACTTATGTAGTTAATAAAAATACGATTTTATAACGTAAAAAGACAATACAATTAGCTTAATAAAAAATAAAGAATGCGAGTGTTACAACACCAAAATAAGGTAACTCTTTGTAGAGTATGTAGTTCCAACATCATAATGTTTCACAATATAGTGTAAAAACATCTCAGCACTAATATTCCACTATTCCTTTCAAACTTCCTTTCTCACTTATCTCCTTCAATCAGCCTGCTAGCCTGAGGGCGGTTCACTGAGCATTTGCCTAAAATAAAAATATGAAAACATTTCGAACTATGAACCAAAGCTTTATACATGCATTCCCCTATTGTTAAATGTTCAATGAAAAGCTTCTTGGGCCCACGTTGCAATTCATTTTAATTTGAAATAGGGAATGGGATGAACATAAAATTGTAGTGCTAATTATTATCTGATAGTGAACTCCTGATAATTGTTACAATCTGTAGATAAGTGTACACATATCAAGCCGATCGGAGACCTAGCTTGAAGCTGTGCGAGTAACTGAAAGGCAATGCCCTGTAATTGATAACTTATGGGGTCACTAATTATGTGATAAATCATTGATTAAACTGATTCATTGATGTACTTATCAAAATATTATAATTTTGATAAACACGTGCTGATTTATAAAGATAGAGGCAATGAACTTACCTAAGACTTTTAATGAAATCTCACAGAGTGTGATTATGCACAAAAAGGGGAGAAAATGATAGAGTAGGCCCTAATTCTATTCAAAAATATTATTATAGGAACATGCAGTTAGCAAATGTATTTACTTTCATAGTTGATAGTTTTAGTTAAAAAGTAAAGGCTTAACAGGAGCTAAAATAAATGACTCATGACTTAATCTCCCACCCTTCATTTGAGACCTAATTCCCCCCTATAGAAATCTTAAAAAGTTCCACAAAACTTTCATTTGCAAACCAAAACATCATTCTCACAATAAGGTTCTCAAAATTGAGCTGGAACACAAGGGTGCCAGTTTTAATCTATCCTATGCAGCCCTTGAAAAAAGGCCATAATGTTTTCCACTGAACTCAAATTAAAGCGATTCAAAAGGAATTTGAAAGATAACTAACGGTTCTATCTATCCACTAAAAATCATAATTTTTTGATGGGCTGACCAGTACCAGTTTAATTGCAAAGCGTCCCCTGTTTTTAGTCTATTCACAGCCACACTGCTTTTGTTTCCCCCCTTTTTTCACATAATTCCCATCTAAAATCACTCCTTAAAATCATTTAACAAATCCTTGGTCCTTCTCATCCCCATACAAAGCCATATTATGCAATTTTACTCTATAATCATCTACATCAAGTTTTAAACTCTTCTCTTTCTAAAGCCCACTCAAAACATATCCATGATCTTGCTTACTTGCATAAATGAACACAATGACCCTTTATAATTAATTGAGATAATCCATCCCTTTTTGAAGAATCACACCAAATCATTTTCCAAGTTGTAAGTCACATCAAAGATTCATTTTACATCCAAGTATACATAATTAACATACTTGATACCAAAATAAGGCCAAACCATGCGTAGTCATTAAAATCCTAGCTTAGGGCCAACTTGGATTCACCTTTAACTCATTCAAAACCAAACCCACACCACCATAATCATTTATGATGCTAAAGATTGCCAAAACAAGTACAAAACAATCTATAAACATCACTTAAGCTTAAGCTTGCATGCTCATGAACCATCTCAACTCCTACATACTCTCGAGCTTCACCAACCATTTAAACACCCAAAAATAACTCTTATTTCCATCAAGACAACATGATCAACAATCATAAATAACAAAACAAGAATCAAAACCAACACACAAATTAAAATCAATAAGAACAAGGCTAGGGTTTCTCACTATAATGCCCAGAAAAGGGATGGGAGAAGTGGTTGATGAGGGCGGGGGTAAGAGGAGATGGTGGCTGAGTTGTTGTTGGTGGACTGGTGGTGGTGGCTACTTCGGGGGGGCTAGTGGTAGCAAATAGCAGCAACAAGAGGGAGGCTGCCGTGGGTAGGGGAGAGAAGGGGGAGAGAGATTTACGTGAGATTGTATTTACTTGGCTAGAAATGATCCAAAATGTCACTTGGCTGAATTTTATCCCCCATAAAGTAGCTTTTACTAATTACAATTATGCATAAATCATGGTAATTAGATAGGTTTAATTAAGTAAAATTGTTGGGCCTCAAATTGGGCCAAAATGAATTGGGCTTGGTAATAAAATACTCTGTAACGATAATCTTTTTATGTAACTCGAATTTAAATTTTGTAATGTTACAGAAAAATAAATTAAATCACTTAGATTATAATTATTAGGGCCTGTGATCAATTTTTTGGAGATTTTCGTTAATAAATAAAAAAACCGAATTGCAAACTTGGCCCAAATGAAAAATTTTCCACTGGGATGATTAAAGGCGATAAATAAATACGAAAAATTATTAACATGAGATAATTAAATAAATAAATATAATTTAGGGTTGGGGTATTACAGCTACCATCCGAGTCAAGCAAATGGTGCATACACACCAGGATATCAAAGAATTTGATAAGCAAATTAAAGAGCTATTAAATAAAGGGTTAATCAGAAACAGTAAGAGTCCTTATACTAGTCCCGCTTTTATGTTAAGAAATTATACTGAAGAGAGAAGGGGAAATGCTAGAATGGTAATCAATTACAAAAAGTTTAATGATAATATTATCTTTGATGGTTATTATATTCCCAATAAAATAGCTCTTTCCAATAGAATTCAAAGAGCCTCTTGGTTCAAAAAAATGGATTGCAAAAGCAGATACTGGCAGATAAAAATGGATAAAGAAAGCATTTCTTTAACTACTTTTAGTGCCTCTCAAAGACATTATGAGTGGATAGTAATGTCATTTGATCTTAAAAATGCACCTCAAATATTTCAAAGAAGAATAGATAACATCGTTAAATATCTTCATAACTGTGGCCTAGTTTACGTCGATGATATCCTTATCCTTTCTAAGACAATAGAACAACACAAAGATGATGTCCTAACTGTCGTCAAAAAATGCATTAATCATGGTAATATTCTTGGTAAGAACAAGTGCTATGCTGAACAAGAAATTAAGCTTTCAGGTCTAGAGATAAAAGTAGGACAAATCATCATACAAAAGCATATTCTAGAAAAAAATAGAATATTTTCTTGAAAATATTGAAGACATGAAGCAATTAGAAAGGTTTCTTGGATGTCTTATCTATGCTTTATATTTCATTAAAAATATATCTAAATTGAGAAAACCATTGCAACAAAAACTCAAGAAAGAAGTAAGTTGGACATAGACCCCTAACAACTCAAAGATTTTTTAAAGCTTCAAAAAATGTGTAAAAATTTCCTATTCTTAATTTTCCTAATGAAGAAGATTATTTAATTTTTGAGACAGATGTCAGTAATGAGCACTGGAGTGTAGTACTCAAAATCAAACAAGGAGAAAAACTCTACAAATATTGTAATTGAAGTTTTAACAATGTAGAATGCAACTATCCCACGATGAAAAAAAGAAATTCTTCCAGTCATTAGGGGAATTAAAAAGTTCATAATCTTTTTAACTCCAAAACCTTTTCTTATTGAAACGCATTGCAAAGGCATACTCGATTTTGTGAAAAAGAATTTATCAAATATGCAAGCGTAAGATAGACTCCTGTGTTGGCAATTATGGCTTAAATAATTTTCTTTCTCTATTGAATATATATAGGAATTGAAGAATTCTTTAGAAGATAGTTTAATTCAGGAACTTGCCAATGGTAATCATCATAGCAGAATTCCTGCTGGAAAATAAGAAAATCCAAACTGAAATGCCGTTATTACTAGATATTTTAGAATTCCCTACAAAAAAATAGATCACGCTTTGATCTGCTATCTTCTACCTATCTAATAGCACAAAGATTCAATCTTTTAGAATTACAAATGAATTACCTAAGGTGTCCTTATTGTATTCAAGAAAAAATAAGTTCTTATGTTTAAGAAAAATGTTTCAATGGCTTGTATGCATCTTGCATCGACTATTATTACAATTATTCTTATGATATTTGGAAGTCAAGGAGTACTATGATCTTTTTTCCTAATAGATCTGAAGTTGATCGTGCTAGATTCCAAGGTAATTCAATCTCTGCAGATAACCCCATCATGAAATGCTGGGAATATGGAATAATAGTGTTCCTCATGGAAATCTCATATCCAAAGTGCCCATTCTTATGAAGACTAAGTAAGTTTCAACAATGGATGTTTAAAAGGATGTATTGGATTACATCTGTTGATGGTCCAACAAAAATTTCATGCATTAGAAGCCTGTATGTCAAGGTACATTGCAGAATAACTGAGCAGAACAATGAAAAAGTCAAGCCAGTCCATTATCTTGTTCAATTAGTTGATTTAGACAATCCTAATTATCAATGACAATAATCGTTTCCAAAACAATAAGAAGTAGCTAGTGATCTTGCTTTAGCAGAAGCCATTGGTGTTTACAATATTTATCATCAACTATGGGCATTAATTGAACAAGAAATACACAATTGCATTGTAGGAACACTACATTCATTTATCATAATGATCTCAGCAAATATGTGAATGGTCGAAGGAGCTATCAGAATATGTCTTTGATTATTTGTTTGATGTTGGAGCCGACAAATTTTTATCAGAAAAAGAAAAGAAATATTTTCATGAATTATTTGAAAGATGGTATCCAGAGCATCTTCAACTTGATGAAGACTTTGATGATGATCTAGATAATGATGGACTGAAAAACATTATTGTAGATTAAGGCATACAGAATCTCAATATGGATGAATAGTCTTGTTCACATTAAGTACTCTGAAAAGTTTTTGGACCATTATTGTATTTTTATCAAGTGTCATGTCAGCAAAATAATATAGTCTACTGTAGCCATGTGAGGGCAACCATAGTCATGTGAAAATATCAATGTATACTATAGCCATTAGGGCATCCTATATAGTCAATCTCCTTTATAAAAAGAGAGGTTGAGTGCTAAGTAGGGACACAATTATTTGAGCACACTTGAGCAAAAGGGATGTTGGGAATCTCCAGTTTTGTATGAGCAAGCATCTCTAACGATTTTAATATTTTAAGTCCCTCTCTAATCTTTCTATTATAATATTTTCACTTTCAAACTTTCAATAAAAGAAGTTTCCTAGTAGGGAACGTTATTTAATCAAACCTTATGTCTTAAATATTATAATTTCTTGATCAAAGTTTCTCTATCCTTTAAATCATAAAACTTGATTAATAACTACGGTCTGAGGTAGAAAACGAAACAGATTTCTACGATGCCTAATCTAAGGAAGGTATGGATGGGATTAACAATCTCCGTAAACAACAAGTTATAAGAACGCCAGAGGCCAATGCCGACTAAGTTCAGGTAATGATCAAAACGCTCTAATTAAACTTTATTATTTTGCTAAGCATGCTGGGTCTATATACCATTGAAAATATAATATTTATGATATAAGTAGTAAATTGTGGTAACTGGTACCAATAAAGCCATTATAAGAAGTTTAATCATTTAAAACAAGCATGTTATCTAAACCATAAAAATAGCTTATTTGCATATTTTACCTAATTGTGGGATCTTTCTGTAATTCCTAAAACTTTTGGATGAAAAGTGAGAAAAGAAATAGTGTGCGAGGTATTAAAAAATTAAAACAGACATTCGGAAGGTAGGAAAAAATCAAAATACCATACCTTAGGGTACTAAAAATTAAGTCAAAAAAGAGACATACGAAAAAATCAAATGACACATACATCAAGATACTAGAAACTCAATTGCCCACATCTTTCGTAATCTTGTCAAGTAGGTCGATAAAATTCAAATTTCTGGAGTGATATACTAAAAACTCTATATTTTTAAAGGGACATTTTTTCCTTAATTGTACCGCATTGGATCAGTGTGAATTTAGCAAACATTTATTAGTCTGTTTAGCAGATTGTTGAATTATAGTGCAATGCTAGGAAAAATCCGTGGGATTGCAGTAGTCACCCTTCTAGTACAAAGGTCAATCAATAGATTTGAATTTTGGTTGAGATAAATCAATTTCTAATTCAGCTTCATTTTTAAGCATCCCCGAGGCTTTTTTTTTTGGGGGGGGGGGGGGGGGGTTATGGATATACCAGTATTTCGGCAATTGTTATGCCTACTTCGTTGATAGCAGCAATTAAATTCGAACATCGCATGGTCTACGTACGGCGAAAACGCAGTAAGATTATATACACATGGTTTGCAATTCAGCACTCAAACTTGATTAAATTAGACTAGATCCAACACCACGAGCCTGACAGCAACAGGCATTCAACTTCATCCCTGGGCGAAAAAGGGAAAGGCGGCGACAGCACATGTTGCATAACACTAGGCAACCGAATACCGAATTAAAGTTCTACAGCCCATCTGACATGATGCACGCCGTTCCAAAGGGCGTGGTCCTACACCTGCCGACAAGAAAAGCCTAAAAACATTCCACTCTTGCAAAGATGAAGGATTTACTTTTTTGGTTATTGGAGAACTTCGTGTTTGTGAAAGGAAGAATTTCAGCAAGGGCCTTTTACTGTGTTGTATTTCTGCATCAAAAAGTATATCAAGAGGTTCTTTTTTTTTTTTTTTGGGATCTTGGATCCTTCATTTCATTGGAGTTGAGTTATTATCGGTCCAATAAGAGGTCCCATCACAAATTTTCCATATTTATAAGACTCGAACCCGAAATCTTGCTTAAGGAGAACATGTGTCAAACCACCTGAACCAACCTGTGTGGGTATATCAAGAGGTTCTATATGTACATTACATTACAAAACCTATATTATACACTCGATAGTATGTACTCTCGGAAGTTTTGTAAGCGAAATATAATTAGTAATCGCTCATATGACAAATACACGTTGAAAAATGTATATATATGTGGCAATGGTAGTACATGCTCCTTGGAGTGTGTAATAATATGCCCATTACTAACAAACCCTAACTTAGCCAGCACGTTGCTAACAAATAGGAGAGGACATAATACACAAAAATATATCCAGAATATTCACAAAATATATCTAGAATATCTATAGAATATATCTAAATATAATCTTTCCTTAACACTCCTCAAGTTGGTGCAGGAAGGTTGACCATGCCTAACTAGCTTGCTCCATAGATACTAAAAATGCCGCTTGCCAAGTGTCTTGGTAAAGATGTCTACAGACTAGACCTTTGAGCGAATATAGGCAAGATCTAAGTCTCCAGAGTGATATCATTCACGAACGAAATGACAGTCGATTTCAAAGTACTTGGTGCGTTCATGAAAAAAAGGATTACAGGCGATGTGGAGTGCACTTGACTATTACAAAATAACTGCATCACTTGCTTATGAAACATCCATATATTGGTATTCAGCTTCAGCTAATGATTTGGAAACAGTTGCTTGACTCTTGGTTTCCAATAAATAGGAGATTGAAGGATCATCCGGTAAGAGGACAAACTCCCCGATTTGAATCACAATAGGTAGATAAAGTCATATCACGTTAGGCCTAAATTAGAATGCCACAGTCTGATGATCCCTTAATATAACGTAGTACATAACATGCAGTGTCCATATGTTCTTGTCCCAGAGCCTGCATGATCTGTGAGAGGATGTAGACCGTATAGCACAAGTCAGGACGCGTAATAGTGAGATAAATCAATTGTCCCAAAAGTCGATGATATCTGCCAGCATTATTCAAATTAGACCCGTTGGCAAGTGCAAGTTTATGATTTTCTTCCATGGGAAAGTCGCGGGCTTAGCACCCAGAAGCCCGCATTCATCAACTATCTCAAGTGCATACTTACGCTGGCTAAGAAAGAGTCAGTTGGGTCCATGAGCCACTTCAATCACAAGAAAATACATCAAAGGCCGAAGATCCTCGATGCTAAAACAAGCATTGAAATAGTTTTTAAACTCATTGCAGGCATGATAGTCATTTTCAGCCACGACAATATCATCAACATATACTAGGAGAGCCATGAAAACTTCCCCTTTCTAACAAGTCAATAATGAATAGTCAACATAAGAGTGTATGAAACCATGCTCATGCAGCTTGGAGGAAAGCTTTATAAACCATTGGCGAAGCGCCTGACGAAGGCTATAAAGGGATTTTTGAAGTTGACAGACCATGTTTGGAGTGCTACAATTGAAACCGAGAGGTTATGTCATATAGATCTCCTCATCCAAATCTCCATGAAGGAACGCATTGTTAACGTCTAACTGATGTAGTTCCCAACCCTTTGAAACTACAATAGTTAGGAAGCTATGAACACTCGTTGTCTTAATTAGCTACTCGAGCAAACGTCTCATTATAATCAAAGCCTTCCACTTGATGATCACCACGTATAACCACGTGGCCCTGAACCTCTCAACTGTTCCATTTGAGTTATATTTAACTTGATATATCCACTTGCAACTTATGGGTTTCTTGCATTTAGGTAAATCTTTTACAATCCAAGTCTCATTCTTTTCAAGTGCCCAAATTTCTTCTGCCATTGCGGCCCTCAATCGTGAATCTTCATGGCCTCATGGTAATATTTGGGCTCTGTCACTTTAGTAATGCTAGCTAGAAAATTTTGATGAGAAAGAGAAAAATTAGTGCTTGTGACATAATTAACGATTGGATAAGGCATGCCTGAGGATCCTTTTTGAAGCAGCAGTGCAATCAAGAGGGGATCTTTTAATGCAGTGCTGTAGCATACACAATCATTAAGACGGGCTAGAGGTTTATGGCTTTGGGTGTTACGTATGCTACTTGAGCCTGAAGTATGTGGGTGCTGCTAGCAGCCTACGGGACCAATCCAGTGCATTTGTCCCTGTCTTCTGGTGATCCCTTTTACTATTGGGATTCAGTGCCTTGGCATTGGATTAGACTGAGAGGATCGCCTATTGCTACTGGCCTAACCATTGGGCCAAGCGCAACATCATTGCACATTCTAAAATCATCATCAACCACATCATGTTGCTGCCAATAAGCGTCTTGAGTTGCTACTTGTTCACTAGACGTGGCACTTGATGTAAAGAGAAAATTGTGCTCACAGAATAGCACATCTGTGCTTACAAAGATTTCTTGGGTGTCCAAATCTCGTACCTTCCATCCGTTGTTACCAAACAGATACCCAAGAAAAACACATTTTTACTTCTTAATGCATATTTGTCCTTTTGTCTAGGATTGCTTGTTGCAAAGCAGAAGACACCCAAAACTTTTAGCTCATCATAAGAGCGCTTACACTTAAAAAGTACTTCATAAGGCATTTTTCCTTTAAGTAATTTGGTCAGGGTCCTATTTATTAAATATGCCGCTGTGAGCACTCATTCTCCCCAATATTGGATCGGATGGTTAGCCTGGAATTGAAAAGCCCTTGCCATATTTAAGATATAAAGATGCTTACGTTCTATCGTTTTGTTCTATTGTGGAGTATTCACACAATTGCTTTCACGTATAATCTCATGTTCAAAGTGAAAACTTTGCATAGGTGCTTAAGTGAATTCTGTTCCATTGTCGCTTCGGACCACCTTCACGCCTTTGTTAAATTGGTTTTGGACCACATCAACGGATCATTTTAAGAGTTATACTTGCTTCTGTTCGATCTTACATAAAGTATACCCAAGTGGCCCTACGAGCATCATCAGCAATACTAAGGAAGTAATGTCCATCACATAATGAAGGGGTTTGATAAGGACCCCAACTGTCGCAATGAATCAAATCAAAAACTTCCTTTATGTTGCTTTTAGTAATAGGAAATGAACAACGGATTTGCTTCACACAAAGACAAATTTCACAAACATAATCTTTTCTCTTGTTTAAATCACTAACTACTCCTATATGTTGAGAAAGAAAAGTTAAAACTTCACTTGATGGGTGCCCAAGCGGACCGCATTCACCTGCTTTGATGACCTTTCATAGTAATAGATCCCTTCTCTTTGCTCACCCACTCTAATCAAAGACCTCGAAGTGTGGTCCTGTATCAAACAATAGTCATCAAAATATATCACATCGTAATTTAACTGTTTGCACAATTTTGAAATTAAGACAAGGTTACAATTTAATTTGGGCACAAACAAAACATTCCCTAATTTTAACCCTTTTACCAAAATTATGGAGCCCTTTTCACAAGCCATGGTATATGTACTGTTTGTAATCCAGTGGCTACTGGAGATATTTTTTGAACCTCAGTGATTGTCGAGACATGTAACACCCCAAGCCCCTAGGGCCGAAAGCGTTACGTTTTCTTAACTTTCTACCTAAATTCTGGATGAAACGGACAAAATTTCCCCTAAAAACTGACCGTTTCCAGGCTGTAAGCCTTACAATAAATCCCTACAATTTAACGGAATCGTAAAACATTTAAAAGAAGCTTAGTTCATAACTCAACGAGCCACTCGCTCGGAGTACACCAACCAGATTAATTCATAAATAAAGAAGAAATGGAAGATACAACTCAACGGTTCACACAACCGGAGTATTGGGGTTTACATCCCAAAACATAACTAACTTTAACCAAAAGACATATAACTGACTAGATGGTTGGCTCATAAGGCCGTACAGAGCGATTCATAAACAATATGCATTACATGAACTTAGAATACCTGTTTACAACCATTTCAAACTGAGAATACATAACATGACTTCATTAGATATGTAAGATCCCCTCAAATGAGTACAAACGACATCTTGCAAGCATGAACAGATTCCATCTTGACATAACTGATTCAACTTTTTCCTGTTATAAAGAAAACCTGGGGAAAAGGGGAAAGAGTAGTGGGATGAGCAACCACACGCTCAGTGAGTGTCCTCCGACCCCCTTAACACCAAAACCGTTGCAGGCAGTAATATCTTTACTAGTCACATAGTATGTATCCATACTTTACTATCATATTAGGCATTCATAAAATTCTTATGGAAACATCACTAACCATAAACTTCACTTTAGACACTCAAACTCATTTCTAGGTCTCTAAATGATCAAACATCTTTACTACCAGGCAGTCAAACACTTAAACAAGGGACGAGGCTGAGCATAGAAACTTTTTTTTCATAAACATAACTTCTTGGTATTCTATTCCAACTATGCATGAAACCCTATTCATATGATGTGCACATAAGGTTATTTCTTTTCAGAATCATACTCTTCTTGGCATTTCATTCGTATGGTATGCATAAGATACACACATTTTAAGTCTCAATCAATTCTCATTCATAGGATATACATGAAATATGCTTATAAGACTTACTTCTCATATTCGTATCTTACTTAGCATCTCATTCATAAGTTAAACTTAGAACATGCACATGTCATACACAGGAAGCCTTCTTTCTTTTACTGAAAACACTTCATTTAGCCTCTTGAGGATCATAAAAACTCTTCTCTTAGTTTTTTGAGGCTCATATTCTTTTGACGAATCTCTTTCATCTTGGTCTCTTAATGACCCTTAAAAACCTTCTTTCTGAAAAACTTAAAAAGATGAAACGTCAACTGCTTTTCTTACTTATTAGAAACTTACTCATAGCATATAAACATCTTATTGTGCTGGCTAAGTGAGATTATAACTCACAACTTACGTTATCCCCAGGGTATACGTACTTAACTTTTGGCCAAAACGCGTCTTAGTAGAGCAACTCTAATCTCGATACTGTCCTCTGCGGGGCAATAGCTCACACCATGATAATCATATCCTGAGTCCAATTCCCCTCAAAGTTTTCTTACGCGTCACACATCATAACTTATCTGGGGAACAGCTCACACTAAGATAATTAATATTTTGAGTCCAGTTCCCAGGAATAGCTCACACCAAGATACCTCGTATCTTGAGTCCAGCTCCTAACTTATCTTTAGGGGGAAACAGCTCACGCCAAGATAATTCATATCTTGCGTCCAGTTTTCAGGAACAGCTCGCACCAAGATACCTCCTATCTTGAGTCCAGTTCCTAACTTACTTATCTCAGGGGGAAACAGCTCACGCCCTTTTGCGTCCAGTTTCCGCCCTCTGGCCAACTTCTCAGCACATTTTTAGTCTTTAAGGACATATTTCATTTCTCTGTTTCAAATGCTTACTCGTTGAAAACTCGCTTTTTAAACAAAACGACCATAATCTTTCTAAATGCTTATAGGTCACTTCGTTTTTAATTTTAAAAAACTTCTTATAAACGTACTAACTCGTAAAACAACTTTACTTTTAACTTTAAAAGCTTCTTATAAACATAATACGTCTACTGATTCGTAAAACGACTTCATTTCTAACTTAAAAGCCTTCGAAATCATGAAAACATACATTTAGCAATCCTTCTTAAACATGTCAGAATTTCGAAAACTATTTACTTAATGGAACGTAGCACATTGAGGGAAAAATGGGGGTTCACATGTATCACATCAAGCATTTCGTAATCAATTCAGCACAGTGAGCCACACATAGCCTCGCAATCCACACGATTGTGGTTAATTCACAACCCAGGCTCCCTCCTCACGAGCACCGTACCACAAAGACCTTGAACTACTCATAGTTCTACCTCAAACCATCCAACTACCATCTCGGTTTCAATTTCGCAATTTAACATTCTAATCATCATGATATACTGAAAAGCGGTATGTATACCTACGCAAACTTACCCATGCTTAACTTACCGAGTAAGCAATTAGTAATTACCAGTGCGCTACAACCAATGGTTATATCGTACACATATTTATACATATAGATACTCATACGACCTTAATTTAGTAAGCCAAGTTAAACTAACTAGGCATGAAACATGATTACATTCATGTATGGCAGTTAGGGGACGTGAACATAATCAGTTTGTCATTCAAATCTATGCCTAAAACTATTGTATAAGCATAATTCAACTAAATAGACAAGCGCCGATTTGGGGCGTTCATTCATTGATTCTAAGCTACATTTCAAGCCTAACTAAGTCATTTAAACATAATACGATTCCAAACATTCGTTTACTATATCGAAGTTATTATTCGAATCTATTTAGGCCCCTTAAACATAATGCATTCAAGATATTCGTTTATTATATCGAAGTTAACAAATGATTATGAAATAACAATGCATGTATACGTTGATTCTAAACACTTATAATTCTCTTCGAAATTAATAAACGATCATGGAATGACTAAACATATATACGCTGATTCTAAACACTTATGATTCACTTCAAAGTTAATATACGATTATGAAACGACAAAACATGTATGCGTTAATTCTAAGTGTTTATCATTCATTTCGAAGTTAGAAAACGATTATGAATTAACTGAACGTACATTCTTCGTTTCTAAACATTTATAACTCATTTCGAAGTTAGTTTTCAGGCACGAATTAATTGAATAGGTTCGAATCACAGCTAAACAGGCATAATTCACTTCAAATTAAATCTTTAGGCAAGAATTTACTGAATAGATTCGAATCAAAGCTAAACGCGTATAATTCACTTCGAATTAAATCTTCAGGCATGAATTAACTAAATAGATTCGAATCAAAGCTAAACACGCATAATTCACTTCGGATTAAATCTTCAGACGTGAATTAGCTTAATTCACTTGAATTGATTCTAAGCCACTTTCGAGTATTAATCAACTAAGTTAACATATGTCGATTTGAAGTCACTTTCGGGCATAAACTAGCTAAACTTAACATGCTTCGCAACTTAAAACTTAAAACCATTTCGAATCTACTAATACTTAGGAGGCGAGAAACACCCACCTGGACTCCAAGCTAGAGGTTCGATTTCAAGGCTGCTAGCCCGACTCTAGGGCTCGTACAACTCCAATCCCCCGGCTCTTGTCCACTAACACACGAACAAGCCCCATACCACGCCCAATTCGTTGAACCCGAACCCTTGCTCGACTGTTGCTAAACCCAAAACCCTAGCTTCCAATTTGATGATGTTTCAGTGCGGTTTGGGTCGAATTCGACCCCTCAATTTATAATGGGGGTCGATTTTGGCGAGTATGGCCGGATTCCGGCATGTGGTGGTGGTTTAAAGCACCGAAAACGTGGCTGGCTTTGGCTTCAATTCACAGAAAAAGATGGGGAAACGGGTTGGTGGTGGTTTGGTGCGAACAGGGACCACTGTGGGGCTCGCCGACGACGCATGGGTGTGCGGAGGGAGGAGGTGGCCGGCGTGGGGTTGCTGGTGGTCGCGTGTGAGGGAAGACGCCAAGCAGAGAGAGGGGGTCAAGGTTTGAGAAACCGCTTCCTTTCCTGGCTCGCGGTCTGTCGCCCCCTCTCTGTCGTGGTGTCGCAGGTCGCCGGCGCCGCCTCTGTCGCTGCCTGGCCGGCGACACCTCCCCCTCTCTCTCTCTCTCGGCGTTGGGGTCGTGGCTGGGTTGAGGACCACCCCCCTGCTCGCGTGCGTTTTCTGCCGTGAAAGAGAAGGGGCTTGGCCCCCCTTTTGTCCCTTTTCCCCTTTTTTTTTTTTTTTGATTCAAGCTGATCAGTAATTGGTACCGCTAGTCTAGTTCGTATTCCGAACTCTAAACCCGAATCACTAACACGACCTTCTATCGACTATTCGTTCCCAAATATGTCGAGGTTCAATTTCCATAAATCTCGAAACTAATTCTAAGATTGAAATCCTAACCGTATTCGGGAAACGACTAAATAAATCGAATAACGACTAAATTTAACTATCGATATAATTTAAGGGCGCAAATTTTACGAATTAACTTTGAAATCAATAATAGCAATATAATCTCTTTTTTTTTAATGAAATTATAGTTCCCAAAAGCACATCGATAATAATTTAACTCATATAGTTACTAAAAATACGAATTTAGAACGTAAAAAGGAAATTTAGTTAGCTTAACGGAAAACGAAAATGCGGGGTCCTACACTCTTCCCCCCTTAAAAGAATTTCGTCCTCGAAATTCTAAATCTAAGTTCGGTCTTTCCTAGAATGCACACACACAACTAGGATCTACGCGATCGGTTTTCAAAAGGTTTCATTTTGCAAACACTACTTCTTTTAAATCGAAAGGAAATGGTTTATGGTATCCAGTCTCCTCCTCGCCAGTCCTCTTCAAGCGTCTACTCACTCTATTTAGGCACCGAGGGCAAATCGCATTGAAGAGGGGCAAATGAGTTGGCATGGACAACCATATTGAGTTTGTTTTGAGAATGAAACATAGATTTTCAATGATCTAGACTCAGTTCGTATGGCAAGCAATAATTCTATGCATATGCATCTATAAGTGGGCATCTAAAGGCACGACAATTGAGACAATGACATCTTAAGGTCATACACTAGCGGTCTCATTCTAAAACATAAATTCAAGTCACTTTTGGGATCACAATGATTAACATGGAGACTACTATAACACATTTAGAGTAATAGAAATGTCACATAGCACCACATAGTATCATTTAAGCATAATGGAATTGCATAGTATTGGCAATCCAATATTCTTAAGCTTAGGAGTCTCGGGGAGCATGAACGTGTCTAAAACATACATGGCAAGCAATTTACAAAAGGAAAACATATGCACCAACATTCCGATGTCTGTACATCAATCCCAGCTAATTTTTAGGCCTTTTTATTCATGACAACTTATTCAGGACACATCAGGTTCGTATAAAGGCAGTTAACTTAGTCAGGTCCATTCAAAGACATCAAGATATTGGGTCATTCTAAAGTCAAATCAATTGGTCAGGAAGCTATCACATCGCACCTAAGCAGTAAAAACATCATATTACATCACATTGACAATGAAGGGGCTTGGAGTAACACTCAAATTCACATTGGCATCACGTAGGGTCTACAACAGAGCATTAAAGATGAAGAATCATGAATGGCATGAACTAGCATGGTATGTCGATAGAAACAACTGAGAAGATAATGCTACGGCAAGAATATGTGCATGCAAACAACGAGTCAAAGGTTATGTCATGCTGTGTATTATGAAACTTCATTCGTCTGGATAATCAAGTCACCTACCAAACCAAACTCAAGTCAAGCATGGATTACACAAAGGCAAGCAAAGGTGAAGATAGACACCTAGGGTTACCACATCATGCATTAAGTGCGTATGTATATAGTTGTTCAAACCATATCATGGGATAATAGAACTTGTGGAGTGCAAGTAATGACTCAGAGATCGTACAAGCAATGGTTCGCATAGGTTAAACCCCTTAATCAATCCAGCCACTACGCAACTAAAGTTCATGATAAGCAACTCCAATGACGTGTATTTACTGCACCATTCACTCATAAAACGTACGGCTGATCATCAATCAACTAGCATGGGTAAGAACTACGGTGTTAATGGTCTTATAGGTATGTGTTGAGGGTTTACAAGGTACACCTATCCCATAGGTGTTCATATGGGTCTCACTATAGTTCGCTTACCTTAGTAGAGATCATTACTATGTACAATTCCCAAGTCTGCTAGGTTCTTCCTCCTTTTCGCTTTCTAGGTGTATTAGGGTTCGTCCAAGCCAAAACATCGTCACCTCAATCATGGATAACAATCCATATAATAGAAAGCAGGTAATATACGGATTAGGTAACAATGGCAAGGAAGGAGAACAGTAGGTACACTTACACGCTTATGCGATGTTTAGCGAGGTCCTACCACTAGCATTTAGTCTTTCAAGCACGTATACAAGGGCATCCCTTAATATACTCAGGAAACTCAGAATTCAAAAACAAAAGGCATCATTTACTAGGATTATCAATCATAGCAGCTAATTTCCAATCATTCCTTTCCTAGCTCATTACGAAGGATTCTATTGACATACACATCACAGCACATACATATTTACAAGCAACATTTGATAAACATAAGGGCGCGTATTTGTAAGTCTAAACTCCCTCTTCATTACTAACGGAAAGCTAATCCCCCGGTGTAAGATAACCTTGTCTCGATAGTTAAAACGACATTAACACCTCAAAATCTTGAGTTTCGAAGGATGAAAAATAGCTTATCTATTTTGAATCTCTTTGTTTTTAATAAAAGGATGATTAACTGCTTCTAGTTCTCTCTCTACCAACCTTCGAGTACGTCTGCTCACTCCATTGTGGGGCCCGAGGAGCAAATCGTACTTGAGGGGCAAAGACGAGCTTAAAAAGGAATTTTCAATCGCTCGAGTCTAATTGCCGTGCTTTAACTATCGATTGTCTTATCAGAGCGCACGAAGAAAACACTTATCATTTGAAACATCACTTAGCTCATATGATACAAGTGAATTGGACTCACTTCCTAACACACGGCTCACATACATCCAATTGGCTCAACTGGATCATCTAAAAGTTAATCAATGAAGTCAATTAGCATGTTAGGAACATATCGCACTAATGAAGCACTCACTACGTCACTTGAAGGTGTGGGGAGAGATATTTGACTCCTATATTATTGCACAATTCGCCACTTTCACTTAATCGACCTACTCGAGCCTCACATAAGTCGAAAACAGCCATACTATAAAGCACACTTGCACACAAAGCAGGCATATGTCACATAACTACAGAGTGTTCCCAGGCGACTATATGAAATGCAAGACTCAAGTCGCGGCCTGTGGTCGCAGAACCTTCGCTATGATACCATCAATTATAACACCCCCAGCCCCTAGGGCCGAAAGCGTTATGTTTTCTTAACTTTCTACCTAAATTCTAGGACTAAACGGACAGAGTTTCCCCTAAAAACTGAACGTTTCCAGGCTATAAGCCTTACAATAAATCCCTACAATTTAACGGAAGCGTAAAACATTTAAAAGAAGCTCAACGGCCACACGCCGGAGTTCATAACTCAACGAGCTACTCGCTCGGAGTACACCAACCAGATTAATTCATGAATAAAGAAGAAATGGAAGATACAACTCAACGGTTCACACAACCGGAGTATTGTGATTTACATCCCAAAACATAACTAACTTTAACCAAAAGACATATAACTGACTAGATGGTTGGCTCATAAGGCCGTACAAAACGACTCATAAACAATATGCATTACATGAACTTAGAATACTTGTTTACAACCATTTCAAACTGAGAATACATAATGTGACTTTATTAGACATGTAAGATCCCCTCAAATGAGTACAAACGACATCTTGTAAGTATGAACAGATTCCATCTTGACATAACTTATTCAACTTTTTCCTGTTATAAAGAAAACCTGGGGAAATGGGGAAAGAGTAGTGAGATGAGCAACCACGCTCAGTGAGTGTCTCCCGACCCCCTTAAAACCAAAACCGTTACAGGCAGTAATATCTTTACTAGTCACATAGCACGTATCCATACTTTACTATCATATTAGGCATTCATAAAATTCTTATGGAAACATCACTAACCATAAACTTCACTTTAGACACTCAAACTCATTTCTAGGTCTTTAAATGACCAAACATCTTTACTACCAGGCAGTCAAATACTTAAACAAGGGACGAGGCTAAGCACAGAAGCTTTCCTTTCATAAACATAACTTCTTGACATTCTATTCCAACTATGCATGAAACCCTATTCATATGATGTGCACATAAGGTTATTTCTTTTCAGAATCATACTCTTCTTGGTATTTCATTCGTATAGTATGCATAACATACACATATTTCAAGTCTCAATCAATTCTTATTCATAGGATATGCATGAAATATGCTCATAAGACTTACTTCTCATATTCGTATCTTACTTAGCATCTCATTCATAAGTTAAACTTAGAACATGCACATGTCATACACAGAAAGTTTTCTTTCTTTTACTGAAAACACTTCATTTAGCCTCTTGAGGCTCATAAATCTTCTCTTAGCTTTTTGAGGCTCATATTCTTTTGAAGAATCTCTTTCATCTTGGTCTCTTAATGACCCTTAAAATCTTCTTTCTGAAATACTTAAAAAGGCGAAACGCCAACTGCTTTTCTTACTTATTAGAAACTTACTCATAGCATATAAACATCTTATTGTGTTGGCTAAGTGAGATTATAACTCACAACTTACGTTATCCCCGGGGTATACGTACTTAACTTTTGGCCAAAACGCATCTTAGTAGAGTAACTCTAACCTCGATACTGTTCTCTGCGGGGCAACAGCTCACACCAGGATAATCATATCCTGAGTCCAGTTCCCCTCAAGCTTTTCTTACGCATCACACATCATAACTTATCTGGGGAACAACTCACGCCAAGATAATTAATATCTTGAGTCCAGTTCCCAGGAACAGCTCACACCAAGATACCTCGTATCTTGAATCCAGTTCCTAACTTGTCTTTCGGGGGAAACAGCTCACGCCAAGATAATTTATATCTTGCGTCCAGTTTCCAGGAACAGCTCCCACCAAGATACCTCGTATCTTAAGTCCAGTTCCTAACTTACTTATCTCAGGGGGAAACACCTCACGCCCTTTTGCATCCAGTTTCCGCCCTCTGGCCAACTTCTCAGCACATTTTTAGTCTTTAAGGACATATTTCAGTTCTCTGTTTCAAATGTTTACTTGTTGAAAACTCGCTTTTTAAACAAAATGACCATAATCTTTCTAAGTGCTTATAGGTCACTTCGTTTGTAATTTAAAAACTTCTTATAAACATACTAACTCGTAAAACAACTTTACTTTTAACTTTAAAAGCTTCTTATAAACATAATACGTCTACTGATTCGTAAAACGACTTCATTTCTAACTTAAAAGCCTTCGAAATCATGAAAATATACATTTAGCAATCCTTCTTAAACATGTCACAATTTCGAAAACTATTCACTTAATAGCACGTAGCACATTGAGGGAAAAATGGGGGTTCACATGTATCACATTCAAGCACTTCGTAATCAATTCAGCACAATGAGCCACACATAGTCTCGCAATCCACACGATTGCGGTTAATTCACAACCCAGGCTCCCTCCTCACAAGCATCGTACCACAAAGACCTCGAACCACTCACAGTTCTACCTCAAACCATCCAACTACCATCTCGGTTTCAATTTCGCAATTTAACATTCTAATCATCATGATATACTGAAAAGCGATATGTATACTTACGCAAACTTACCCATGCTTAACTTACCGAGTAAGCAATTAGCAATTGCCAGTGCGCTGTAACCAACGGTTATATCGTACACACATTTATACATATAGACACTCATACGACCTTAATTTAGTAAGCCAAGTTAAACTAACTAGGCATGAAACATGATTGCATTCATGTATGGCAGTTAAGGGACGTGAACAAACTCAGTTTGTCATTCAAATACTATGCCTAAAACTATTGTATAAGCATAATTCAACTAAATAGACAAGCGCCGATTTGGAGCGTTCATTCATTGATTCTAAGTTACATTTCAAGCCTAATTCAGTCATTTAAACATAATACGATTCCAAACATTCGTTTAGTATATCGAAGTCATTATTCGAATCTATTTAGGCCCTTTAAACATAATGCGTTCAAGATATTCGTTTATTATACCGAAGTTAACAAATGATTATGAAATAACTAAGCATATATACGTTGATTCTAAACACTTATAATTCCCTTCGAAATTAATAAACGATCATGGAATGACTAAACATATATACACTGATTCTAAACACTTACGATTCACTTCAAAGTTAATATACGATTATGAAACGACAAAACATGTATACGTTAATTCTAAGTGTTTATCATTCATTTCGAAGTTAGAAAACGATTATGAATTAACTGAACGTACATTCTTCGTTTCTAAACATTTATAACCCACTTCGAAGTTAGTTTTTAGGCATGAATTAACTGAATAGGTTCGAATCAAAGCTAAACAGGCATAATTCACTTCAAATTAAATCTTCAGGCATGAATTCACTGAATAGATTCGAATCAAAGCTAAATGCGTATAATTCACTTCGAATTAAATCTTCAGGCATGAATTAACTAAATAGATTCGAATCAAAGCTAAACACGCATAATTCACTTCGGATTAAATCTTCAGACGTGAATTAGCTTAATTCACTTGAATTGATTCTAAGCCACTTTCGAGTATTAATCAACTAAGTTAACATATGTCGATTTGAAGTCACTTTCGGGCATAAACTAGCTAAACTTAACATGCTTCGCAACTTAAAACTTAAAACCATTTCGAATCTACTAATACTTAGGAGGCGAGAAACACCCACCTGGACTCCAAGCTAGAGGTTCGATTTCAAGGCTGCTAGCCCGACTCTAGGGCTCGTACAACTCCAATCCCCCGGCTCTTGTCCACTAACACACGAACAAGCCCCATACCACGCCCAATTCGTTGAACCCGAACCCTTGCTCGACTGTTGCTAAACCCAAAACCCTAGCTTCCAATTTGATGATGTTTCAGTGCGGTTTGGGTCGAATTCGACCCCTCAATTTATAATGGGGGTCGATTTTGGCGAGTATGGCCGGATTCCGGCATGTGGTGGTGGTTTAAAGCACCGAAAACGTGGCTGGCTTTGGCTTCAATTCACAGAAAAAGATGGGGAAACGGGTTGGTGGTGGTTTGGTGCGAACAGGGACCACTGTGGGGCTCGCCGACGACGCATGGGTGTGCGGAGGGAGGAGGTGGCCGGCGTGGGGTTGCTGGTGGTCGCGTGTGAGGGAAGACGCCAAGCAGAGAGAGGGGGTCAAGGTTTGAGAAACCGCTTCCTTTCCTGGCTCGCGGTCTGTCGCCCCCTCTCTGTCGTGGTGTCGCAGGTCGCCGGCGCCGCCTCTGTCGCTGCCTGGCCGGCGACACCTCCCCCTCTCTCTCTCTCTCGGCGTTGGGGTCGTGGCTGGGTTGAGGACCACCCCCCTGCTCGCGTGCGTTTTCTGCCGTGAAAGAGAAGGGGCTTGGCCCCCCTTTTGTCCCTTTTCCCTCTTTTTTTTTTTTTTTGATTCAAGCTGATCAGTAATTGGTACCGCTAGTCTAGTTCGTATTCCGAACTCTAAACCCGAATCACTAACACGGCCTTCTATCGACTATTCGTTCCCAAATATGTCGAGGTTCGGTTTCCATAAATCTCGAAACTAATTCTAAGATTGAAATTCTAACCGTATTCGGGAAACGATTCAATAAATCGAATAACGACTAAATTTAACTATCGATATAATTTAAGGGCGCAAATTTTACGAATTAGCTTTGAAATCAATAATAGCAATATAATCTCTTTTTTTTTTTATGAAATTATAGTTCCCAAAAGCACATCGATAATAATTTAACTCATATAGTTACTAAAAATACGAATTTAGAACGTAAGAAGAAAATTTAGTTAGCTTAACGGAAAATGAAAATGCAGGGTCTCACAGGAGATCTCCGGCCATATGACGCAATGCTCCACTATCCAACATTCGAGAGACTTTACTTGATAATTTTTCACAATCACCTTTAGGTGTACTGACGAAGCTTAAAATCCTCTGTACCTGGTCCGTGGACAGCCGGGGGATTCCTATTTGGGTCGGGTCTGTGTTGGTGGTCACTCTAGCACCTGGTAATGCGCCTAGGCATGCTACTGTATTTGGGCCTGTTTCATCGTCGTAATACACAGCCGTTGCTATTGCAGTCTCGTAAGTGTTCCCATATTACAACTTTGCTTATTTTGAAGTTTGAGGTAAAGGACATGGTCTCCATAAATAAGCCACTAACAACAACGCACAGACCATGAAACACAACTCAGGAACAAACACAGAATCAAAATAATTAATAACATAGCCATTTGAAAGTCACAAACTTTATCAAATAACAAAAAGTTTTACAAGTATAGACGAAATCTTCAGGGATGGCCAGCAAAATAATTAGGTAACGAAGACAAAAAATAGGACGTCTGAGAGTAGTTGGAGAAGCTTATAGTAGAAACTGGTTTGTTTGTCAGCGTCCTGGGTGGGTGTACTCGTGATGCTCGGTGGCCTTGATCTCCTCCTCTCTTTCTCCCAGTCCTTCTCTTTCTTTAGGTCCTCACAGTAATTCTTATACTTGATAGAGAAATGTTCCGCCTTCTTGTTCTCCTCGTCAAGGGCCGTGACCTTCCCCTCCAAGTGAGTGACACCTAGGGCCATCCCTATGGCCTTCAAAGCACGGGCGAAGGCCTGAGCGCACGAAACAAACAAAATTTATATGCTAACCAGAGGGGAGAAAAAGCGTTCAGTGAGGCCAGGAATGGTCATGGTTACCTTAGCGATAACCACATGGTCGTTGGTGAACAAAGGCTCCATGAGCTGGTAGATAACGGACAAATATATTGTTTTCACAGGCGAGGAGCAAGGTGCCTTCAAAAGGGCGAAACTTAGGTGTAGGAAAGATTCATGAACGAGTTCTCTATGGAAGTAGGGGCCACTATCGAAGGGGGATACCTCGGCGGCATACCACACGCAATGTAGAAGGCACAAATATGCAGCACACAATACGTGATGATCGTATATAGACAAACACCCCTGGCGAGGCTGACTATCGCCACATCATTGCTCCCTATAACGATCCACTAATAGTGGAACTAAAGATAGCTAGTGCCCTTATTTGAAGCATTCTGATAGACACCGTTAAGCCAAAAATTATACATTGTTTTAATAATTATCTCGATTATATTATATATATTATTTCGTCTAATTTACTTTATTTTATATATTTTTCAAGTTTAGCATTAATAAAATAAAGAGGAGAAGAGAGGACGTCGAAGTTCGGATTTTACACGCTGGGCTATCAAGTCGGTCCAAAAATAATAATTTATAGGAAATATTATTTCCATAATGATTTATTTGGGTTAGGGTTGCAAGAGTTGAAAAGAAGTTAGAAGTCTTGGGAGAGAAGGAGTCTAAGAGAAAAAAAACCCTAGTAGCTAAAACCCTACGTCATCCTCCTCTTCTCATCGTCATATAATCACTTCTTCTTCCTCCTCCAAACCACCAAGCCATGGCTGCATACTTCAATAATCCCTCACAGCTGCTCCTTCAATAACTCCTCACCCCACGCCTCACCTTCACGATTCACCATCACCAAACTTCATCATCAATCATTCATCATACTTCTTTCATTGGCTCCAAGCCGTGATATACAAGTAGCGCTATCCTTTTTTTAATTTCAATTTTAGTTCTTTTATTTCTTTTTTTTGTGTGTGTTTAGTTTGTTATTAAAACATGAAACCTTTGGTTAATTTGTGTAATTTAATTTTTAATATGAGTGAGTAATTTTTTGCTTAGTATAATCTATTTAAAACCATGCTAAATTAATTATTTTGAAATAAGTTTTATGCTTTATTGTCTAGTTGATTTTTATTCATGATTCTCTACCGATTAGTATTTATCGTTCATGATACTCGTGTTATATTAATTAGAATGCATGCTAGTTAGTTTAATACGAATTCATATGATAGTTTAAAAAGCTTTAATACGTAAAAGTTATAGTCTTTTAGGTATTAGTTTCACCCTAATTAATCATGGATGACTCAAATCCATCTCTTTTAATTAGATAATCGTTATAGATCTTTGTCAAATCAATTTGCTGGTAAATTGGTTACAAGGCATTAGATGGTGTTTTTCTAATACGTAATGCTCTAGTTCGATTAAATTCTTGCGCTGGTATGAGGGTTATCAAAACTAGTAGGGTTTATATTAGGGTTGGACCTAAATAACCTATAATATAAGGAAAAATAAGGAAGATCTACTGATGGGTGTCTTCTATAGTCTAACTCATGAATCAAATTGATTTGTGTATTGATGATAAATATTAATTTGCATAGTGGATATAGATTATGCTAAGTGCTTTTCATAAATTTAGTACCTTTGATAACACTACTAAAAATTAGTTTTCTAACGACGAAAAAGTTGGTCGTTGAATGCATTATTTTTCGTCGTTAAAAGCTTTAACGACGAAAAAAAAGTTGGTCGTTGTCCGTTGTTATTGGTCCCGTCGTTAATAGTTTTAACGACGAAATGAAAATTTTCGTCGTTGTTCTTAGAACGACGAAAAGATAAATCGTCGTTATTAGTTAACTAATTAACGGCGGACGAAATAATAGTAACGATCAAATTGTTCATCGTTTGCTTATTAAATCAAAGATAAAAAATGTAAAATTATTATCATTAACGACAACTTTTGTTCCTCGTTATTGATTGAATAATGGTTAACGACGAAATTTTTTATTGTTGAAGATTGCAATCACCTGACAACGAACAATTATTTTTCTCGTTACTAATTATGTGGAGCTAATGTCAATTGTATAATCAATATAATAGTACAATGGATTAAATAACTCAAGGGAATACTATGGATGAAATAACTCAAGGGAATATTAGTAATACTGAATTTGCATATATATTTATATATATGCATATCAATTGAATTGAAAATCATTAGTTTGCAAATATACGCTACAAAGCAATGTAATACCAACAGCGTCTCAACTCTAAAAAACAACTCTCTAAACTAGAAGTTAAAGTTGTTCTTAAATTTGATGTTCAAATAAATAAACTATTCGCTATAAACATAGGAGAAAACCAAATGATCTCGCATCTTCAAAGAAAACCGTGGAAAAGCGCCATAACTTGGAATAAGAATCTAGCATCTTCAAGTACCTACACAGCAGGAAAAAGTATTAAAGATGTATTCATAGAGAGCGATTACAAAAAATATATACACAAAAGACATGCACTCATAAACCATACAAATCTCATACTTTTGGTTCCAGACATTAACATTTCCTTGACATAAATCCGACTTTCTCTAAATGCATGATGCCAACACCACCACCACCATTCACAAGACATAATCTGGAGTGTTAACAGCTGTAACGCCCCCAACCCTATGGCTAGGAGTGTTAGCATTTTTCTTTAAAAATCTTAGGACGAAACGGACAGAGTTTCCCCTGAAAATTGACCGTTTCCCAGGCTTAAAGCCTTACATTAAATTCCCTGCAATTAAACACAATAATAAAACCAACTCAACGGCTACCCGCCGGAGTTCACGGCTCTACGGGCCACCCGCCCGGAGTATATCAATCAGCACAGTTCAATACTAAAATTCAACATTCAAAGTTGGCAATTGCCATTTTGAATTCATGGGAGAAAGACTAAATAACACGACACAGCTATATAAAATAAGTCACCAACACTCCATGCACAATAAGAACTAAGAAATAGATAAAATACAATAACATGGCAACAACATAAGCCTAGGAAATAATAGCACAAAGATAAACATGGCAATAAAATTGGCTGAAGCCTAGAACAAGGTACTATCAGCATTCAACGTCATGCAGATCTTCTCATTTTGTGGATTTTGATCATCTTGCGAATTACGCCCCCCTTCCTTCTGGACCTCAGCCCTAACATTACAAGCCCAGCGAGCAACAAAAGCAAAGCAATCACTTGTCTGAAATTATTTGCAAAAAATAAGCTAAAGACGACAAGACCTTACTCTGAAAGCCAGATGCCCCAATGTCAAGCCCAGCTGTAGCTCCCGTCACTAGGGAGTAAAGCTTGCCACCAGCTCATCAATTAGAATTACTAATTATTGAGATATATTAGCAAATCAGGAGCATCACAGAAATCCAACTAAGACGCTTGCATCAAATACGCTCACAAACAGCAAATTCCAGCAAAACGCATATTAAAACCAGACCTTTAGAGCACTACAGATCATTTCAGGCTCAATCGACTATAACCACCACAAATTCAATGATAAACACCATCCAAATATCTACCAACATTTAACCCAAACCAATTTTCAAAGAATAACATAAAAATTGAAATTAAGTTCGAACCTCGAGTTTCATGTCCATCGCATGCAGTAGATAGTGGACGAGTGTTGAATTGTTGGAAAACAAGATCCTTGATCTTCATCATTTCAGTTTCAACCGACTCCACGCGGTTTTGAAGTTTTTCATTTTCCACTTCGACTGTCGCCAAACGATCAGTAAGAACTTCATTCTTTCTTCTTGTAACATTTAGTTCAACTTCAAGCTCAGCTCTAGTAGAGTACGATCCCCTTACATCTTTTGGCTTTACTCCTCCCCCAAGGCCAAGTACCTGACTTCGGGATTTTGACTTGAAGACCTTTTCAGCAACCTGCCAATTGGAACAAAGTTATGCATAATCAATTAAGCAGAGATGACTTATTTATCATCCAAGTATGCTACATGATTGTTTTTTTCAAAAAACAAAATGAGTAAGCTGTAATTACTGCCCCAAACTAGACAATGCATAGCAAAGGACTTATATGTGTCTAATCATGCTTCCTTTAAGTAGCACCCATGTAACTTCACCAAGAACTCACAATGTAGTAACATCTCTTAGAAAATGCACATCTAAAACATAGATGTTCATGATATTCATTCTCAACAACACATAAACACAATCTATCAATTCGGCACATCTTCTCAAACGCCACACTTTCTTAAAGGATGAGCTAAAAAAGAGATGCTGATGATATTCATTCTCAAAGCTGCACAACACATAAACATAATCCAGATAATCCAGAAATATAATAAATCTTTTAGAAACAACCTAACCACTCTCAGAGAAACCACAACAAAAATACGAAAGCTCATAAGAACACCCACCTCCATTTGTGAAAGTGAAGGATCTTTTTCCATAACATCTCAAATTTCATCCTAAAAAAATTAAAACAAAGAACATTAACAATTTGTACTTTCCAAAGAAAGTTGCGGAGCTTCAATTAACTATACGTACATATTTTTGAGCTATTTCTCGAGTTGCAAACTCAGTACCCTTTTTGTGAGTTTCACGAAACATTTGTAGAAAAGATGGCTCATTTCCAGTCTTTGCACCCTTTTCCAATACCAAATTGGCAGTCAAATATAACAATCACGTGCATGAAATTGCAAAGGGGAAAAAAAAAACCTTAAGTTTCATAAATACATTACCAGCTCCTGAGCAACTTGCCGATAAGGCTTACTTTTTGTTCTATGGAGTTTATCTTTCTTATAGTATGATCTATTTGTAGAGTTCCGAGCACTTGCTTTCTAAATTTTAGAAATGACAACAAAGTAAGATGAAATTTGTTTGTAATAAAAATGATTATTAGTTATAAAACAAGAAAGTAATACGCAATGGAAAAGAAACCATGTTACTATGAAACCTTGTGGGGATCCTTTGAATAGATCTCTTTCACAAGCCACTCCCACTCGTACTTATCGAGTCCATTAGGCACGTGATCTAAAGCTTGTCGTAAGCTCCTTCCAGGCTTTGTGATATTATACCTCTTTAAGTTAGCCCTCCAATTAGCCCACAAGGCATGCATATGTTCCAAAACGTGTTCACGGTACACTTCCATATCATCATTGTAGAAAACAGTCTACAACAAAATAAAAAATAAATAGCAGTACCATTAACATAAGCATCAATCATCATTGATATATATACATTTAGATATGTGTGACTTTTAAAGAATCACGCATACCGTTACTGCCTGCCACATGTGTTCCAGTTGTCTATCACCAATATTTTTCCATCTATGCACCCTTAGGGGGGCAAATGTTAGTATCACGAACTATAATTCCCAAGTGTCTCACAAAAACATCATAATTCTCTCCAACAGCACGATTACGGTAGAATTCTATTGGAAGTTTCTCTCCAGGTTTGAGCTTTGCAATCTCTTTACATTTGTTTTTACCTCGTGTTTTTTCACTTCTTTTATCTGGCTTCCTCTTTTTGAAAACACCTCCTGTGATCAAGTTCAGAGCATACGTAAAACATAAATCACAAAAACAAAATTTAGTGAAAAAAGAAAAGCTAACCATTGTTGATTTCTTCCTCATTTTGAATTGCTTCTGTCGCATTATCATGCTCTGCTTAAGCTATCTCAGTAGCAGGTCCAGATTCCCCGAATGCACGGTTGAAATTATAAGGACGTTGAGGATTATGCAAATCCTCATCTTCTGAGGATGATATAGCATCATTCTCGGAGAATGATGCATTATCATTATCATCATTGTCAGCATCAAATCCATCATTCGAAACATCATCATTCTGAGGAGGACAACTAGGATTACGAGAACCAGAGAAATGTCTCATTGGATTGAAGGGATCTCCATCACCTGAATTAGCTCCAATTGAAGAATGTCTCATCAATGAACCATCTGTTGATGTACCGATAGTAGCATAACTCTCAACATAAACTTTATTATTAGTCCCCTTCTCCAAAAAACTAGTATTATGGCTTTTGGAGGCACATAGTTCTTACAACTTCCGTCCGCGACCTCTAGCTAACATACCAGGTGCTACGAACATCTGCCTATCAGACCTTAGCATGGAAGTCTTATTTCCTAATCCATTCCCTAAATCAGAAGAAGTCATCTTTCTACAACAAGAAATAAGCAAGGTAAAAGTAGTTATTTTCCATGAAACAAACATATTAACACTAGCTGAAGAATCAATGGACACATTGAGATTTGCCTCTCAAGCTGGAATGAATTGGACGTCATAAGTTCTGTCGCATGTACTATCGGTGTCTTACGAGTCTTGTCACGGTAGTTACCATTGCCTTGTGTCCTTTCTTGCACTTGTTGTAAGTGTCTAGTGGTTGTCGCGACCGGTGTTGTGGTGGCAGCATTATCTGTTGTAGAGCACTGTTGAACCATTTGAAGAAAACTGAAAACAGAAAAGTAACACACCCTTGAAGAAAACCAAAAGTTCAAAATTCAATTATATGCACCTATAACCCAAAGGTTAAACATTGATAAGCTAATAATGAAACAAACATTAATAACAAAGAAAAAGAAAAAACTGGGACAAAACATTAGTTAAAGACATTCTAAAATAAGGAAAAAGAAATGTTTACTTAGCAAATGCCAAGAGAACATCATTAATATAATCATTAAAGAAAGTACAATTATATATCTCCCTTCCCCCTCTTTCTCGATCTTTGTTGACCATCTTGATGTGCTTCACTTTGATAACTAACAGCATTTGTATCATCTGATGATGGCATTTCGTAAGAGGAATGTGGTTGCGACTTGAGAACTACATGCCATCCTTTGTTCACATTATTGATTGCATAGAAAGCCTGATTCGCTTGGCTAGCCAGGATAAACGGCTCATTAGTATTTAATTGTCGTTTGCAATTAATACTAACAAAGCGATATTCATCCATTTTAATCCCTCTAATCTTGTCATATACATCGAACCACTTACAACGAAATAGAACAACTCGTTTTCCCCCAAGGTATTGTAGTTGAAGCACATCAGTCAGGACCCCATAATAATCTATGTTTTCATCTCCTTGGCCTGTATTTCCAATTACGACCACACCACTATTTTGGGTTATAAAATTCTTTTCCCACTCTTTTGTATGAAATCTATATCCATTAACAATATACCCACTAAAAGAGGTGACATATTGTGTCGGACCACGTGCCAATGAAAGCAAATCTTCCATTTCTTCAGTCTTCTCAACTTCATATAATCGCGTTACCTAAAAAGATTATTTACAATGTATTAAGACAAGCATGTGCTAACGTGTATATGTATGAGATAATTGATATAGTATTATATACTTACTTCACACTTGAGCCATTCTCTAAAGTTTTTAAACCATTCCTCCTCAGAAAGTGTAGCATTAGATGGTTGGCTCGTAGAATATTGTCTGAATAAAAAAAAAAAAATTTTAGTTCACACAAATTAAATTGGAATACAAGGTGTTTAAAAATAAAGAAAAATATTTTCAATGCGAGACTTACTCTAGAAAAGGTTGTACCTCATCACAATTCTTCAAAATATAGAAATGAGCTTTGTGTAACTCATGTTTCTCAACATCAGTACGAACTCTTTGAGAACCTAATCCACGGCCAGGGTGATTAAAGATAGATAAGCCTCCATCATTCTCAACTTGATTTTCATAATTTCGATGAGGACGGTTAAACTTGTTCTCTATGCTGTGTAGATACCTTGAACAAAGGGTCATACATTCATCAGTTAAATAGCCCTCTGCGATTGATGCCTCTGGCCTAGTCCTATTGCGGATGTAGGACTTCAATATATACATAACTTGTTCAATAGGATACATCCATCTAAATTGGACAGGACCCCCAATTTTAGCTTCATGAACTAAGTGGATAGACAAATGCAATATAATATCGAAAAATACTGGAGGGAAAGCCTTTTCCAGCTTACATAAAGTAAGGGGGATTTGAGCTTCAATTTGCTCTAAGTCATCCACCTTTAGCTCTTTAGCACCTAATGTATCAAAAAACATTGATAGCTCAATGAGTGCCTCTCGTACTGGTGGTGCAAGAAGGCCACATAAAGCTAGTGGTAATAGATGTTTGAGAATAACATGGCAATCATGACTCTTGAGACCAGATATCTTAGTTTCCTTCATGTTCACACAATAAGATATGTTGGAAGAAAATCCATCGGGCACTTTTAACTCTTTCAAGACTTTGCAAAACATGCGCTTTTCAGGAAGAGATAAACTGTGCAAAGCAGGAGGCATCTTAAACTTGTCACCGTCTTTCAACAAGTGCAAATCAGATCTTAAACCCATTTTCTCTAGATCAAGACGCGTCTTGATAGTATCCTTGGTTTTTCCCTTAATGTTCATGATTGTTCCAAGGATATTATCGCATATATTCTTCTCAATATGCATCACATCCAGATTGTATGGAAGGTGAAAGAATATACTTTTCTTGTTCTAATTATCACCTCTCTTCTTATGAGATATTTTGGCCTTCATATGTGGAGCCTTAGTTAACACAAGATTCTCAAGGTCTTTCAATTGATGAAGAATTTCATCGATCGAACAAGGATTTGGAGGTACACCGCGTTCAATGGTTCCATCAAATAGATCTTTCTGTTTTCGAAATTTATGGTTCATAGGTAAATAGCGTCGATGGCCCATATAGCATTGCTTACCGCCATGAGACAACCTCATTGAGTGAGTCTCCTTCATGCAAACAGGGCATGCTAACTTCCCCTTAGTACTCCATCCAGATAACATGCCATATGCAGGAAAATCATTAATTGTCCATAATAAACTTGCATGGAGTTAAAAATGAGAGCTAGAAAACGCATCATAGGTTTCAACACCCATTTCCCATAACTCCTTCAACTCCTCAATCAAGGGTTTCAAATATATATCAATTGCATCGCCGGGACTATCAGGACCGGGAATGAGCATTGAAAGAATCATATTAGATTGTCTCATGCACAACTCAGGAGGCAAGTTATATGGAATCAAAATAACAGGCTAAATGCTATATGAAGTTTTAGAATTTGCGAAAGGTTAGAAACCATCACTGGCAAGGCCAAGTCTAACATTATGAGGGTTAGAAGCAAATCCTTTATGCACCTCCTCAAATGATTTCCATACAAGGGAATCAGCCGGATGCCTCATTATTCCATCTTTCTTTCTTTTATCATGATGCCATCTCATCAAGGAAGCTGTCTTGGAGGACATATATAACTTTTGTAACCTTTGCTTCAATGGAAAGTAACGCAAAGTCTTTTGCGCTATTCTTTTACCATTTGAACTATATTTGTCCTCACCATTACGCTTGTCAATCTTCCATCTAGATGCACCACATACCTTACATGCATCTAACTTCTCATCCTCCTTCCAATATAATATGCCATCATTCACACATGAATCGATTTTCTCATAAGAAAGTCCAAGATCTTTGATCATCTTTTTTGCCTCATAATAGGAATCTGGCAAGTTCGATCCATTTGGCAACAACTCTTCTTTCATGAATTTCAACAGCATAGTAAACGACTCATTACTCCATCGTCCTAGAGTTTTAATGTGAAGGAGTTTTACTAAAGCAGACATTTTTGAAGACTTACAGCCATGATAAACATGATCTTATGAATCCTTCAGTAACCTAAAAAACCTCTTAGCCTCGTTATTTGGCTCCTCATCTGCATTGTCATGATTGAAGGATCTTATATCATTAAAATCATGATACAAATCATTTAAAATACCCTACATTTCATCTATGTCATTATCATCATCATCATCATTCATCTCATCACCAGGCTCACTAAATGTCTCCCCATGATGATACCAAATTGTATACCTTTTGACCATTCCATAAGCTAAGAGATGGCCATGAACTAGCTCCTGATTCCCAAACTCTATGTTAACACATTTCGTGCATGGACACCGAATGGACTCTGTCCCTAATTTAGTAAATGCATAGTCCAAGAAACTTTCCACTCCCTTTTCATAGTCTTCACTAAGGTAGTGTTCGAGGTTCATCCAATCCTTGTTAGATGCCATTACCTCAAAATAATAGTTGGCTTCACAAAAAAAAAGTACCTAGTATTTGGAAAGGAGGAAAATGCATGTTAACCTAACTCAATTCTCACATAAATATAAAAAGTAACGCAATTTCATAGACACTACTCATTTTTAGGTGTCATTTCTGAAGCACATAAGTGATTTTCTTATCTTGGTAATCCTTTACAACGCACTACTTGCAAGTATTAGATTCTTTCACTTTCTAGGTATTTAGTTTGATTAAGAATGAGATTCTCAAACTTTCTTGTGATTCCCAAGACAAAAATAAAGTAAATATTTTCCTGTTATAATTTGGATAATCAAAGGTAAATATAATCAAAGTCTAAAACCACAAGGCACCAAGATCGTTCACAGCATTTCATAAAAATTGGTCAATGTAAATAATATGTAATAGCAAATGTAATAGATGCATATAATCTAAAATGTCAAGTAATACCTTCTGCAACATATTTTTCCTAGATTTTAGAATTGATGTTATAATCTAAAATGTCAAATAATATGTAATAGCAAACACATAGATAATAGTTTGGGAGGCATGTTGCTTATATGCTGAACATATTTTCCCAGATTTCAGAATTGATGTTACAAAATCATTCCACCCATTGAGACAACAATATAGCAAATGCAATTGGTGTAAATTTTTACCCAATCTGCAACAGTATAACCAAACCTTGAGATTTCACCAAAATGATTGCGTTAACATCAAAGAAAGAGAATGTTCCAGTAACAAGAATGATATTTGTGGGTTATTAAAATTGATACTGAAGGTAGAAAAACCAGAAGTCAAATGAGTAAGCTCAGCTGTGAACTTGCGCTATCACAGAACATTGAAGCTCAGAAGCCACTAGCAACTATGGACGTATACACTCGCATGCACTTAACAAAGCAATGCAATTATGTACCTTGTTCAATGATGGTTAGTAATGATATGGTTTAGTTATAAAGATTTATTCCTATGTTATATAGATGACAGATTCAAGTGCATTCTGTCAGCATCATGAAATGAATCAATGGCGTATCAATTTGAAATTGTTAATTCTGCTCTTGCTTGTTTCCCTGTCATAATGAATGACCTTGGTGTCTATTTTGAGTGTATAGTTTATAATATTTTGCTTTGAGTCTTATTTGCATTTGAAACTGAGTGGTTTGGAATACTATTTTGCTTCAGAATGTCTTTGGTTTCACATTACTAAACCTGATAGGAGTGTTTCCAACGCCACTTTCATCTCTTGCTACTTAGTGGGACACTATCATATACATGAGCTGAAAGCCTGAAACATGAATTGCATAGACCCCCCCTCCCAGACACATAGAAAAGGCAGTGCTGGTGGCAATCGTTTTCTCACCCCCCTTCCTCGCTATTTCCAATTTCCCCCTTTCTTCACCATTCAGCCAACAAGAATCAAGTTCCTAGATGAAGAGAATACAGACATAGAATCAAGGTTCTTGATTTCAACTAATTCACACCACGAGAACAGGAGAGGGACACAACAGATACAGAGATTACAGACAAAGAGATTGAACAACGTACCTGGAGCTGCGAAATTCTAGCAATTTTCGGCCAAACGCGTTCGACAGTGGGCACGTTGGTGAATTTACTGTCAATTTTCGACAAAAAACCAAGAAATTCGATTACCAATGGCGTTGGGAGAAACAGAAGACCCCTCCATAAATTCCAGCAAGAATTGCAAATTATGGGCAAGAAGAAGACATGGAGAACACACCTGAAGCAATGGAGAAGAAATCGAAGGACTGCAATTAGAACTGGGATTGTCTCGGCAGCTAGGGTTTCCGACCTTCAGTGGTGAAGTGAATGAGATGTTTGAGGATGGTTATGGCGTTCTACGCTGATAAGAGCAGCCGGGCAGGGCTTTTTCAAAACTGGGATTTAATTCTTATTTTGGCGTTTAGCAATATTTTGGTTTGATGGTAATATAAGTCTACATTTATCATCTAGTATTTTAATGTTAATTTTTCAATTCTTATTTTGGTTTTCCCTCCTAAATTTATGTGCATTCCCTCCTTCCAATTGACTATAACGATGAACGTCATGAAATAATAACGACCAACTTTTTTGTTCGTTGTCTACTGATAGTTTTTTTGATGAAATTAAACAACAAAAAAACACTTTTATCGTTGTTGATAGCATTTAACGACAAATTTTATCATTGGTCGTTAAAAAGTGGTCGTTAAAAATGCAGTTTCTAGTAGTGTAATTATTTGTCACTTTTAGTTAATTTGTTTAATTTGTCAATTTTTATTCTTCAATTATTAGCTTTAATATAAATTTCATTTAGCCCCCCTAAATATTAGTCTTTTAGTGTTATTTTAGTATAATTAGTGTTTTTAGATTTTGAGTTTTTGTGTCTTTAAAATTTCAAGTTTGATTTCTGTTTTCAATTTGTTAGTTTTAATAAATTAGAGTAGTAAATTTAATTAGATTTAAACTAGCTATTATTTTAATCTTTCCTCGTGGGATCGATCTCTACTTTCCTATGCTATAAATATTATTTATAAATTGAAGTAGTGGTTTAATTTGTAACTCTACGACAAACTTTACAGATATAGGAATTTTGGCTAACATCATCACTTAGGAATGCCTCAAGCAACTCAAACACTCGGGGCAGGACATCACTCAGGAGGATTCTTTTCTATAGTGCATAGAGATGCTTAGCTTGAACTCACGATCATCAAGTAACACTTCAATGTAGATCCGGGCTGCAAGCTAATGGGACAAAAGAGGAGGCACTTAAGTACTTAACAATGCACAATCGAAGAGGTTCAGAGTTTGTTAGAGGTTGGACTCAACCAAGAATGCCAATATCATGAGTGGATGTTGAATGTGGTGTAAGTGAAGAAACCAAATTGGACATGATAGATGTCTGTGGATTCCACAAACCTTAGCAAGGTCTGCCCTTAGGATGGCTACCCTTTCTAAAAAATTGACAAACTCATGGACTGCACAGCTGACCAACCAACTAAGTTTCGTGCATGGTTTCTCTAGTTATCATCAAACTCCTTTGGACTCTAGCTGCTAGTAAAAGACAATCTTTATAACTGAAAAGCGGTTATATTGCCACAAAGTCATGCCATTTGAGCTAAAGAATGCGGGAGCAAGCTATAAATGGTTGGTAAGCAAGATGTTTGCGAACCACATTTGAAAAAACATGGAACTCTCTGTGGAAGAAATGATCATCAAAAGTAAACAAGATACCACACACGCGATAGAGTGGGAAACATTCAACGTCCTCTAAAGTTATGAGATGAGGCTGAACCCTAAGAAGTGCCTATTTGAAGTATACTCCTGCAAACTCGTGGGATTTGTGCATCCGGTAGCCTATTAAAACAGGCAGTTGAACTATCTTATTACGGTATAGAATTTGAGGCCCAATGCATTAACAAGGTCCAGGCCTTGGCTGACTTCCTAGCGAAGAGCTCTAGTACAATTGTAAAGCACCTATCTAACTAGGATATTGGGAACATTTTTATTGATGGCTCATCTATGAAAGGTCAATAGAGTAGGGCTAATCATTGAAAGCCCCAAAGGGAAGAAGCAAGAGCACACTATCAAGTTCACATTTCAAGCACCCAACAACAAGGAGGAATATGAAGCCTTAGTCATAGGCATCAAGTTGTACTGCTCAGTGGGGCCTAACTTCATAGATGCCTACTTAAACTCCTAGTTGGTTATCACTTAGCTCAACGATTACTAGAAACTAAGTATGGGACTATTGCCGCAAACATATGGTGAGTGAGGGAAACAACTGCCCATCGGAGGCACTTTCGGATCACTCACAACCAATGATCAGAAAATCACCAAGCCAATGCGTTATCGAAACTGGTCAGTTCATCTAGGAACAATCGGCATAAGAGAATTCCATGGGAAACATTACTGGAATGGATCATAGACCATTATGAGGTCATGTGGGTGGATCGAACCTCTACATGGATGGACATCATCATGGTATATATTACAAATAGAATGCTTCCAACCAACCCCAAAAGAAGAGAGTGTGCAAAGACATGGGTCGAATGGTTCATTCTGTACGATGGAGTCCTTTGATGTCTAGCACTCTAATTAGGACAAAAGATATTGGAAGAGTGATGTACCTAGGAGGATCATGATGTTAGTTAAGCCCAAGAGCTTCCTAAGTTGAAGGAAATCCAAGAGGTCCTCAAAGTCATGAGAAATCAACTAGAAGACAAGGTGAGCTACTGGCTGGTTTTGTCCAACTCCATTAGTAGTATTATGACTTTAGTTACCTAATTAATAGGTGTCTTAAGTCCTTCATTTTGCCTTGGAATTTTAGTTCAAGATGGTAGCTTTATAATAAAACAAGTTTCAAGTCATTAGGAGTTCGTTTGCCCCTCCAAATCAACCTCCAAAGCCAAACTGTCCAAGCTCCCTAGTTGATCCAGAATGTTCCCTGCTTTCGTGGGTTCGTTTCTCCTAATCATGGACTAACTTAGGAACCTGAAAATCTACTTTTTGGGAACCCTTGTGAGTTAGTTTCAAGTTCATGAGAAGTATTTTGAGCCAAGTAAATTGCCAATAAGCATAAAGGATGCATTTTCAGAAAGACTCACTTTTCAGTTCAAGTTTTGACCATCTGACCTATGCGGATAATGTCTCTCTAATGACTATCCTTAATCTAGTGCAACTTTTTGTATTAAGCAATACACTCTTCATGATTTCATATGACTCCTATTTCATTAAATTTGGACTACAAACAAGAGAATTGTGGCTCAATGAATCTGACCCTGCTGAAGTGTAAAAACGCGAATGTCTGGAATCATTAAATGCAAATGGATTCATCACCCCTATGGAACAAATGCACGGCCACCTAATTCCAAACACACATCTGTGGGAATTTAAGATAATAAGTCACCAAGCTGATGGGAACAAGTCTTCAGACTCCTAGTTTTCAGATTTACATTGTTTTCGCCATAGTTTATTTAGTAACTCTCTTTTATATTTTCTATGCTAGTTTTGTAAGTTGTATTTCGTATTTTCCTATGTAAGATGAGTCCCCTAGAGTATTGACAAGTCCTATAAAAGCTATACCCAAATTAAGTTCAATAACAGGTTTTGAGTTTAAGAAAGGTTGAGTTCTAACTCCCTTAAAGTTTCCCTCTCTTGCTCATCTCTAGTTTAGCTCTCTAGAGTGGTGTTCAAGAAGATTTTATGATATTTTGAGTGGTCAAATCTTATCTCACTAGATCTAAAGTTGAGCTCTAAGAATTTTAGCGGTGATATCTTATCCAAGGTCTTTAGTTACTTATCTTTTGTTGTTATTTGTAATCAAATCGTGTTCACTCATTCTCTCTTCGTTTCATTTGTTGGTTCTTCCCATTTTGAGGACTTAGAAGTGCATCAAAGAGATTCATAGGGGAGTCTGCAGCTCGTAAATAGGTTGATGAGCCTTAGCAATCACAACTCTATGGGCCTACTACCATCCCTAAGAAAAGATACCATGGTCATGGTTAAAAAATGTGAAAAGTGTCAAAAGTTCTCACAATTAAAAGGAAGCCCTCCACCCCACTTACCCCAATCTAGACCTCTCAACCATTTTCTAGGTGGGGTATGGACATTCTCGAGTCATTCCTAAAGGCAAATGGACAACGTAAATACTAGATTATGGCTGAAGTGCGTAGATGAAGAGGTTGTCGCTTCAATAACGGCCAACCAGCTATGCAATATGGAAAAACATCATCATGATATTTGGCATCTCCAAGCAATGATCATTGACAGTCAGTAATTCGACACCAATAAGATAAGCAAGGACGATAGTTGGCAAGCATGGTTCACTGTCGTCATGCATTTGCAGAACAATGTTCAAGTAGAGGCAACCTACAAGGTCATTTTATCTGGCCCGCAAAAAGGGTTGGATAGTGCTAAAGCAAAATGGCTAACAAGTTATAAGGTATCAACTGGCCATGCAAACCACAGAGAAAACTACTATGGAAGAGAGCCCCTTTAAGCTAATATATGGACATGAGGTCATCCTTTCGGTGGAAGTGGTCCTCCACAATCATTGCTTAACAATGTTTAAGGAGAATTTAAATGACTTGATGCTATGGGAAGCCCTTGATTTACTACCTTCGGTCCGTGGGGATACCTACTTGTGAAAGGCACTCTACAAACTCAGGACAAGCGTGGCTCCACAACTGCCATATTAAAGAGTAGCCCTTAGGGTTGGGAGTCCTAGTCTTGAGGAAGATACAAGACATGGCCAAAGCATATGAGGATGGCTAGCTATCTGCCAATTGGGAAGGACAATAGGCCATTCAGCAACAAGTACACTTTGGCACATACCGGATTCTAACACTACAAAGAAAGGAACTCTCACGGACCTGACATACTGATAACTTAAGAAGTACTTATTTTAATGACCCTGTAAGGAACTTTTCCCACTGATTGACAGCGAGTTCCTATATTCTGATTTTGCTTGTTGTTATGCTTGGGGGAAAGGGATACGATCTCCACAATTAAGCGCTAACAACACATGGGCTATAAACAAAACTCAACAACAAGCATAAAATTAAAACAAAGCATTAACATAGGCATTTGAAAGTTGTAAATTTCATTGAATACCGAAAAGTTTTACAAGTACATGCTAAGGCCTCAGGGAACCAGTAAAATAACAGAGGAACAGAGGTAAAAAGAGGTCACTAGTCAGGAAAATTAGTGTCAAGCCAGCGTCATATGCATCTTCTTCTTGCAACAACATTGTGTTGTCTGCGTTGCTGTGATCTTTGTCATTAGCCTGCTCATAATAAAATAACACCTCCTCTTGGTTATGGCTAGATTGTTAGGCCTGGCAACCGTTCTCCATGTATTTGACCCACGCCTCAAAGTACGTCCTCTTACGTTTGAAGTTATCCAAGAGTAGCTGAAGGAGCTCACAGAATAAGCTGGTTCGTTCGTCGATGCCCCAGGCATACCTACAACGCGCAGTGGCCTTGGACTTCTCCTTGGCAGCCAACCTCTCACCCTCTACTTGCTTCTCAAGGTCCTCAATGTGCTAGCACATCTCATTCATCTCTTTCTCCTAGTCCTTCATCTTTTTCTTTTGGTCTTCCTCGTAATTCTTATACTCTATGGAGGAATGTTGCGTCGTCATCTTCTCCTTCTTAAGGACCTTGACCTTCTCCTCTAAGTGAGCAATAGACCTGAGTATTCTTCTCCATGCTTATAGGCATCCATCCTCATAGCCTTCAAAGAAAGGGCGAAGGCCTGAGTACACGATATAAAGCAGAGTTAGACGCGAACCTAGGGAGAGAAAAGTGTGGAGTGAAATAGTCATGGTTACCCAGCTACTTGGTCCTTAGTAGCCAACGGATGCTAGATCCCATCTGGATTCTTTATGAGAGGTTGAACCCCTTCAAATTTATGATCCTCTAGATCCGTATGCTACTGCTACCTTCTTGGGAGAATGTGATGGCAAGGTTTTAGAGGCTTTTTTTTAATGTCAAGGTTTGATTCGAGAATTTAACAATAGGTAGCAGTTTCGAGGACAAAACTTTCTTTAAGTACAGAAGGATGTAATACCTAGAAAATTTATTATTTTTAACATGAAAAACAAATTATCATCATCACCATGTAGACTTACAAAAGTGGGCTAATGTTTCATTGAGAAGTTGGGCTTCTAGCACCTAAGAAGCAGCCAACCAAGAAAATTAGTGGGAATGTGGATTTTAGATTATGTGGAATACCACTCCTTTAATTATTTAAACCAAATAATTAGATGATTATAATGCACCACCTGGGGAATTATTAGCTTGAATCATAATATATTCACCTTGCTATTCCTACACCTTTATGCCATTGAAGTTGGAGGCTAATCTCACAACTAAGACCCTCTATAAATACTCCCTAACCCTCTTCTTTACTTTAAACCATCTCTCAAGTAACATTTCTTTCTCTTGTAGAAATATGAATATCTCTACCTAAATGAGTGTTGTCAGCATTGCTAGTAAAATGTGATCGTTTGCTTGAAAACTGATTGATAAACTATTCCTTCATACCTAGTTGGAACATTTAATGTCAATACTTCTCCCTAAAACAGTTCAGATTATCATCCAATTTAAATTATATTATCATCTCCAAGGTACAATATGATGGTTATGCCCTTATACTCATGTCATTTTATTGAATCGATGTCACTAATAAAGTGTAACATGAAATAACCGTTCTTTTTTATTGATTTGTCACATTAATAGTGGACCCTCTTACTGCTCTATTATACATTGTTCAACGAACTTTGGGCTTCTCGATCAGTCTAAGTATGCTCATATATTTTTAATAATCATAATGGAGATTCAGTCTCGTACCGTTAAATGTTATATTGCTAGAACGTCAGTCAAATATGTTAGGTGCCACCCTAAGATAATTAAAGGAGCAAATATCTTAATTTAGTTTGCTAAATAAAATGGATTTAACTGTGCAGTGAATTATTTTACTATACAACGTCATCTTGTACTAAGCCCATTTGGCTTACTATTTTTATATTTTTTATTTTCAAGTTCATCTAAAAGGGTTCAAGTGTCTGCATGCCTAACCGGAACATCAATGTCGTGCCGGAAGGAGAATTTAAGCAACATGTAGGCATTCCACTGGTACCACAATCTAAGTGGGCTAAGCTTCCATTTTCTCCAACATTTACAATAGTGCGTATATTTCTTTCACTTCTTTGTTAAAAAATTTCACGCACTCACTTGTTGGCTTTTCTCTTTCAGTACAATTAGGAGTAGTCCAGCCTAATTGTGTGCTATTTTTGGTCTATGACTAAGGTGTTTGCAAACATCTTCACTTGTCGTCATTCTCAGTCAGATGAGGTATTTTGCCCCGTCATATCTTTCTTCCTTTTACATTTGTTTCCATTATAATGCTTCTTCTTTATTTTAAAAAGGGGCCTAAGGACTACGCCAGGTGAGCACAACCTCACATATCTCAATCGATAGGACACCCTTCTACGAGAGCTCGAGATATTATGGAATCTTCTCATGTTGAGGATGCTAGATCCCATCTGGATTCTTTATGAGAGGCTGCACCCCTTCAAATTTATGATCCTTGAGATCCTTATGCTACTGCTACCTCCTTGGGGGAATGTAATATCCTGAAAATTTATCATCATTAACATAAAAAAAAACTGTGGTCATCACCATGTGGACTTACAAGAGTGGGTTAATTTTTGGTTGAGAAGTTGGGCTTGTAGTACCCAAGAAGGAGCCGGTCAAGAAAATTAGCAGGAATGTGGATTTTGGATTGTGGAGAATACCACTCATTTAATTGTTTTGACTAGATAATTAGATGATTACAATGCACTACCTTGGGAATTATTAGCATTAAGGATAACACATTCGCCTTGCTATTCCTAAATATGAATCCCATCAAAGTAGGAGGCTAGTTTAGTAACTAAGACCCTCTATAAACACCCCTTAACCCTCTTCTTCACTTCAAACCATCTCTCAAGTAATATTTCTTTCCCTTATAAAAATATGAATCTCCCTACCTAAATTAGTGTTATCACTATTGCTAGTACAATGTGATTATTTGCTTGAAGACCAATCGGTAAACTATTCCTTCATACCTAGTTGGAAACTTTTAACGTCAATACTTGATCCATAGACGGTTCAGATTATCATTCAATTTCAATCATATTGTCATCTCCAAGGTTCAGTATTGTGGTTATGCCCATACATTTATTTCATTTTGCTGAATCAATGTGGCTAATAAAGTGTAATATGAAATAATCAGTCCTTTTTATTGTTTTGTCAATGGTGGACCCTCTTACTGATTTATTGCACGTTGATCAACAAAGTTTGGGCTTCCTAATTGGCCTAAGTTTGCTCATTTATGTTCAAGGACCGTAATATAGATTCAGTCTCTTATCGATGAATGTTATATTGATAGGATGCTAGTCCAAAATGTTGTGTGCCACCATAAGATAATTAATGAAACAAATTTTTTAATTCAGTTTGCTAAATAAAATGAATTCAACTGTGCACTGAATTATTTTATTGGATAACGTCATCTTGTACTAGGCCCGTTTGGCTTATGGTTTTTACATTTTGTATTTTCAAGTTCATCTAAAAAGGGATTCAAGTGTCAAGAAAGATCACACGTAAAATATATAGACTCACTATTTGTAGTGTTAATTATTTATGTAGTACACGACTTATAGTAATGGCTCTATCAAACTGTCCAATCATAATAAAATGACTAGTTACTTGTTAATTATTTATGTAATACACGACTTTTTTTTAGTGGCAAGGTTTAATTGGAGAATTTAACAATAGGTAATAGTTTCGAGGATGAAACTTTCTTTAAGAGGGGAAGGATGTAATACCCTGAAAATTTATCATTATTAAAATGAAAAAAATATCATTATCACCATGTGGACGTACAAGAGTGGGCTAATTTTTGGTTGAGAAGTTGAGCTTGTAGTACCCAAGAAGGAGTGGGCCAAGAAAATGAGTGAGAATGTGGATTTTGGATTATGGAGAATACCATTCCTGTAATTGTTTTGGCTAGATAATTAGATGATTACAATGCACCATCTTGAAAATTATTAGCATTAATCATAATATATTCACCTTGCCATTCCTAAACCATCTCTAAAGTAACATTCCCTTCCCTTGTAAAAATACGAATCTCCCTGCTTAAGTTAGTGTTGTCATCGTTGCTAGTAAAATGTGGTCATTTGCTTGAAGACCGGTCGATAAACAATTCCTTCATGCCTAGTTGGCAACTTTTTAACGCCCCGCGACGGCTTAGATTATCATCTAATTTAAATCATGTTGTCTTCTCCAAGGTATAGGATGATGGTTATGCCTATACTCATGTCATTTTACTGAATTGGTGTGGCTAATAAAGTGTAATATGAAATAATCGACCTTTTTTATTGTTTTTTCACGTTAACGATGGCCCCCTTACTGCTTATTGTATGTTGATCAACGAAGTTTGGGCTTCTCTATCAGCTCGTATGCACATATATGTTTAATGATCACAATGGTGATTCATTCAGCTTCTTTATGGGTAGAGATGCTGGTAGAGGTAAGACTGTCTATATCTAGATCTTCCCAAACCCCATGAAAGCGGGACTCACACTGGGAGATGGTGTTATTGATCATAATGGAGATTCAATCTCATATCATTAAATGTTACATTGATAGGATGCCAGTCGAATATGTTGGGAGGCACCATAAAATAATTAATGGAGAAAATGTTTTAGTTCAATTTGCTAAATAAAATGAATTAACTACTCACTGAATTATTAAACCATATAACATAATCTTGTACTAGGGAACCTGGCCCGGATTCTGGGGTCTATACTGCGATTTTTATTTCTCTTTTTCTTACGTAGATCTCGCTGTTGGAGCATCTTAGACTAATTGTACTTCCTCTAAATATGGACACTTATCTTGCGACAAACTTTTGTCAACAGCAAATGCTTTTTAGGGAGCAGTCAGTTTCAGATTAGGTTGTCTTCCTTGAAAAATCTTCCCCCATCTGGTGGGTTGTTCGTTGGTGGAACATTCGTCAATTTGCAAACCATGGAGATCACAACGCTCATGTGCAGCTTATTGGTCTTACGATAGGGACCTACTTCTTCCTCGGACATCTTTTAAGATAATGTGGTCATAGGCAAACCATTCTGAAACTGGATTGTATAACTCCAAAGAGTTGGGTGAATAACCTACTCGTGTCCACTCTAGGATGGAGTATTTACTTTGCCGTGCTTTTATCGCTTTGCTAACGGCACCTTTGGTCCGCATATATTTCTATTTGTTTGGAAATAAACTTTAAATTTATACCACAAGTCAACAGTTTATTGTCGTGTACTTGGAGTGTCGTCCGCTAAGAACAAGACCTAGGGTACCCAACTTGATTAGATTGACTTTAGAGATGTGAAGGGTAATTTTGAGAAAGAAGGGAACAAAAAGCTAGTCAAAATAGTTGTCTAAAACTCAATATGAAAGGGACTTGGGTCGAGGGATTAGTTGCTAGTGGCTGCTTATTTATGCTAGGCATAAGTTCCTGAACTTGGCTTAATTCATGAGTGATTGTAAGGGGGTGATTGGCTTATTTAGGGACGCCCAAACCTCTTTTCCAAGAGTAATGGTAACCTTAATCTGCACGCCCACCTATTTTCATGGGGGCTTGGAGGTTGAGGTTGAAGAAGACCAACCTGCACCTAACAAGGCTTTGGGTTATTTTCTACCCAGTGCTTATTCTCTCTTCTATCCGCATAGGATAAATAGCCACCTCTTAGTGTGGTTATTCACCCCGAGTATTGGATGGAATGTCCTTTCAGGCATTTCAACGAACACTTGATGGGTAGAGAATAAGACACCTAAATAACTCGAAAATCAAAGCAAGATAAGATCACACTAAGCTTATTATGCCATCCTCGCTCCTAATCCCCAACCCAAGTTGAGGAAAACTACTCACTAATAATCATTGTAACAATCCAACAATCACAACCAAGTATGATCAAACAAACTAAGCAAAACCAAGTAAAGAGGGAAAGAGAGAGAAAGAAGAACAAACTTACATTAATGCAATGGAGAATGAAAATCTTCAAAGTCTTCAATCAACAACAATCTAAGAACACTAATCTTGTCTTCACCCTAAATCAAACATAGAAAGTGTTTAAAGTGATTTTTATGAGACGCACTATACATAATCCCAGAACTAGGCAAAACGGGGTATTTATAGGCTAAAAAACGCTAGGACGATAGCTTGCCATGACAATGACGGAGGAATTGGGGCCTTCTCATACTAGCAGGCGACAGCCTAGTTGTCGACTATGAGACAGCCTTCGCCTTTCCTATGCCCTTGAATCCTCATTAATTTCATGCTCTCTTGCTTCCTTCGGGCCATTGCGTGACCGTCTTTACTCTTGCATTGCATTTCTCCATGTATTAGCTGCCCCTCCTCCTTGAATAACTTGAAAAAGACCTACAAAAGGTCGAAAAGGGGATTAAATAAGGCAACCACCCTAGATGAGGCCAAATTCGTTCAAATCCCTCTAAATCAAAGGAGAATTATGGAAAACGAACCAAAAAGGGGAAAAGGGATTAATCAAAATTAAGGTCTATCAACTCCCATATACTTAGCTCTGCTTGTCCTTAAGCAAGCTTAGCTTGACGCCGTATGAATTGGGAAATCGATCCCTCAAGAATCCTTCTTAGGCAGGCAATAAAGGCCAACCAACAAACAAAGTCACACAATCAAGAAGTAACAAAGATAAAGCAAGGAGGCAAGATAGACATGAAACTCTCGAGGAATCAGCTTGCCTGGTAGCGCATACCAAGACTAAGTAAGATTCTCAACGTAATGCGCCAGCTCAATCACCATACAAATGCCTCTATTAATGAACATTATGAGTCAACAAATGCACTATCAAGCTAGGGATAAGGTTGCAAACAAAGAAGTAGAGTCGACCCGATAAAAAACATCCACATTTACCATAATTACACTAAATAAGGACTCACATTATTATTAACCATTGCAAAGTAGGCATCATACAATGATTTAATCATGTCTAAAATGAATTTACATTTCATTGTAGCTTCAAAACGCCTAAAACAAAAGCCGGATTCCAAGCCCTCCAAACAGACAACTAGATTAGAGAATTAGCAACCATTACCCTGGCCTACTTCTCCTGTACTCTTAGCTTCTGTAGGTTCTAGCTTAGCTATAAGTTGCCTCTCCTTCCCAAAATTAGTTTGAAAACACAAAACAATGGGAAAATCAGCTGTAGCTCAATATGGAACCCTCGTATAGTCAATAACTACTTGCAATGAGTCAATGAGCCTGCATAATTTTAAACTATGCTTGTTAAACATCCTTTAAGGAATACTACATTTAACATTAACTATGAAATTAATTATTTCTCAACCTAGACAGTGACCTAAACATATGAACAGTAGCCATGGCGTCAATGAACAATGAACAATGAATTTCCCGTTTAACCGGAAGGGCTCGAACTGTTAATTATGCTAGCTTAAACTATGAACATTGAACATCGAATGTTGAACATTGAGCATTCAGCATTGTATTAAACGATGAACAATGAAATGAGCCCTTAAGGTTCTAGAGATTGAGTAAAACTTGTTAACATTAGTAAATGTAAATTTAAACATCTTTAAAGGGTACAAGCAATAATGCACCTTTGTTATTTGTTTATACTCTTCTCTTTTGTGTTCCTCCTTTCGGGTGTCTATCTTGGAAATATATTTAATAATGCTCTGTATTAATTAAGAAAATTAATGCTCATGAGTATTAAATCATTCCGGTCATACTCTTAGGCTTTATAGTAGAAAGGAGGTATTTTACTCTTCTCATGAATCCTTTTTCATTGAATGAATGGCTTATAGAAGTGTGGCTTGGCAATATTTCTTTTAGGACTGTGGTTCATTTTGTACTCCTAATGACTTAGTAGCCCTGCTCAGGACTCATTAGCCCTCCTCAGGACTCATTAACCTCTTAACCTCATACCTTACACTTCTTGGATTAGAACCCAATCTACTGCAAACAATGTATTACCATAATTTACTGAACCAACACTCTTAACTAATAGGGTGTTCTTTTGAGGTTGAATCTCAATCCAACCCCCTTTTTTTTGAAAATGCATCATTTAGTTCCAATATCCTGAACATAGCTTAAAGACTTATCTCCTTAAACATTTCCATTAGAATATCTTAGGACTATAATGGACTCGTCGAACCATATATTTATTAGGTAAACTGGTTGTTTAGTATCTAATTACTTTGACAATAAAACTAATTGCACAAATTGCATCCTAATTTGCCACATAGTCCCTATAACTACTTCAATTTTCCTTCCACTTTTAACTATGTTACAAAACCCCTTTATTTAGTAACAAAAACCATTAATAATCATTTGTATTTAGATTACTTAAGCATACTATGGCCTTGCTTGAAGAACTAAACATCATCTAGACCACTGTTCTCTTATGCACATTTCATCCACTAAAATTTCTTGCAATCATACCTTTACACCCTTATTATGACTATTGATAATTACTTGTCCATTCATCCCGTACATGAATTCATTGTATTCACCTTGGACAATCACATAATCAAAATACAATAATTTATCCCAATATTCACATGAATAGCCATTGACATATGAGGTTGAATATAATGGAATGCAAGATTTAGTTACCTTCTAGGAGACTAGAGTCGGAGATGGGTGCAACCAAGAGGTGTGAAGGGAAGGAGACAGTAGGGTCAAGCTGAACTGGCAGCTTGGGGCTGCGATGAAGTCAGGCGGTGAAGGTTGGTGGTGGTCGGTGACTGCTATTGGTCAGGGGGTGTCACATGTGGAGAGGGAAGAGGGAGGGTTGGCTCTCTTTGGTGGCTTATTTCCAAAACTCACATGCCATTTAAACAGCCATTGCCCTCCCTAGATTAGTAAGGCTCTTCTTATTACTTTTCCCTTTTTTTTCTTTGTTTAGATAATTGCTTTGTCACATCAGAATTACTGTGAGCTCATGACTTTGTCACATCAAAATTAATGCGAGCTTATCACTTTGTCACATCATAATTAATGTGAGCTCATCTCAATTTCTTTTCCTTTCCACATGGCCCGAGATTGGTTATACATTTGGCAAGCAATAATTTGCTAATCCTATTCCTTTTGTTAGCTATTAAGATATTATCATGGTTTGGTAAATTCCCGACCTCGCTCGGGTACAAATGTGTATGTACAATAAATTGTATACTTTTGCATAATTATATGAGACTTTATATGGTATGGAGAAAGTTCCGCATTAAAGTAATTTCTCAATCAAAATTGCTTTGTTTATCAGTAGAATATGTGCGACTCACAGCTCTGATTAATCATATCCATATGACTAATGCAAGAATTGAAACCAATTGAACATGATTAAGTGACGGGGTATTAAAGAAATTTCATCCTTGAAACTTACATTTAACATATCTTTCAATTAAATGTAAGTAACAATATTTCATTGATCTTCAGTATGCCATGTAGCCTCAAAGGCTCCATGATTGGTCTATATGACTTCGACAAAAGGTATAAGCTTGTTGCACAATTGTTTAACTCTTTAATCTACTAACTTCACGGGTTATTTTTCATAAGTTAACATGTCAGCCTTAGTTTCTAAGGGTTCATAAACTATTTCATGAGTTGGATCATGCACACCATTACAAAGTTGTAGAATATGGAACATATCATGCATATGCTGCAATTTAGGTGGTAAGGCCAGGTAGTAAGCAGCTAGGTTGATTTTCTCAATAATATCAAAAGGTCCAATAAATCACGGGCTTAACTTTCCTTTAACATTGAATTTTCAATACACCTTTAACAGGAGAAACTTTTAGAAACTTTTTATCCCCTTCTTTAAACTATGAGTCTCAGCCTTTGGTCTGTATATGCTTTCTGCCTATCTTGGGCTACTTTGATGTTTCATTAGATAACTTTGATCTTGTCCACTATTTCTTGAGCCATTTCAGGTCTCAAGATTAAAGTGTCCTCCAAATTATTCCAACAAAGGGGAATTCTACATCTTCTACTATTTAAAGCCACAAAAGGGGATCATTCTTATAGTATCTTGATAGCTGTTATTATACGAAAACTCTGCTAGGGGTAAATACTCCTTCCATTTTCTATAAAAATTCAGTACACAGGCTCATAACATGTCCTCAATGATTTGATTTACTCTTTTAGTTTATCCATCCATCCCGGGACGGTAGGAACTACTGAATTGTAACTTTGCACTGAAGGATTTCTATAAAGCCTTCCAGAATCGGGTTTGAAATCTTTTCTGTAAGAGACAATGTCTTGAGGTACACCATGTAACCTCACTACTTCACTAATTGAAATTCAATCCAATCTATCTGCTTTCCAAGAATCATGTATTGTAATAAAATGAGCGGACTTGGTGAGTTTATCTACTATCACCCAAATGGTGTTCTTCCTTGATCCTGTTAGAGGGTACCCCATTATGAAATCCATTGTAATGGAGTCCCATTTCACTTGGGAATTTCCAATGGTCTCAATTAACCATTAGGTCCTTGATACTCAGCTTTAACTCTCTGATAAGTAAGACATTCATCCACATACTTAGCTACGTCTCTTTTCATGTCGCTCCACTAGGAGGTTTGGTGTCAAATCTTGACACATTTTCTTTCCTCCTGGGTGGATGGAATACTTTGTATTATGGGCTTTAGATATTATCCTTTTCTTTCACCTCCATCCTTTGAGGCATACATATTCAATTTTGGAATCTAATAACTGCCAGTTTATCCTCTACAAAGCCTAATACCTTTCCTTTGCTTATATTTACCTTTTATCTCCTCATCTCCCACTTGTGCATATTGAATTTAATCCAAGAGTATAGGTTGAAACACCATACCATCAAGAAATGATCCAGGTTCTTGTAATAGCATAGGTTCTATGTCGACATTTTTTAAAACCCTCAAAAACTTTGGTCGCAACACTGTTACAATGTTCACGCTATGATGTATTTTTCAACTTAATGCATTGGCAACCACATTAGCCTTTCATTGGTGGCACTGTATTTGGAGGTCATAGTCCTTGAGAAGTTCTAACTACCTGCTTTGCCTCATATTAATCAATTCCTTTTGAGTGAAGATGTATTAGGGACTTTTGTGATCAGACAATATCTTGCAAGGGCCACCATAGAGATGATGTCTCAAAAGTTTTAGCACAAAAACCACCACGGTCAGTTCCAAGTCATGGGTAGGTTGATTTTGCTCATAAGGCTTTAGCTATCTAGAAACATAAACTATGATCTTTCCATCTTATATTATGAAATATCCTATACCTTGTCTAGAAGCATCATTATAAATGGTGAATTTTTCTCCTTCCGCCTGTAAAGATAAGATTGGTGCAATGGTAAGCTTGTGCTTTAGCTCTTGGAAAGCAGTTTCACGCTTGTATTTCCACTCAAACTTCATAGTCTTCCTTAATAGTTTCTAGAAATTCTTGTACAAATTAGCTATTGTACCTAACCACACCCAAGAAACTCTGAACCTCTGTAACATTAGTAGGCCTTAGCCAATCAGTGATTGCCTTCATTTTTTGTGGGTCCATGTTGATCCCTTCTTTAGATATCGCATGTCCTAGAAAGTTCACTTTTAACAACCATAAGTTGCATTTTGACAACTTAGCATAAACCTTATGCTTCCTTGGAGTCTGTAGCACAATCCTCAAATGCTCATTATGCCCTTCTCCAGTTATCGAATATATTATAATATCATTAATGAAAATAACTATAAATTTATCTGAAAACGGCCTAAACACCCAGTTCATAAAATCCATAAAGGCTGCAGCAGCATTGGTTAATACAAGCAGCACCACCGTAAATGTATAATGATTATACAGTCCTAGACGTCGTCTTTTGGATATCCTTTGGTTTGATTCTTAATTAGTGGTACACCGACCTAAGATCAATCTTTGAGAAGACTCCCATTCCTTGTAGTTGATCAAATAAATCATCAGTCCTAGGTAATGGGTACTTATTTTTTTATAGTGATTTGTTCAATTCTCTGTAATCTATACACAATTTCAAAGTCAAACTCTCTTTTAGGTAGTAAACCAGGGATTTTCTCTCGAAACACATATGGAAATTCTCTAACCACGAGAATGTCCTCAAGTTTTATCTCCTTTTCCCTATCTTTCGTAACACAACACATGTACGCCTCACACCGTTGCTTAACTAATTTCCTAGTTACCATCAAGGATATTATCGTTCCTTGCTACTATTGTTTTCCCAAAAGCACATATTTCCTCCCCCTTTCACTTTTAGAGATCATCTTTGCTTTGGTCAATCAATCTTTGCTCCATGCCTTGACAATCAATCCCTTCCTAAAATTATATCAAATTTTGATATATGTAATTATATCGAATGTCCCTCAAACTCTTCTTGATTTAGTGTCACTAGGCAGTTCTTGTATATAACACTACATTTTACACTTTCTCTGTGGTCAAATTTACATCCAAATTTGTACCATATTTATGTGATTCCACCCATACTTGAGATACAACTTTTGATGAAATAAATGAATGTGTAGCTCCTAAATCAAATAAAATGACAAAGGGTGTTGAATTAAAAGTAAGCATGCTGGCCACAACCATTCCTGAGTTGTCGACCTATTTCATGTTGATCACATAAACTCTGCCCACCTGGCGACTGGTCGTAGGGGTAGGGGTCTTACTGTCTTTAGGAGCAGGAGCTAGACCATTAGCCGGTTAGGTAGGTCTAGCAATTGATAATTAGATGATTCGAATCTCTACATCAAAAACAACAATTTGTTTCCACCCTGCATTCCGAGGTGTTGTGGTTCCTGGTACCACAGTTGGTGGAATGATTCCTAGTAGGAGTTAGGCATTGGGCTTTCATCTCATATTGGTATATTGCTTGTTAGGAAATCCCTCAACCTAAGTGTCTTTCTAATTCCACCCTTTTCCCAGGGTTGGCCTGGCTAGCCATTCTCAGCTCATTTTTGCTCGGTTTGCTTTACGCCACATGCTTATACAATTCCTAACTGGTTTGTACGGTTGTCTCACCAACTGGCTCCTAGTATAAGGCGCTAGGCCTTCCTCAATTCTTACCACCTTCATTTGATCTGTGGCTACATAATCTAAGGTAAACCTTGAGAATTCAGCAAAGCGGCTTGTATACTCCATTACTAAACAGGTTATCCTGCATCAGGGTTAAGAACTCCCCTAATTTTTCCTTTTGCAAGTGCATCGGATAGAACTTTGCTCATAATGCCTCCTTACATGTACACTAAGTGGCCTTAGAACTTGGAAAGGTAGAATTAATTGTTGTCCACTAAATGTCAGCCTGTTGAACATGATAAAAGACCCCAATAGACACACGTCTATTGTGAAGACTTTCACAACATCAACTATCTTTTTCATCTGCCTGATTCATTTTTTCAGTAAAACTGAGTCTTCTTTGCCATCATATGTTTTTGGATTCTGTTTTGTGGCCTAATCAAAGAACTCATTTTCTTTTTCGTCCTTATCAGATCAAAAACCCCTAAGCTTTTTTGTTACTTCAGCTATAATCTTTGCCATCAGTTCAGGATCTAAGTCATCTAATAGTCCCTTTTGACCGTTAACGTTCATAGGGTTTAGGGGTACACTAACAGCTTCCTAACTTCTTTGAGGGGTCACTACTGGGAAATTTTGATTAGCAAAGTGAGCTGACACAGGTTCTGTGTTGTTCCTTGTCGGATTATTTTTCAGAACATTGTTATTTGGTTCTGCCTTTCTATCAAACCTATCTGCAAATATATTAGTTCTCACTTATTCGTATCCCTTATGGTTACACGTTCATGCTTTCTCTTCATCATTATTTGTTATATGCTACTCATCTCGTGTGACCATAATTTGCTACCTTTGTTGTTCAAGCTGGCCAGTCAAGTGCTACTAATTAAACCTGATTGTTATATTCTCGTAGATTCCATTGTTGGAAATTTCATTAGTAAGTAATTTAACAATTTCTATACTCATAAGCATAAAATTTACACGCATTCATAACATATGTTACATTAGTCTACCATGATAAATGTCTCCATAGTAGATATACAAAAAGGCCTATCCTTTAAAGCAAAATGGGTTGACAAGGTTAAATCAATCACTATCCTAAACTTACAACCTAAAATCTTGTATCATTACTAACTTTGTATCTCCCCTAGGGATCAGTTCCTTATCTAATACCTTACATATTGACACCTTTTTTACATATCCATAAATTCGCTTCCTAGTTCTCCTCCTCAGTAACCTCCTACGTCCAGCTCCTTCTCTTGCTTCCTTTTCCTATTCCATCCCCTGTCTTGTAGTATGGGTCATTGTTGTTACTAGTTTCAGATCGAAAGCTCCAAGACCCTTCCTTAGTCTCATCAAAGCTTATTTCTATCACCTCAGGGGTACTCAGGAATGTGGATTATAATCACCATGCTACCTAAATCACTAGAATCACTATCATTCCCTCCTCCTCAGATATCATTCCCATCACCCTCGGCCTAGATATTAGATATGTTGATCTCATATCCCTCTATATCAACTACCCGGGGTAAGTGGTGATAAGGGAAAAGGGTCTTCTTCTTAGGGAGGTTCTGGGGCAAGTAGGGGACCTTAAGGCTTCTCAGGAGGTGTGAATTCAAAAGGATCTTGTCTCGCCATCCATATGTACTTTTTATAGAATCTTGCACTTCTTTATTAACCCCAGGGCTTACTCAATCATTCCTTACACAGCTAACCTTATTCTTATGAATTTATGTCATTTACCTATACATACATAAAGCCTTAGCAATCTAGACCCTAAATGAGGACATTAATATGGTTATGCTGACATTTACGATTGCTATGATACCACTTCTGCGACGCCCCAGCTTAATCACCACATAAATGCCTCTATTGACAAGCATTATAAGTCAGCGGAGTGCGCTATCAACCTAGGGCATTACCACCTTCCCTTAGGGACAAGGCTGCAAATAAAGAAGTAGAGTCGACCAGATAAATAATAACCGCCAGTTACTTTAATTACACCAAATAAGGACTCACATTGTTATTAACCATTGCAAAGTAGGTATCACACAATGATTTAATCATGTCTAAAATGAATTTACATTTCATTGTGCCTGCAAAATGCCCAAAACACAAGTCGGATTCCAAGCTCTCCAAACAGACCACTAGGTTAGAGAATTAGCAATTGCTGCCCTGGCCTACGTCTTCTATACTCTTAGCTTCCGCAGGTTTCGGCCTAACTTTAAGTTGCCTCTCCTTCCCTAAATCAGTTTGAAAACACAAAACAATAGAATAATGAGCTATAGCTCAATATATCACCCTTGTACAGTCAAGAACTATTTACTATGAGTTAGTGAGCTTGTGCAATTTTAAAACTGTGCTTGTTAAACATCCTTTGAGGAACACTGCATTTAACATTAACTATGAAATTAATTATTTCTCGACTTGGATGGTGACCCAAACATATGAACAGTGGCAATGGCATCAATAAACAATGAACTATGAATTTTTCGTTTAATAGGAAGGGCCCAAACTGTGAATTTTACTCGCAGAAACTATGAACAATGAACATTGAACATTGAACGTTGAACATTGAGCACTGAGTGTTGTATTGAACAATGAAAAATAAAATGGGTTCTTAAGGTTCCAGAGACCGAGTAAAACTTGTTAACATTAGTATATGTAAATTTAAACATCTTTGGAGGGTACAAGCAATAACGTATCTTTGATATTTATTTATACTCTTCTCTTTTTTGTTGCTCCTTTAGGGTGTCTATCTTGGAAATATATTCAATGATGCTCCATATTAATTAAGAAAATTAATGCTCATGACTCTAAAATCATTCCGATCGTACTCTTAGGTGTTGTAGTAGAAAGGCAGTATTTTATTCTTCTCGTAAATCCCTTTTCATTCAATGAATGACTCATAGAAGGATGACTTTGCACTATTCCTTTTAGGACTATGGTTCATTTAGCCCTCTTCCGGACTCATTAGCCCATTAATCGCATAGCTTACATTTCTTAGGTTAGAACTCAAAGTACTACCCACAATGTATTGCCACACTTTACTGAACCAACACCCATAACTGATGGGGTGTTATTTCGAGGCTGAATCTCAATCCAACCCTCCTTTTTTTTCAAAAAGGCATCACTTGGTTTCAATATCCTGAACATAGCTAACAAACCTATCTCCTTCAACATTTCCTTTAGGATTTCTGATGACTATAATTGACTCGTTAAAATCATATATCTATTATATAAACTGGTTGTTCAGTATCTAATTACTTCAACCATAAAACTAATTACACAAATTGCATCCTAATTCACCACTTAGTCCTTGTAACTACTTCAATTTTCTTCCTACTTTCAACTATGTCACTCAACCACTTTTTTTAATGAAAAAACCACTAATAATTATGTATATCTACATTACTTGAGCATACTTTGGCTTTGCTTGAAGATTTAAACATCATCTAGACCACTGTCCTCTTATACACTTTTCATCCACCAAAATTTCTTACAATCATACCTTCACATCCATATTATGACTATTTCTAATTAGTTGTCAATTCTTCCTATACATGAATTCATTCTATTCATCCCGGACAATCACATAATCAAAACACAACAATTCATCCCAACATTCACATGAATAACCATTGACATATGAGGTTGAATATAATGGAAAGGTAAGATTTGATTACCTTCTAGGAGACTAGAGGTGGAGATGGGTGCGACCAAGGGGTGTGAAGAGGAGGATACAGTGAAGTCAGGCTGAATCGACATCTTGGGGCAGCAGTGCAGTCAGGTGGCGAGGGTCGATGGTGGCTAGTGACTGCTATTGGTCAAGGGGTGTCAAATGTGGAGAGGGAAGAGAGAGGGTTGACTATCTTGGGTGGCTTATTTCCAAAACCCACTTGCTATATAAATAGCCATCGCCCACCTTAGATTAGTAAGGCTCTTCTTATTACTTTTCCCTTTTTTTTCCCTTTGTTTGGATAATTGCTTTGTAACATCATATTTAATGCACGCTTATCACTTTAACACATCAAAATTAATGTGAGCTTATCACTTTGTCACATCATAATTAATGCGAGCTTATCTCAATTTATTTTGCTTTTCACATGGCCCGAGATTAGCCATACATTTAGCGAGCAGCAATTTGTTAATCTTATTCCTTTCCTTAGCTATTAAGACATTATCATGGTTCGTTAAATTCCCTAGCTTGCTCAGGTGCAAACACATATGTACGATAAATTGTATGCTTTCGCATAATTATATGAGACTTCATATGGTATGGAGGAAGCTCTGCGTTAAAGTAATTTTGCAATGAAACATTGCTTTGCTTATTAGTAGAAAAATGCATGGCTCACAGCTCTGATTAGTCATATCCATATAACTAATGCATGAATTGAAACCAATTAAACAGGATTAAGCGACGGGGTATTACACTCATGATAAGAAAGGTGGCGGCTTGCTAATGGCCATAAAAGAGACTAGGGAGAGCCTCACTTTATGGTCAAGTAGAACTCTCCTCTCCAAGTGTTTAAATATGTTCATGTATACTTTCATTACTCAACCAATCATGTAAAAACCATAGGCTTTGAAGGGTCCTCATCCTCCACCACCCAGGGCAAAAAACACACACCCATTGATCAAGAGGACTTTGGAAGGGTTCAAGCATGGTTCTTCAGTGAGGGTCCACAATAAAGGAATAGAAGAAAGGAATAGAACTGAAACATTACTTCACACCTACAACCCACTTTGAACACTTAAGGAAGCAGCCGATTCGGTTTGGAATGTAAATCATTCTACAAAGCATCTTATTTGCACAAGCTTTCTCTCTTTTTCTTTTTTTTTTCTTTTTGCATGCTAAAAGGCTTGCTCTTCTTTTTTTCACTTTTATTGTTAAAAGATTTCTTCCTTTGTTTTTCTTTCCTTTTTTTTTCAAGCAAGCTTAAAACAAAGAACTTGATGTTAGGCACTTACCCAAGGATATTCCAGCCTCCCTTGTTTCCCTGCTCAACACAAATTTCCACACACATAAACCCAAAGATGTTCCAACTCAAAACGCAAATCTAATAATCGTGAAAAGTGTTGCTCCACTAACCTCTATGGCATGAGGGTAGGAAATGTAAGTAGGCTAAGGCTGAAATGAGTGTGGAAACAACAAAAATGAGAAAGGCTCAATGTGGGTGAGCAAAAGGGTTTCAACATCATTTAGGTGGCTTTTTAGGTTATGTGGTATAAAATAACAAGGAATTCCTTAATTATATCAAATGATGTGTATTGCCTAACGTGGTTTTGGAGAGGATAAGGCCAAGTCCTAGCACTGCAATTAATGGTGAGCCATGAAAGAATAAGAGAAAGAACCCCTACGAATGAGTGGTCACATGACTGCTTAAAGCTCATGGGTCAACCACTAGCTATGCCCCTTCCAAGTTAAGCTAAAAGGGTCTCAAGGAATAAAGCATGAACACAAGGTAAAATGATCACCAAGGGATCTCACACTACCATGCTCTAGCAACCAAAGCATATACCATAAACTCAAGTGTGCAACAAAGCTAATTAGTCAGCATTTACACCATATATTCACATCACAGAAGGGTTTTTTTTCTTTAGAAGGTTTTCGATTTTTTAATTTTTAATTTTTTTAATTTTTCATAAGGGAGATCATAAGAAAGAAATGAAGAGTAGGGTAAGAAATGTACCTTGCAAGCCCAATGATGCCCTCCTCAACATTACTCCTCAAGATCAGAAAAGAAAACAAATGTATATAATGCAATAGAAGAATTTGCATGCTGTAAACATGCAAGTCCTAAGTATGCAATGATTCTTAAAATCTAACTAAATGGGCTACCGAATCTAGTGGACTACTATGTACAAGCATAAACACCTCCCAATTTAGCCAATCACTCCTCAGACATCATAATTCCTAAGAAATTCTCCCCAATGACAACAAAAAAAAGCCCATTTCAAAACTCGCGCAACATATAATCCCCCTAACATGAGCTTGCTAGCTCATCCACCCATGCTTAAGATATGTATTGTCCCTAATGTATAATCATCTAAAGAAATCAATGGGAAAGGGAGGGGGGCAACTTATAAACCATCAATAAGGGTCGAAAGGCCGCGAGGCCTCCAATCGGGTAGAGGGTAGGGCTAACCATGGCGCTCGTATGCGTAGTAGACATGGTACTTCAAGTTTTGCTGCCATCCATCAAACTCCATTTGCTGACGAAGCAACTCTTGTTGATCTTAAGCATGTTTTTGTTGATGCTCATTAATTGCATCGAGCCTTAAGTTGACGTGAAAGATATGATCATCCATGTACTGGTAGAAATGGGCTTCATTAAAGCCCGAAGAATCTACCTCAATATGGGGGGCCATATATCTCCTCATCGGGTGGTACGACCTGGGCCTTAGAACTACCGGTGCCTCCCTCACTGCCAACAATGTTCCTTCCTCAAGGTTGAGGGTCATCCTCATCTGTCTCCATATCAATGTCATCATCATACACCTAATTGGAGGGGTCGAAAGAAGTGGTTTTTGTGGGGTTCGGGAAAGGAAAAAGGAGTTTACCATGGTGGTTAACCAATAGATAACCACCCTTAATTTTGAATATCTCCGTGTTGACTCAAGTGGCTAAATCCAGCCACCCCCTTGGAATAACAGAGTTGACCACCTGATTAGAGGCTCCAACTCCCAAGTATATGTAGTACCGAAAATAATGCCACCACAAACGATAGAGGATTTAGGAGCGAAAGTCTGAGAGACCAACTGATGGAGGATAAAAGCCCCCGTATCAAAATTTTTATCATTTATGATATACTAGAAGAGAAAAACTTCACTTAATTGGGCCTTATTTTGAATCTCATATCTTGTGAATATAGTGTTGGCCATGAGGCGGTGAAGAAATTGGAGGGTGGGGTTGCAATAGAAGTGGCCTTAGTGCCACTAGCACTATAGGCCACGTAACTCCCCAAATTGTCTTTCACTTGTGTGCGCTTATCACAAGTCATTTCGACCTAAAAGTCTTGTTCATTGAAATTTTCATGGGCGGGGGTCCAAACACCATCATAGGAGAGCCTTAAGCGGCAGTCAAATTCTGCTAGGTTTGTGTCAAAAGGTCCTATTGAAAAGCCGAAATTGAATGTGAATGAGTCAGCTCTAGTATGGGGTATTTCAATTAACCTTGATAGAATCATAAACTCCCCACACAATCTCTCATACATAGGTTAATCATCTTAATATATTCCACCCAACCCGCAACCTCAAGCAATTCATTCAAGCTCTCTAAAAGCCCAAGACTCCCCAACAAGCCAAAATTAATATACTTAGCCTTGGTTATTCGTCTACAAGCAATGGAATCATAACAAGCAATGTGCTCTTGATCAACGAATTGAAGCTCGTACTTATTAATGACATGAGGGGGAGTAAGGGGGTTACCTTAGGCCACTTGGACCCAGATTGGAGGCACATTGGTGGAGGGTGGGAGTGACCGTCTTAGCGCACTTGGATGCTCTTAATGATGAAGCTTCAGATGCTGTAGTCTTCTTTTCATTGGTTGAAGCGAGACAAAATGTTCTCAAACTCCAAGTGGTTGTAACACTTCAAAAACTCCCAAAACCAAGCAATTCAAGTGGGCAATAGAGACACCCACTAGCAAGGGAGCACTAAAATGTAGCAATTAGGCCTAAAAAATGAGACTTTTTCTCTCCTCAAGCTCAAGAACTCTTCAATGGATGTGGAAAGTTGAAAAGAGATAAAGTGGCGAGGGAATGGTTCAAAAAGGTAGTCAAATGTAAGCCTAGAGAGAAGGAAGCAAATTCTAGCAATGGAGTGACCAGAAAACACCTCAAGTGGTCAGATTTTAAGAGTAGGAAATTTGGGGGTTAGGGATTGAATGGTGAGAATTTGAGTGATTGGTGAAGAAAGAACATGTTTTAATGGAAGAATAAGTAAGAAAAAGGTGAAAAGAGTGAAGAAAATAGTGGTAACTGGTAGAAATTTAATAGGAAAGTGGTGGATTTGAGGGTGGTGGTGGAGCTTGGAATAAGTTTTTAGAGAGAGAAAGCTACGTGGGTTTGGGAATAGTTGAAGGAGAAATGAAGAAAGAGGAAGGAAAGAAGGAGAAAAGAAGAGGCCATGGGCTAGTGACGGCTATCACCAGGACGATGCCTGTCGTGATGGCAACGGGGTGCCATTGCCACTCCCTGGTTTCCTACTCTGAATCCTGCAGGCCCAGGCAATGACTACCACACAGTTGAAGGCCCGCCGGTGGCCTAGACTGTTCCAAGCACTCCAATTTTTTTAAATTTTTGGGCAACGCCTCCTCTTTATTTAAGTTAAAAGCCAAGAGGAGGGTTTGGGGTGCCTCCCGAAAAGCGCTCCTTTAAGGTCATAAGCTTGATTATGAACAATTTTCAAGAAGAAGTGGCATAGGGAAGGTCGTGGGTGACCGTCTTGTCAATCAGCTCACTGGCAATGTAATGCTTGAGCCATAGTTCGTCACTTTGAAAGTGCCCGTGGCCTCCGTCCAAACTTCAATGGCGCCATATGCGAAGACCCACTTCACCTCAAAAGGGTTCGACCACCTCGAACGGAGTTTGCCTGGGAATAACTTCATCCTTGAGTTAAAGAGGAGGACCAAATCACCAACCTTGAATTCCCTCTGGTGGGTATGCTTGTCATACCACCTTCTCATCCTCTCCTTGTAAATTCTCGAATTTTCGTAAGCGTCGGAGCATATCTCTTCAAACTCATTTAATTGAAGTTGCGTCTTTTCTCTTGTGTTCTTCATATCAAAATTAAGAAACTTGATGGCCCAATAGGTCTCGCGCGCCAACTCGACGAGGAGGTAGCATGGCTTATCATAAATCAACCTAAATGGCGTAGTGACAATAGAAGTCTTTAAAGTCGTACGGTTAGCCCATAAAGCATCATCAAGCTTGTCCATCCAATCTTTACTTGATCTTGCAATAGTTTTCTCCAAGATAATCTTGATTTCCCGGTTGGAGATCTCCACTTCGCCACTTATTTTGCGGTGTTAGCCAAGCCTGTATTTGGGATGCACCCGCACTTCTTCAGCAAAACTTCAAGTTTCGTCTCAATGAAACGAGCACCATTGTCGCAGGAGGATGGGAAAGGACCCATGAAATCTATCCCCCATACATCAAAGGTTTCGACTTCAAGTATGTATTTTTGGGCCATTTCCTTATAGCTAAACAAATTCCCAGTCCACTGACATCGATCACAAGCGTGGACATGTTTATGCACATCCTTGAACAATGTGAGGCAATAAAAACCGGCTTAGAGTATGTTGGTCATAGTCTTATCAAATGCTTGCGTGACCTTCGCAAGGCAAGTCATTGCAATCAGAGATGAGGAAATTGGTCTCCTCCTTGAGCATGCATCTCTATATTATGCCATCTCCATAAGCCTTATACAAGCAAGGTTTCTCCCAAAAATATGATTTAGCTTGGTAGAAAAACCGCTTCTTTTGATTTAAGCTCATGTCTGGCGGTGTGATCTCACATGCCAAATAATTCACCAAATATCCATACCAAGGAGCATTCGACATTGCTAAGGCTAGCAAATAGTCGTCTAGGAAAGAATCGTCAATTGGTAAGTCACACTCTCTATCATACCTAAGGGGAATTAGTAAGAGAGGGAGATGGTCCGTCACCACATTCTTGGTGCTTTTCTTGTCCCGAATTTCAAGTGCAAACTCTTGGAGAAGGAGGATCCACCAAAGTAGATGAGGCTTGGAGTACTTTTCTAGGAGATGCTTAAGGGCGGAGTGGTTGTTGTACACAATAACCTTAGAGCACAAGAGATATGGTCAAAATTTCTCAATTCTAGACACCACCGCAAGCAACTCCTTCTCGGTGGTGGTCTAGTTTTGTTAAGCTTTATCGAGTGTCTTGCTAGCATAATAGATAACATAAGGTTTCTTGTCTCTTTATTGCTCGAAAACCGCCCCAACCGCATGGTCATTAGCGTCACATATGATCTTGAAAGGAAGGCTCCAATCAGGTGGTTAGATGATGGGGGCGGTGATGAGAGCCTTTTTTACCTTGTGAAACTCTTCATGATACTCATTAGTAAAAATAAATGGGGTGTCTTTGGCTAAAAGCAAAGTGAGAAGCTTACGATTTTAGAGAAATCCTTGATGAAATGGCAGTAGAAATCCACATGTCCAAGTAAGCTTTTCACCCCTTTGACACAGGTGGTGTGTAGCAAGCACTCTATAACCTTTGTCTTTGCTTTATCTACCTCAACACCCCTATGTGAGACCAAATGCCCCAAAACCACATCTTCTTACACCATAAAATGACACTTTTCTCAATCTAGGACCAAGTTGACTTCTTTGCATCTATGGAGGACTTTAGCCAAATTATCTAAGCACAAATCAAAAGTGCCTCCATAGACCAAGAAATTATCCATAAAACCTTTATTATGCTATCCACATAGTTACAGAAAATGGTGACCATACATCTTTGGAAGGTAGCTGGGGCATTGCAAATACCTAAATGGCATTCTATGGTATGCAAAAGTCCCATAGGGGCATGTAAAAGTGGTTTTCTCTTGGTCACTTGGGTAGATAGTGATTTGGAAGAATCCTGAGTATCCATGCAAGTAACAAAAGAAAGAATGCCCGACTAACCATTCCAAAATTTGATGAAGGAAGGAGAGGGAAAAATGGTCCTTTTGTGTGGCGTCATTGAGTTTTCTATAGTCAATACACATGTGCCATCCCGTGTGACTGTTCTAGTGGATATGAGCTCATCTCTTTCATTCTTGGCAATGGTCATACCCCCTTTCTTAAGAGCTACTTGCCCCAGACTAACCTAATCACTACCGAAATTGGATAGATGATTTTGGCATCAAGTGGCTTGACAGCCTCCTTCATAACAACCTCTTGTATGTTGGAATTCAAACGGCGTTGTGGTTGTCTAGAGGGTCTATGCCTAATATCAAAGAGAATTCGATGCGTGCAAAATGAAGGGCTAATTCCCTTGATATCGTCAATGCTATAGCTAATGGTGCCTCAATGCTTTTGAAGCACAACCAATAATTTCTTAATTTGGGAACCATTAAGCTTAGCACTAACGATGATGGGAAAAGTATGATTTAGACCAAGAAATACATACGTTAGATGAGGACGTAGGGGCTTCAATTCTAGCTTGGGAGCACGCTTTTTGTCTTCATTAGAGGGTTGAACCTCCACATTGAGAATCTCCCTTGATTGGTGTCGAGAGAGGTATGGTTGGACTGAGTTGAGGATCTTCACATACACCTCCCTTTCTTCATTCAGATGAGCATTAACCCCCATTGCCATAAGTGTGAATCAAGCACGCCTCTAGGGGTCTAAGGGAGGGCTAAGACTTCCCATCTCCTCAAGTATTGCATTTTTAAGCACATTAACCCAGTAGCACATATCCTCTAGGGAGGAGGAAGCTATAGCTTGTGAAAGATTGAATTCAAGCTTCTCCTTACCAACTTATAGGGATAGTCTCCCATTCTTGACATCAGTCATTGCACCTGTCATAGCTAGGAAAGGGCACCCTAGAATGACGGGTATTTGGACATCTTCCTCCATCTCCATAACAACCAAGTCACAAGGGATGAAGAATTTTCCAACTTGAAGGGGCACATCAGTAGAACTCCAATAGGGTACTTAACGGAACGATCTGTAAGTTATATCCACTTAGAGCCTCTTGCATATTGAGTGAGGTATAAGGCTCACACTTGCCCCAGGGTCACATAATGCTCGGCTTACAGTGATGTCCTCAACAGCATAAGGAAATAGAAGCTTCCGGGAACTTTTAGCTGGGGGGCCTATGTTGGAGGACGGCACCATACTCCTCTGTGAGGGAAACCAAGGCCTTTTCTTGAAATTTCCTTTTGTCGGAGCGTATCTCTTTTAGAAACATAGAATAAGAAGGCATTTCAGAGATGGCATCCAAGAATAGGATATTAATTTACAACTTCTTATATACCCCTAGAAATTTCCTAAATTTGACCTTAAGTTTGGCCTTAGCAAGCCTTTAAGGGAAAGGAACTAACGGTCTATAAGGCTCAACCGGCCTAGGCTTTGTTGTCTACTCATGCTTGTTTTGCGCTACACTTTCCGGGACCAAATCTCCATTTTCTTCCAATATTTCTTTGCCCTTGTCTTTCACCGAACCTTCATCCTCTTCCCTGTGAGGTTCTTTTAGCTCATCAAGTTCCTTTCCACTTTTTAAGGTGATGACATTCATATGCCCCTTGCAATTTGCTTCCGGTTGGCCCAGAAGGTGCTCTTGAAGATGAGATGGGTGGTTCACTTGTTGGGCAATTTAAGCTAACTGAGTCTCTATCATCTTTTGGTTTGTGGACATGCTCTGAAACTTGGAATTGAGTTAGGTCACGGACTCACCAAGAGCCTCATTTGCCTTAGTTTGAGTTTGAATGAGCCGCTCCATTAAGCTCTCCAAGTTGGACTTTTGAGGTAGAGTTTATAGAGGTTCAATTTGAGGAGCACGGTTTTGGAAACTAGGAGGATTATCATGATTTTGTAAGGGATGGTGAGGAGGGGGATTTGGATTTTTGTAGGAGATATTTGTGTGGTGTCTCCAACCTAAATTGTAGGCATTGGGGTAGAGGTCATTTTGTGGTCTATTGTTGAAGTTGTAGAGGGCATTAGCATGTTCAATAGTGACATCTTCAAATGAATGACCAAGATGGCACTCATTCCCACTATGGCCTTGAATTCCACACACTTCACAAACACTTGCTTGCTCAAATGACCCACAAGGAGCACCACTATGAAAAGGAGTAGATTGAACTCGATCAACCTTTTGGAAAACTATGTCAACCTTGTTTGCAAGCATAGTAAAAGCATCAATCTCATGCCACCCTCCTTTCTTGGGGTGGCCCCGTTTACTTACCTAATGATAGTTGTTGGATGCTATATTTTCAAGTAGTTGCTTAGCTTCATTAATAGGTTTGGCCATAACATTGCCTCCGGCGGCCATATCAATTGAGATATTCATCGGTTGTTGAAGACCATTGTAGAACGTTTGCATCAATAATGAATCTGGGATACCATGATGAGGACACTACCATTAGAGCTCTTCGAACCACTCCCATGCCTTACAAAGAGGCCCACATTTGAGAAAAGGAGGTGATATCATTTCGGAGTGTGGCAGTCTTCCTGGGAGTGAAATACTTACATAAGAACACGTGGGAAAGACCATCCCAATCAGTGAACATATTGTCATTTGAGTTCAAAAGCTAAGACTTGGCCATGTCCTTCAAAGAGAAAGGAAATAGTCCTAATCGAATGGCATCATTACTGAGCCCGTTCATCTTTATTGTGTCACACTTCTCCAAGAAAGAAGTAATGTAGTTATTGGGGTTCTCCATTAGGTATCCTCCATAATGGTTTTCTTGAAATAAGGTGATGAATGCTGGGTTGAAATGGAAATTATTGGCCTCAACGGGAGGTCTCATGATGTTAGATGGAATGGCGTTTGGATCCAACATAGCAAAGTCCTTTAATGGTGCTGTGGTGGGATCCATGTTGGCCTCTTGAGTTTTCCTTCCTTGTCTACTTTGACTTCTTGCACGTTGTTGGCAAGCCCGGAAAGGATCTTCAATCTGAGGGTCAAATGGGCCAAATCACCATAAACCTTGCTTCTATTGTGCATACAGCAACAAGCACTACCAAAGGAGCTAAGCCAACTCAAGAAAGAATTAGCAACAATTGAACAAAATAAAAACAAAACTCTAGCCTCTAACCACACTTCTAGTTACGATACCTAAGGAACCTTGTTCCCCTGCAATAGCAGCAAAAACTTATTCCTTTAGAAATAAGAATTAAATTTATACTGCAAATGAACGGTTTATCACCGTGTACTTGGGTGTCGTCCATTGAGAACAAAACTTAGGGTACCCAACTTAATTAGATTGAATCTAGAGAAGTGAAGGGTAAGTTTGATAAAGAAGGGAACAAAAAGCTAGTCAAAATAATTGTCTAAAATTCAATTGGAGAGGGACTTATGATGGGGATCACTCCCAATTGTTGCTCATGGTTCAAGATGTCCAAAAGACATACCAAGGGCTAGAAACAAGCCATGACATCCTCAACAGTTTGCTATCGGGATCGTCCCATATTTGGGCCATGTTTCTAACTATGGCTGCCTAGCTTCTCAGTGACTTAAGTCTGACATTTTCATCTTTCCATAAACTTTAGGATCTTAGCTATCCAACAAATCAAGTTTTAACCTAATTGGATATCATTTACCCATCCAAAACCCTTTTTAAAATTAAACTATCTAGATTGCTTTTGGGGGAACTTTTAACCCAATTTTAGGGAATCTGTTTTCCCTAATCGAAACCCCATCTAGCAATCTAAAATTTTGTATTTTCGATCCCTTACTGAACCAACTTTAAGGATAGGAAAAGAAACCAGGGTTAAACACCCCAGAAGGAGGCCAAAAGGAGAGAAACTTCTAAATGTGCTTTCCAGGTGGTAATCTAGACTGCCTCAATGATTCTGAGTATATCTCCCAAAAGGCTGAGTTAGAAAGGATCCAAAAGTAGTCATATGAAAGGGAACGTTCTAAGCTTTCCAACAAGGTATGTTGGAGCTATTTTGGGCAAGTAGAAAAGGAGATATTGCTGTTAAAAGTTGGTGTTGCAAACTGTCAGAAATTCAGAAAACTGTTATTGTCACCTTTTGTACTTTCATTACTTTTTGTGTTCCCTTTTGTCTTTTCGACCTTAGTTTGGCTTGTAGCTTTTCTAATCTGATTTTTGAGGCTTTCCTTTACAAGAGAAGCCTCTAGGATTGTATAAAGACAACTTGAACATATATGAACACCGAATTGAGTTTTTACACTCTCTCTTAAATTCCTAATTGCTTTAGCTTTGCTTGGCTAACTCAAGTGGTGTTCTACTAGGTTTCTTTTGTTGCTTTTGTGGTGATTTAATTTTGTATCCTTAAGCATAAAATAAATAGCCCAGCTTCCTCTCTAGGTGGCGCCATTGGCTTATCTTAGACGAGAGAGTTGCCTCTTATCTTGTTGAACCAGTTTGAAGCCTTTGAGATGATTGTGTTATTTGATTGTGTTTTCGGTTTGTTTACCCCCTTTTGCACTCCTCTTAACTTCTCCTAGGCTAGATACAACATCTTGGTATTGGAGATTAGCTACCATCCTTGGTGGCCAAAGCTTCCACACCAAACACGTCCCTAAGCCCAAACAGACCAAGTCCACAAAGAACCCTTTCACAAAATGTCATCTAGTTGAAATTTGGAAGAAGTGGCCAAGCAACCTTTGAAGGAAAACGCAGAAATGGAGGCAAGGGTCAAGTACTTATAATCCTAACTTGCCTAACTCATAAGAGAAAAATGAAAGGACTTGAGAGACTTTCTCAGTCCAAGCGAGCTTAGTGATCCGGATGAAAGTGATTCGGATTACAACCCCTTTTGCTCTCAAAGTGGGCCTAGTAGGAGTTCAAGAAGACATGGAAGACACCAAGGAGGAGGCTATAATGACTTCAAGGTGGACATTGCCGAGTTTGAAGGCAAGCTTGATCCAGATGAGTTCTTGGATTGGTTACAAACCTTGGAGAGGGTGTTTGACTACAAAGATACCCTGAATGAGAAGAAGGTAAAAGTAGTAGCCCTTAAACTTAGAAACTATGCTTCTACTTGGTAGGCTAATGTTTTATCTAAGAGGGCTAATATAGGGAAGGGCAAGATTCGAACTTGGTGAAAAATGAAGGAAAAACTTAAAGAAAAGTTCCTCCTATCTCACTACCTTCAAGAAAACTTCTTTAAACTTTGCCACCTAAAACAATGGTCTTTGAGTGTGGAGGAGTATGCTAAGGAGTTCTAATAATTGATTATCAAATGTGACCTTAGGGAAGATGAGGAGCCAACCTTGGTGAGGTCCCTTGGTGGGTTAGATGAGAAGATAGCCCATGTTGTGCAATTGCACCCCTACACCACCCTTGATGAGTTAAGCTCTTTAGCTCACAAGGTGGAACTCGAAACAGAGTTAAGGGAAAAAATGAGCCTTTCAAACCCAAAAATCGAACCTATCCTCTACAAAAGCCTTCTTACTCTACTCCTAAGCCTTTCACCCCTTCAAACCCGAAACCCCCTCAACCCACGGGCCCGAAATCAGCCCCTTAAACAACCTCTAAACCGAAAGAAACTAGGAGGTGCTTTAAATGTTAAGGACTTGGACACATTGGCTCCACGTGCCCTAACAAAAGAATGATCACCCTAGACCAATAGCAAGCATCCTTTGAAGAGGATATGGAGAAAGAGAAGGAGGAATACTTGAATGAGGCCCTAGAGGAAGTGGTAGAGGGTCCGGATGAAGGAGAACTTTTGGTGGTTAGGAGAGCCTTAAGTGGCTTGGCTACTCAAGAGGGGAATGAACAAAGGGAAGCCATCTTTCATATGAGATGCACCATAGAAGGCAAATCATACTCCCTCATTTTTGAATAAGGGAGTTGTATAAACGTAGCATCCAAGACCTTGGTAGAGAAACTCAAGCACACGGCCTCGCCTCATCCACTATATACCATCCAATGGGTCAATCAAGGCAAAGGTATCCAAGTTTCCTCTCATTGTTTAGTTTCTTTAAGCATTGGGAAAAACTAAAAAGATGAAATTTGGTGTGATGTGATTTCTATGGATGCATATTATGTTCTCCTTGGTAGGCCTTGGCTTTTTGATAGGAAAGTCACGCATGATAGCCAAATGAACACTCACTCATCGGTCTTGGATCACAAGAAAATCACCCTTGCACCCATTGGCCCTTTCCCAACTCCTCAAGCCAAAAGAAACCCCATAAAAGGATGTCCTACTCACTACCGTCCTCAAGGCCGGAAGTCATGAGTATGAGTTGTTCAAGGAATGGCTCCTCCTTGGCATAGAGGACATCGATTGAACCCAACCCTCACTCTTACCCCCTCCTTGTTCCATTCCTCTAAGCCTACACTCATGTCTTTTCATAAAACATACCCCATGGTCTACCCCCAAAAAGAACCATCCAACATAAAATTGACCTCATTCCCGGATCCATCCTCCCAAACAAACCGGCCTAAAGAATGAACCCTTGAGAAACCCAAGAGATCCAAAGACAAGTGGATGAGCTTTTGTCTAAAGGGATGATTAGGAAGAGTTTGAGCCCATATGTCATCCCAGCCTTGTTGATTCCAAAGAAGAATAGGAGTATGAGGATGTGTGCGGATAGTAAGGCTATCAACAAGATCTCTATCAAGTACCGCTATCCCATTCCTAGATTAGAAGACCTTCTTGATGATTTGTGTGGATCCACCATCTTTTCTAAGACTGATCTTAGAAGTAGCTACTATCAAATTAGAATCCAAGAAGTGGATGAATGGAAAACTGCATTCAAGACTAAGGAGGGATTATATGAATGGTTGGTAATGCCATTCAGTGTTACCAATTCTCGTAGTACATTTATACATTTCATGAATCAAGTCCTTAAGCCCTTCATTAGAAAGTTCATGGTGCTCTATTTTGATGATATCTTGGTTTATAGCCAAGATGAAGTTCCGCATGCTAGTCACGTCCAACAAGTCCTTCATGTTCTCTTCCATGCAAAGCTTTATGGAAACTTGGAAAGTGTCACTTTTCCACACCTCAACTTGTTTTCCTAGGGTATGTGGTTTCAGCCTAAGGAACACAAGTTGATGAAAGCAAAATACAAGCTATTAAGGAGTGGCCGGTTCCTTCTTTCATTCACCGAGTAAGAAGGTTTCATGGTATAGCCTCTTGCTTTAGGTAGCTTGTCATGAATTTTAGTTCAATCATGGCCCCCTTGACCGAAGTGTTTAAGTCCAAGAAGTTTGAGTGGAATGAAAAGACTCAAACCGCCTTTGAAGACATCAAAAGAAAGCTCACTTGTGCACCCATCCTTGCCCTTCCAAGCTTTTCCAAAGTCTTTGAGGTTGAATATGATGCTTCAAGAGTGGCATAGGCGCGGTCTTATCCCAAGAAGGCCGACCCTTAGCTTACTTTAATGAGAAGCTCAATGATGCCAACCAAAAATACTCAACTTATGATAAGGATTTTTATCACATAGTGAGGGCCTTGGAGCATTGGCAGCACTACTTGGTGGGAGGAGAGTTCATCCTCTATTCAGATCATGAAGCACTCATATTCATCCAACAACAACACAAGCTCAATCCAATACATGCTAAGTGGGTGGAGTATCTACAAGCTTTTCACTTTATGATTCACTATAAATCCGGACTCTTAAACAAGGGAACAAATGCATTTCTAGGAGGTATCTTCTCCTCTCATCTCTTGATTCAAGGGTCCTCGGATTTGAGACGATTAAGGAGTTGTACCCCTAAGGATGAAGATTTGAAGGAGACCTTTAAGGCGTGCTCACGGCATCCCTACAGCCCATTCCACATTGAAGAAGGTTTCTTGTTCAAAGGAGCTAAACTATACATCCCTAAATGAGTTATTTTGGGAACTCTTGATTAAAGAAGCCCATGGAGGGCCTTGGCCAGTCACTTTGGCATTGAGAAAACTTGCTTCATGTTGAAAGAGCACTTTTATTGGCCCAAGATGGCCAAAGATGTTGAACACTTTATAAATGGGTGCTCCGTTGATCAACTAGCCAAGAGTCATGTCTTACCTCAAGGTCTCTACTCACCCTCACCCGTTCCTTAACCTCCTGTGGAGGATGTGAGTTTAGAATTCATTATCGGCCTTCCAAGAACACAAAGGAACAAGGGCTCCATCATTGTAGTTGTTAATTGGTTTTCTAAGATGGCACACTTTGTTTCGTGCCATACTACTCATGATGCTATGTAAATTGCTAATTTCTACTTCAAGGAGATTGCGAGACTCCATGGCATTGCTAAAAGCATGGTTTTGGATAGGGATAACAAGTTTATGAGTCATTTTTGGCTCACCTTATGGACGAAGATGGGTACTCATCTCAAGTTTAGCACCTCACGTCATCCCCAAGCGGACGACCAAACCGAGGTAATTAATAGGACCTTGGGTGCTTTGTTGAGTGTTCTTATGAAGAAAAGCACCAAAGGATGGGATGATTTGTTTAGTTATGCCGAGTTTTCATATAATAGAGCACTAAGCAAGGCCACTGGTCTCTCTTCATTTTAAGTTGTTTATGTGTTCAATCCATGTACTCCCATTGACCTCACACCTCTCCTTACACTAGCCAAGTTTAGTTGGGAGGTCAAGAAGAGAGTGAAGGAAATTTAGGAGCTCCACGCTCAAGTAAGAGCTAAGATTGAGAGGTTCAATGATCAAACCAAGACTCAAGTCAAAAACCACCGTAAGGAGGTCCAATTCAAACTCGGGGATCTAGTGTGGATTCACCTAAAGAAGGAAAGATTTCCAAGCAAGAGAAGGTCTAAGTTGCTTCCATGTTCAGATGGTCCATTTGCGGTCCTTGAAAAGGTGAATTCCAATGCCTACAAAGCTGATCTGCCAAGAGAGTATAGAGTGTCCACCACATTCAATGTAGCTGATTTAAGGCCCTCCTTTGATGAGGAAGATGAGCCCTGTGAGGAGAAACTCTTCCCAAGCTAGGGCAATCATAGGGATCAGTCCCAAGTTTTGCTCATGGTTCAAGAGGTCTAAAAGACATACCAAGGGCTAGAAACAAGCCATGATATCCTCAATAGTTTGCTGCCGGGGTCATCCTGCATTTAGCCCGTGTTTCTGACCATGGTTTCCTAGCTTCTCAATGCGCTATATCCAATCTTGTGTTTTTTCATAAACTTTAGGATGTTATCTATCCAATAAATTAAGTTTCAGCCTCATTAAATCCAAAATTCCTTTTAAAGTCAAACTATCCAAATTGCTATTTGGGGGTAGTTTTAACCTGATTTTGGGAATCCATTTTCCCTAACCTAAACCCCCCCAGCAACCTAAAATTTTGAATTTTTGATCCCTTGTTTAATTATATTTAAGTTTGGAAAGGAAACTAGGGTTAAACACCTAAGAAGGAGGCCAAAAGGAGAGAAACTTCTAAAGGTGCTTTTCAAATAGTAGTCTAGACTGCCTCACTTTTTCTGCGTATATCTTCCTAATAGCTGGGTTAGAAAGGATCCAAAAGCATTCATATAAAAGATCACTTTCTAAGCTTTTTACCAAGGTCTGTTGGAGCTATTTTGGGTAAGTAGAATAAGAGATATGGCTATTCAAAGTTGATGGTGCAGACTATCAAAACTGGCAAAAAACTGTTATTGTCACCTTTTGTACTTTCATTGCTTTTTCTATTTTCTTTTGCCTTTTAGCCCTTGGTTTGGCTTGTAGCTTTTGTAATCTTATTTTTAAGGCTTTCCTTTATAAGAGAAGCCTATAGGATTATATGAAGGCAGCATGAACATATATGAAAACCGAATTGAGTTTTTACACTTTGACTTAAACTCCTAGTTGCTTTAGCATAGGTTGGCTAGCTTAAGTAGTGTTCCACTAGGTTTCTTTTATTGCTTTTTGATGTGATTCAATTCTATATCCTCAAGCATAAAAGAAATAGCCCAACTCCCCCCTAGGTGGCGCCATTAGCTTATTTCAGATAAGAGAATTGCCTCTTATCTTGTTGAACTGATTTGAAGCCTTTGAGATCATTGTGTTCTTCGCTTGTGTTTTCAATTTCTCTACTCCCTTTTGCACTCCTCTTAACTTCTACTAGGCTAGACACATCAACTTGGATCAATGGATTAGGCGCTAGTGGCTGCTCATTTATGCTAGGCATGAGTTCCCGAACTTAGCTTAATTCACGAGTGATAGTAAGGGGTGATTGGCTCGTTTTGGGCCACCCAAACCTCCTTTCGGCTAGTAAAGGTAACCCTAATCTGTAAGTCCACCTATTTTTATGGGGGCTCGATGGTTGAGGCTAAAGAAGACCAACTTGTACCTAACAAGGCTTTAGGTTATTTTCATATCCAATGCTTAATCTCTCTTCTTCTATCCATATAGGATGAATACCCACCTCTCGGTGTGGTTATTTGCCCCAAGTGTTGGATGGAACGTCCTTTCTGGCATTTCATCAAACACTTGGTGGGTAGAGAATGAGGCCTCTAAATAACTCAAAAAGTAAAGCAAAACAAGATCACACTAAGCTTATTATGCCATCCTAAATCCTAATCCCCAACCCAAGTTGAGGAAAACTACTCACTAATCATCATTGTAACAATCCAACAATCATAAGTAAGCATAATCAAACAAACTAAGCACAACCAAGTGTAGAGGAAAACAGAGAGAAAAAAGAACAAATTTAGATTAATGCAATGGAGAAAGAAAGTCTTCAAAGTCTTCAATCAATAATAATCCAAGAACACTAATCTTGTCTTAACCCTAAATCAAATCTAAAAGTGTTTAAAGTGCTTTTCATGAGAGGTATTATGTATAATCCTAAAATTAGGCAAAACAGGGTATTTATTGGCTAAAAGAACTAGAAAAGGGCGACGGTGCTCGCCAAGATGACGAACTAGCCATGCGCTGGAGACAGCCTGTCTTGATGGCGATGGCACCTCCTGGACCTAGGGGCTTATGCTGCAAGTAGGCGATAGCCTGACTGTCAACTGTGCGATAATCGTTGCCTATCCTATGCCCTTGAATCCTTATTTTTTTCATGCTCTCTTGCTTCCCTCAGGGATTTGCGTGACCGTCTTTAATCTTGCATTGCCTTTTTCCATGTACTAGCCACCCCTCCTCCTTCAATAACTTGAAAAACACTGATAAAAGTCAAAAAAAAAAAAAAGATTAAACATGGCAACAACCCTAGAGGAGGCAAAACTCGTTCAAATCCCTCTAAATCAAAGGATAATTAGGTAAAATGAACTAAAAAGGGGATAAAGGATTAATCAAAATTGAGGTCTCTGAATTTCTAAATTCTATTTAGAATGGATGACTGAGCATGATATAGAGAAGAGGAAAGCTCTTCAAGAGAAGGAAAGCACTGGGGCTTCAAAAGGTAAGGAAGCTTGGGAGGTCCAAAAAAGTGATGACTCACCTCATATTGGAAAGAAAAGAATCAACGATCCGAGCCTCCAGAAGAGAACCCCCAAGTGAAGAAGGAGAAGAAGTTGAAGATTAATTAGCTTTGCCTCCTTAGATGAAATGAAATTTCACTTTCCTAGTAGTTTAGGTATGTTTTTGGTGTGTCTTTTAATAAGTCATGTGCTTTAAGATCTTTAAGGAACAAATAAAAGTGTTATGTTCGAATTACTTGTCGCTTCTACTACCCCTTTTTCATTTTTTTTCTTTTTTCTTTGCTTGAAACTTGCAAGCTCAGTCCTCATGGAAACCTGCCAGGTTTTCCAACTGTAGGCTCCGCCCGATTTTAGGCAAGTCTGGCTTCTAGGTTTGCAGTCCTGTGGCCTACTTGATTTCAAATTTTTTTATTTAACTCAAAAGAAGAGCACGACAATTAATTGGGTCGTAGCAACTGGCTTGGTATGTATCCATGTTGTGGAATCAAGCCATCGTAATTCATTCTTTTGGGCCTAGCATGGCCTTATGAGCGTATCATGGGCAATGATTTATCAACTCTAGACAACCTATCATGGGCTCTCATTGGGCAGCTTAAGCATAATACTTCTTCAATTGATCGACGTTTGTGTATTAATCGCATTCTTCTCCATCCAAATTCATTAATTTGACTGCTCCGCCGAGTGGGATGATTTTAATGATAAGTAGGCCTAACCAATTGGGCTCGAACTCTCCTCCTGGATCTTGAATTATGGCTCTAATTTCTTTTAGCACCATGTCTCCTTCTTGTAGGCCCTTAGGCCTCACCGTTTTGTTAAAGGCTCTTAATATCCAAGGTTGGTAGAATTGGACATTATGCATTCCCCACAATCTTCTTTTATAAAACATTACCAATTCCTCATATCGAGCCTTTGCCCACTCAGACTGTGGGATTTGACTTTCTGCTATTACCTTAGTAAGGGTATTACTATTTCATTTGGGAGTACTATCTCTATTCCATAAACTAAGGAGTAGGTCATTGCTCCTCTTGAGGATCTAATTGAGGTTCAATGACCCCTAGTGAAAATGGTACCTTGTCTGGCCGGTCCTTATAATTTTTAACCATTTTCTTAATTATCCTTCGTATGTTCTTGTTAGCCACTTCAGTAGCTCCATTTGTCTGTGGTCAGTATGGAGAAGACTTGTGATGTTGAATTTTATACTTTTTCCAACAAGCAGGCCACTTCCCTCCTGGTTACTTATCAATTCATGTGACACCTAATACTGACATATAATATTATTAATGATGAACTTTGTTATATGTTTTAAAGTAATCTTAGCGTAAAAAGCTACCTCGACCTGCTTTGTGAATTAGTCAATTGCTATAAGTACATATTCAAGTTCTCCAGTTTCTTTAGGGGTTGTCCTCCCAATTTTATCACCTCTTCATATCGAAAAGGCATATCGAGAAGTTAATGTTGAAACAAACGAAGGTGGTTGGATTTTTAAAGTTGTGTGGACTTGACATTTATGGCATCTTCTCACGTGTTCATGACAACCAACCTCGATAATGGACTAGCAGTACCCATTCTTTGGACTTTCTTAGTTAGGAAGTAATTGTCTATGTGCGGTCCACATTCCCCACCATACACTTCTTCATTATCTCACGTGCTTCTTTCTGAGTGGGACTAAGTAAGTTAATATGCATGTTAGTCTTTTTATATAACTTCCTTTTACGTTCAAAGTATTGTGAACCAAATGGCCTTAATACTAGTTGGGCTTTTGAGGTGGATCGAGGTGGATATTCCCTTTTTGTTAGGTATTGATGGATATCATAATACTAGGCATGAAGGTTCATGTTAGATGCTTCTATTGTGTAGAAATGTGCACTTATCCCTTCTTTCCGCTAATAATGGCATAGAATGACTACCACTTATAATATCAACCATTCAGGCTAACTCTGCCAGAGCGTCAGCAAATTGATTATCCCCAGAGCAAGTAAGTTTAGGTAATGTGGGCAAAGTTCTTAGTGAGTTCAATCAAACAAACTTGGTATGGTGTCAAGGCTTTACCCCTTACTTTCCATCTTTATGATATTTAATTAATTATGAGGTTTAAATCACCATATACCTTTATGTTTTTCATCCATATTTTGACAACAACTTGTAACCCAATGATGCAGCCCTTTATTAAGTGATATTGTTGGTAATGTTGAAGTCCAGTTGATGAAGACCAGGGTGTGTGCCCATTCTGGAGATATGATGAGAATGTCTTCTCCAAATCCCTTTTGGTTTGAATCCCCATCGAAGTACATTGTCCACATATCTTCTTCTATTTTGAGAATTCCTTCGAGAGAGAAGTTGAAGGTCTCTAAGTTTTTGGCCCTCTATTGGTAAGTCTGCTAAGAAATTTGACATAACTCTTGATTAATTTTCATAGAATGTACTAAAGCTTGAATTTGACAGTATATCTGGCCATCTAGCCACTTTACCATTTATCACTGGTTGTTGCAGTATGTATTTTATATGGTGTATAGTGGGGTCCATGGGTGCCACCACATGTATTGTATGGGTCGACATGTAATGTCTAAGTTTCTTGGACTTCCATACTAAGGCAAAGGTAGTTTTTTCCAAAGAAGAGCAGCGAGTTTCATATTTAAGGAATTTCTTACTAAAATAGTAGATTGGTCTTTCTTCTCCCTCAATCTATTAGGCTAGCATAGCCTCCATTACTATTGCAGTGGTTGTGAGACATAGGAAGAGGGGAATGCCTAGTCGTAGCGGAACCAACACTGGCATATTAGAGAGGTAATCTTAGATCTTATTGAATACCACTCCCCATCCTATAGTGGCTTGACCCTTTTCTTTAATTTCTTAAAGTTGGGCTCACATACCACTGTTAGGTTAGATATACAATGGTTGATGCATTCTAATCACCCTAAAAAGACCTTGTATCTCCTTCTTCATCTTGGGCGAGGGGCATCTCCTATACAGCTTTTATTTTCAAAGGATCAACCTTGATTCGTTTAAACTAACCATGTATCCTAATAACTTTCTAAAGGTAGCCCAAAATGCACACTTTTGTGGATTTAAATACATGTTATACTTCCTTAATCTTGTAAATAACTTTCAAAGGGGTGGGGTATGTTCCACTCTTTCCTTGGACTTTATAATCACGTCATCTGATATGTTGCCCCAACATTTTTCAGCCGCATGGCATCGCGGCCTAGAAATGGTTCCCCAAGGGGTGATAAGGTAGTCTTTTCCATCTCTACCTTGGCCATGTTGATCATATTATAGTCGCTGTATCCATCTATAAATGATAAGAAGGCATGTCTAGTAGTAGTGTTAACGAGAATATCTATATGTTGCAAGTTAAAATCATCTTTTGGACTTACCTTAATAAGATGTCTAAACTCTACGCGCACTCTTACTATTCCATCCTTCTTAAGAACTGGAACTATGTTAGCCACCATTAAGGATACTGTGCGACTTGGATGAAACCTGCATTCAACTGTTTTTGGACTTCTTCTTTTATCTTTAAAGCCCACTCTGGCTTCATTCTGCAGGGTTTTTGCTTTATAGGTTTGGTGTTCGAATAAAGAGGAATCTTATACTCAACAATATCTACCTCTAAACCCTACATATCTTTGTAAGACCAGGCAAAACACATCTATCAATTCCTTAGAGTGTGAAACAAAATCTTTCTGCTTCTCAGGAGTTAAGGATTTTTCTTTTTTTTCTCTTAGGGTTCTTCTAGAGTTCCCAAGTTAATTAATATAGCATCCTTTATGATGGAAGTTTGATTTTCATGATCTCCCACTGCTTTAATAAAATTTTAGGAATTGTTTCTTCATTTTCATCATTATTAGAGGCAAAGCGTTCAAAGGGAGAAGATTAAAACAAGTTGTAAGCAAAAGAGTTTGTTTTATTGAAATTGAAAATAAGTACATCTAATACGGAATGTGGAGACACAGAAGTTAAAGACTGACTCTTAGAGTCTATCCTAACCCCTATACTAGACTCTCCTAAAGCTACAGTGAAATTTTTCCTTCCTCGTTAGCCTTCCAAGTTACTTGCATGCAATTCTTCATGCGGACTTTAGTAACGAATTGTGCAAGGTTGATCATGGAGAGGGATAGGACAGCAACATGGTCTTCTTTCTTCCTATACTCTTATCTGAACAACATACAAAAGATGTTGTTGCCAACTAGTTGGTCCAATCTTATATGGATTGGTGTTTTCCCTTTGAGGTGAGTGTCTCCCACTCCACTAGTTAGCAATCGCTAAATACTTCTAATCTAGGGACCCACATTAATGGGACATGGGATAGTACCCATAACTAATCTCTTGGAGTTATCATACGCTAGGAGATATGTTAAGGGAGTTAACAGTAGACTCTCCCTAATTCCTAACCTCTTTGCAGTCCTCCAAGGGCAAACGTTCACTACGGACCTGTTATCAACCAGATAGAGGGTATATGTTTCTGAACGTAGGTCACAGTTAGGTGTAAAGAGTAGTTACGTGTTGTGCCTCCTAGTGGAAGATCCTTACTTAAATGTTATAGTACCCTTACCATTGGTGATTGAGGTTATCATTTCCTCATGTGTGGTGCCGAATGACAGATTAATTTTTTTTAGTTCTTCAATTAAAAGTTGTTTGTGCTTCTGTGAAGCCACTATAAGCTGTCAAATTGTTACATCAGCTTTACATTTCTTCAACTGCTATAACACAAGGTCATCTTTTGCTTAATATTGCCTAGCTTTTGTGAGATGTTGGACCTTGTCTATGCCTTCCTCTACTAGCAAGTTCTTCTTCTCAATTAAGTAGTCCTATAACACAAGATCAATCTTTCTGTTGCAAGAAACACAGAGTTTTAATATTTATAAACCCCAAGTGCAAGGTGTATCGTTGAGTACTTGGGGTGTCGTCCGCAGGGAATTGTGTTTTCAACTACCAGAGTTTACTAGAGCGTCTCAATCTAGGCGTGATCAACGATGAAGGAGGGGAACTAAACTACGCTACAAATACAGAAACAAGCGACTTGGAATTGTGATTTTACCAATTAGTGAACCAACTAATCAATACGAGTCCTAACCCACCCAAACTACGCTATGAACAAGAGATGGTCGGTTGCACCATCAAAGACCACCCAAGCCCTCTCTCAAGGGTCATGAGCTAGTCTAATTCGTGTAACCACCTACTTTCGTGGGGTTAGTCGAATTAGACCACAAAACTAGCAACCCCGGACCTAGCTCGATTCGGATACTACTTTCGTGTCCCGAACTCGGCCATTCCCTCTCCCACACTAGCAAATTGACCTCACCTCTCAGCATAAGTCAATCGCCTAAAAATATGGATGAAAACCCTCTCAGGCATTTCATCGAACACTTGGCGGGCGTGAAGGAAAACTCTAAGTTCTAGGCATAGATTGGGTATGGTTAGGCCTAGTACAAGATCAATTAGCCATCAAGAGGCTAATCACAATTCAAGCCAACACAATCTACCAACAAATCATGAAAAACGCGTGAAAACCTAAACTAACCAACAAGAACATAAACTTGAAGAACAAAACGAAGGGAATGAAATAAAACGAATCTAAACAACTAAACAACATAAATTAACAATGAAATTTAAACACATAAATCGACCAAAACCAATACAAGAATCAAAATCAACAAAACATAATTAACAAGAACATAAAAAACTAGAGAGATAAAAGAGAAGGAAACTTAGTCTTGAATTGATGAAGAACTTGAAATCCAAAGGTTGAATCCAATGTTACAATCTTCAATCCTAAACTAATCTCCCTTTTTAACTAAAATCTAACCTAAACTAATCCTACAAAATCGCCAGAGCAAAGACCCCCAACGACCGAACGAACCCCCTCGCGAAGACGCCCGAACGAAGCTTAAATAGAAAAACCGAGGCCCGACGAACTGGGGGGGTGGCACGACCGTGCCAGGTGGCACGGTCAGGCCACGGCCACACCGCCACATTGCTGGCACGGTGGCCGTCTCCCCCGGTTTTGCCCCACTTTGCCGATTTTCGTCGGTTTTCGCTGTTTTTCGTCGTTTTGTCCCATCTTCGTCCCTTTCCGCGACGCTTGTTTGATTTGGAGTTGTTTCCTACAAAAACATAAATAAAACAAGGTAAAACCCCAAAGATTAAGTTATTATACGAGCTAAAAGTGGGTGAAAGAGGCACGTAAAATAGGTAAATTTACCGTTCAACACACCCCCACACCTATCTTTTGCTCGTCCTCGAGTAAAATAAAAGAAAACTAGAGTAAACAACTAACTCACTTTCGTAGGAATCACGATTGCATTTAGCGTATGCAACAAGCCCTTTAAACCCCTTGGTTACCCCAAGTGGACGAGTAAGGTCTCGTGAGGGTTTGCAGAAGATATACCCACAAAATCTCAAAAAGGAAAAACAAAGAAAAGAGAAACAAAAGTCGAAAAATAAAAGTAGCAAAACACAATATATACATGGGGATAAACTGTACACAATCGAATCAACCAAAACCACCTAATAGCTCAAATATCAGTCTGTACACAGGCATTATATGCATTTCAGGACACATCATCCCAAAGAATGGCATCCAGACATCAGCTTTTCACCCCACGACGCATGAGGACATTGAATCCATCCTGGTGCCTAGTGTGCAAGTGTATCATCACCCTGAAACTAAGCCTACCAAAACCAAACTCAATCCCACGCAATTGACACAAGCTACCTTTTTGATTGGCTAGCATAGAAAGCAGGCTTCCCCAGTAGCAGTATTGCCTCAAAGGGTAACACCCAGTAGCGCATGCCTCAAAGGGGTACTTGTCATTTCCAACTCTTTTCTTCCCCACTTTCTTTTCTTTCCATTATTATTTTTTTTCAATACAAACTCATGTCACGCCTCAAAGGGATACACCCAGTAGCGCTTGAATTTGTTTGTTTTGCTTTTGTTTTGGAAAAAGAAAGGGGGGTGCCAGCACATATAAAGGGAACTGTGCAGTAGACAATGGGAGAGTCGATCGTGGAAGACTAAGAATTCAGGATGATGACAATACATGAATTCAGGACTGGATTGCAAAATTACGCTGGACTGTCGGGGTTAGAATTGAGGTCTAAAACGACAGATTGAGGATGAATATCTATCATACACATTATACTTATATACGAGCTAACAGTCAAGGTATCAGGGATCAAGGCTGATCAAAATAGTACAAAACTCCCCTAAATGCAAAAAGAAAAGAAAAATTTGTACAAAAAGGAGAAAAAATGAAAAAGTTATACAAAAATGAAAAATTTTCACAAAAATAAGAAGAAAAATGGGAGATGACCCCACCCCCACACCTAAATCTCACAATGTCCTCATTGGGAGCCGTGAGTCATCACCAACACACAAAAATAAAGAAAAACAAAATCAAACACAAGAAAAACAAAAGACGACAAAAATATACACAAGCTAACACACTCTCCCAAAAACACAAGCTCACCCAAAACAACAACACGATCACACATAAATACAAACTAACACCACCAAAAATAAATATAGACCAATCCAACAACACCACCCATCACAACACAATAAAAATCCACAAAAACACAAAATTGGTGATCATAGCTAACAACGGCTCAACAACAACCAAATTTCACCACTAGATGATCACCAACAAAAACACAATCCTAATATTTACCACTAAACAAGAACAAAAAGAAAGAAAAGAAAAATACAAATAAAAAGAAGGGGGGAGAAGAGTGAGAACGAGTATACCAGGTCGGGTACTGAATGTACCCGAACTACACCTCGCTAGGACGAGGTTGGGGAAGCGCGAGGAGCATCAGCCACTCCTCGGCGGCGTTCAGGACGCGCATCGCCAATTCAGATGCCGTCAACGCTCGCAGAAGTTTATCAAACACCTGAGCCTGCAACTCAGATGAGTGTAAGTAAGGACACTTAAACAGGAATGCAGAAATAATAATAAGTGCTCTTCTAAATTTATCAAATGCCTTAGAAAAATCAGTAGAATAATTGAATGCAATAGGCAAGATGATTTTTCCAGGCATGTCCTCTAGGTATAGACTATAAGGGTCAAGAGAGGGATCATACCCTCTAAAGGCACCTAGGGACTCATGGAGTGCATACAAGTGGGAGTGCGTGGTGGAAAGTAGAGGAGATGAAGTGGGGGTCAAGTTAAGTGGGTTGGTGCAAATTGGGTGGGTATGGTCAATACTAGGTGCGGCACCAACCACCGGACTGTCATCACACAACTCCTCAGAAGGAGCCTCCTCAAGATATGGCTCAACCAATGTAGGTTCTCCTGACCAAGGAAGTAAAACATCCTCTACAAAGCTAGCATCACCATGAAAAGTCTCACTGATCTCTAACCCCGTGCACTGAGTTAAAGGGAAGGGAGAAGCATGTAGGGTCAGAGCATTAACACTAGTGCCCATAGGTGTACTAGAAAAGGATGGAGCGTCGAACGCCAATGGAGTCAAGGGAAGGTCAAACACTTCTCCTGGGTCGTTCAAAGGCGCATCATCAATAACATTCGACCCTAGGGGAAGGGAGGACTCACAATCATCATAGAGACGAGCCTCAAGTCTAGGGTAAGGTAGACTAGAGTTGGTCTCATGCGATAAACGCCACTCCCTCATCCTACTAGCAAAGCGTTCATTTTGCTCATTCATTGCCCCTATCATGGCATCAATTCTAGCATAGCATTCATTGGAAACATCACGATGGGGACAAGAATTCACATCATGGTCAAGAGATTGGCAAAAAGAGCACAACACTTGAGGGTAAGCAGAATAGTGATGACATTGGTCCCTAACATCATTAGATTGCCATTGATGCCAAGCTAGAGACTCAAACAAATCCCACATGTCATCGACATTTAAGGAATACAGACCACCATAACATATAGACTCAAGGATCGCTCGAGTCTCATGCGTTACCCCCTCAAGCACAGCATCGCATAATTCTCATTTCTCATACATGAAATGCACATATTGAGCACGATAATCATTAAACTGAGATAAATATTGCCAAAAAGGTTCGTGCTCAAATTGAGGGAAATGGAAAATGGCCATCCAACTTATTTTTTTTTTTAAAATTTTTTTTTTTTCAAAAGGCCTAGCCTCGAATGCTAAAGTAAACCCCAATATTGAAAAACGCCAATTCCCCGACAACGACGCCAAAAACTTGTTGCAAGAAACACAGAATTTTAATATTTATAAACCCCAAGTGTAAGGTGTATCGTTGAGTACTTGGGGTGTCGTCCGCAGGGAATTGTGTTTTCAACTACCAGAGTTTACTAGAGTGTCTCAATCTAGGCGTGATCAACGGTGAAGGAGGGGAACTAAACTACGCTACAAATACAGAAACAAGCGACTTGGAATTGTGATTTTACCAATTAGTGAACCAACTAATCAATACGAGTCCTAACCCACCCAAACTACGCTATGAACAAGAGATGGTCGGTTGCACCATCAAAGACCACCCAAGCCCTCTCTCAAGGGTCATGAGCTAGTCTAATTCGTGTAACCACCTACTTTCGTGGGGTTAGTCGAATTAGACCACAAAACTAGCAAACCCGGACCTAGCTCGATTCGGATACTACTTTCGTGTCCTGAACTCGGCCATTCCCTCTCCCACACTAGCAAATTGACCTCACCTCTCAGCATAAGTCAATTGCCCAAAAATATGGATGAAAACCCTCTCAGGCATTTCATCGAACACTTGGCGGGCGTGAAGGAAAACTCTAAGTTCTAGGCATAGATTGGGTATGGTTAGGCCTAGTACAAGATCAATTAGCCATCAAGAGGCTAATCACAATTCAAGCCAACACAATCTACCAACAAATCATGAAAAACGCGTGAAAACCTAAACTAACCAACAAGAACATAAACTTGAAGAACAAAACGGAATGAAATAAAACAAATCTAAACAACTAAACAACATAAATTAACAATGAAATTTAAACACATAAATCGACCAAAACCAATACAAGAATCAAAATCAACAAAACATAATTAACAAGAACATAAAAAACTAGAGAGATAAAAGAGAAGGAAACTTAGTCTTGAATTGATGAAGAACTTGAAATCCAAAGGTTGAATCCAATGTTACAATCTTCAATCCTAAACTAATCTCCCTTCTTAACTAAAATCTAACCTAAACTAATCCTACAAAATCGCCAGAGCAAAGACCCCCAACGACCCAACGAACCCCCTCGCGAAGACGCCCGAACGAAGTTTAAATAGAAAAACCGAGGCCCGACGAACTTGGGGGGTGGCACGGTCAGGCCGTGCCACATTGCCGGCACGGTGGCCGTCTCCCCCGGTTTTGCCCCACTTTGCCGATTTTCGTCGGTTTTCGCTGTTTTTCGTCGTTTTGTCCTATCTTCGTCCCTTTCCGCGACGCTTGTTTGATTTGGAGTTGTTTCCTACAAAAACATAAATAAAACAAGGTAAAACTCCAAAGATTAAGTTATTATACGAGCTAAAAGTGGGTGAAAGAGGTACGTAAAATAGGTAAATTTACCGTTCAACACTTTCCGTTGGCTGCCAAACATTCCAAGGTGCGATTATAAGTAGTCCATATGGAGGTACATTGTATCGGTTTATTGCATGCACGTCTTATTGGAAGAACCTATGGCCTTCTTATCTTTATTCTGGTAGTTACCTTTCTAGCTACTGCCAGTTTTAGCAGGTGCCTCTCTAGTTGGTTCTTCTTCCACCAACATCCCTACATTCCTCACTATAGAGAAATTCTCAAAGGATATAAACTGTAGGTTCAACCTGTATGTGGGCCGCTAGTTCCTAATGAACAACCATGCCTGATTAGCTTCTGAGGGTCGGCCACCATGTAAGCGGCCTTTGCCCTCCACCTAGCAAGGTAGTTAGAGAAACCTTCTTTTTCTTCTTACTTAATCATCTCCGGATCCCTAAGAGTGATAAGGAGGCTAACATTGCATGAATACTAACGCAAGAATTCCCTGTAAAGATCTTCCCATTTCATAACATTTCATGGGTTCATAGCATTGTATCATCTCATCACATCCTTATCGAAAGTTCAGGGAAATATAATGTGAAAGATTCCTTTGTCAATTCTGTTTTGAGTCACGACACTGACAAAGTTCCTCACATTTTGATTAGGGTTTTTAGTTTGCCGGGACATTATGCCTAGCATGGCAAATTTAGGAGGTAGTTTTCTGCTCAGGATGGAGGTGAATCCTACATAGTCATTAAAGTAATTATTAAATATAAAGGATTCTTTAAGCAACTGCTCTATACAATCCACTTATGGGTCCGTTGGAGGAGTACTCTTTTCCTTATCTTCTTCCGTCTTCACTACCTCAAGGTCTCCCATCCTATCTTTCCCCTTCTCTTTGTCGTTAATTTCCTTACTATGAGGTTCCTTGTTAGGGTTTTTAAGTGAAGCAGCTATTGTGTCCATCCTTTTGTCATTTTCATCCATCCTAGCTTGCATCTTTTCCAACATCTTCATGATTTGAGTGATCTCATCGTTGTTCCTGGCCGTTGGAATTGGTGTTGGATTAGACTTGGATTTAGTTTAGGACCTTATCCTTGGCCCAGTAGTTGGATTTTTCCCATATTGCTCTTGACATAGAAGTCTCCCAGTTTGTGCTCTTAGTTTGTGGACTTCACTCATACACCCTCTTTGTCTTCACTATCCTGATTGACCATGTAAAGTGCTTAAGGCCAGCTCATCTTAATACTTTCATTTAGGAAAGAAGAAACTCAAGACACTATATGAACTATGCTGACTTACGGATGTAACTCTAATACTGAGAACCCAGAATAGCATCTCATGTCTTGAATGCAGACCTTAAGGGATACGGACTTGACCTGACCTACTAATTGGATCCCGGTTGGGTTCTAACTAGGTCCAAAGCTTAGACCATTATTCTAACTCTTTTAGTAAACCCTTATATATGTAGCCTAACAAACTTTACTGCTAAATCCTAATGGATCCTGACCAGGTTTTGTTAGGCCCAGTGTGAACTCACTTCTATTCGTAGACATAGACTGTCAAACTCATTGCCCCTTTTTTGTCTTTTTTAAGGAACCTAGTTAGGTCCCTCTCCTCTTTTTTTTTTTTTGGCTTTTTTCCCCAAAAATAGACAACTTAACTAAAATCAGAACCTATTAGAATTCTGGGTCAAGAGCCCTTTTAGGACTCAATTGGCCTCAAAGTCGCTTTGATTCCTAATCCAGCTCTTAGACTCAAGTTTCCCTAATATGGGCTCTCCTAAGACTCACAGTATCAATGCATAGTCTTTTAGGCTAGGAATGTTAAATGATACCAGGACACATTGTATTCCAATGATAGACACAAGTTCCAACCTAGATAAGAGTTCTATGTTACAAAGTTTGGTAAGGTTTAGAGTAGTCCTTATTGCGACCTGGACGCTTTATCATCCATGGGTGCATGGCAAGCCTAGAACCTTTAGTTACTTTCTCGTATCATGTGGATCAAGAAAGTCTGTCACAAGCGGGAAAAATCATTTCATGCCTAGTTGAAAGTCGAGTAGACCCACTGAGTGACCAATTACTTTCTAAAGGGGTAATATCGGGGTTTGACTTAGAGTTACTATTAATCCTCGGTAGGCAACACCTTATAATTTAGATATGCCTAATGCAAGTACAATTAAGATAATTTTCATATTGAAGTTCAAATCTCACCTTCTTAAAAAAACCTTCCCAGTGGCGTCCTTACCGCATGGACCACGGAACCTAGGGAACCTATCCCGTCGTGATTCCCCCACAAATGGTCAAAATCGTTTGCTACCTACTTTATTTTGTAGGAGTAGATTAATTTTTTATATTTGCCTTTTAGAAAATAGTAACTAGAGTTGGGCTACAGAGCTATGGGAAACTGGGCCTTGGGCCTGGCCTATGAACCTTGTCGAGTTCTTAGGCCAAAACTAGGAGTAGGTCCAGTTTTCCTAGGCTAGGCTCTACTAGTAGCTTCAACCTAGCCTAAACTCCCGGTAAAAGTCTCATCTAGGAACCCCGTCAAATTCTTGAGCTAGCTCCGAGCCTGTATTCTGGTCCCAATATGTCCTACCATCAGGATCTGAACCTATCCACCCAATTCTAGAAGTACAGTAAAAGGAGAACGTATGTGAAATAATAAAAACAACATTGAACTTTAACTAATAGAGTCGCTAGTGAGTTTTAGGAAAAACTTACAAACCAATTATACTCTTTAAAGCGAACCATAAACCTATATGAACAACCAAAATGGATATCAAAAGGGTTCTCTAATTTGTTCAAACGGTTTTCAAAAGGACCAAGAGTAATCCCTAGTGGTGGGATCATTTTGACTCCATGAACTAAAACTAATGATCTAGATTCGAGGGTGATAGGGTGACATAACGGAGTGCATTACGTCACTGCGGATCATCACTGATGCCCTCTAGTAATCTACAAAGGAAATCAAAACTTAATCATACTATCGCTCATTCGTACAGCATGTTAGAATCATTCATTCATATCAAAGTCAACATTTATCAAAGAGAGAAAAAAATAAAGAATTCAAATTATTATGGGGGGACTAAACTAATTAAAGGTTACATCTTTACCAAACTACAATCAACGAAATAAAAAGCAATAAAGAGAAATGGAAGAAGTTATAAAACGCGCCCTCAGGATAACCCACTTGGATCTACTAGGGACCCAACAGAGTGACGCTTTCTTAAACTGGTGATTGATTTCACTCACTAAACCCTAGTACCTTCTCCTAGAAAAGGAATCCTAAAGCTCTCCTCTGTATTTTCTGACACATTGTTGATGACTATCAGTGATTTTATGATGATGTGTTGTTCTAATAATTCGATGTGATGTCTCATATGAAAGGGTCAGGCCCATTTTTATAGTGGTTAAAGAGATTACATGAATCAACCTAGGAAAAGGAAACCTAGTTCTACTCCCACTAGACTTAATCTAGACAGTTGACTTAATCTAAGAAATTAATCCAATTAGAAATCTAGACATGGAAAGTTAATTCCACTAAGGGTCTATTCAATAAGCCTAATTAGAACATGACTTGGTATAGCAAAAAGAGAAGTTTACACCAAGAGCTCGGTCGGGTTCCTAGTGTGAGGAACCCAACTAGGGTTTGTCTGAGATTAGGCCAGTCTTAGATGCATGGACATCCTTATTTTATTATGACTGGACTTAGTTTGCTTACTACTCTCCTGGGCCTTGAAAGTGCAAGTTGGGTTATTATTTCATCATCATGATATTAAAAATATGATGTCATTTTTAGGCATCTATAAATATATAGATGCATCCCCTTTGAAACAAAGATAAGTATACAAAAACAAATTTAAATAAAGAATGAATAGCACAACATCCATTGGGTGAAAATAAAAGTCTCATATTCTATTAATATTAGACAATGGGGATGCAATAACAAAGCAAAAAGATTAGTAAATTTTTAAAAAAAATAAAATCTGAGGAAAACAAAAGTAAAAAGGAGGCAACAAAAGTAAAGAACCAAATGCATAATATATAAATAAATAAAGTGTCCACTTAAAAAAAAAAATCAAAAAGTAAGGACAAAGCTACACGTGACTTGTTTTTGAGACCCAAAAGATTGAATCCAAGACAAGTGAATTTTATTTTTTTTTTTTTTTTTGGGAATTATTATGGGAAAGAAAAGAAGCAATAATCAATGAAAAAGGATATGTCGAAGTCAAAGGGAAACCCACCACTTAAACATACCTAACACCATAGATCAATATAAAGTTATGACTTTAATCACCACTCTTAGATAAATATATATAGAAGACTCTAGAGAGAGAAACACAAAAATAGTTTTTCTTCTTTAAAATTATAGAATTGAGATTCTATGACATGCTATAGCTCGTTTGAAATTAGACCTTTGAGGCTATCTAGTGATATAGAATTCATCAAAATTGGAACCTATCTTCTTGCTCAAAATTGAGCTAGAACATGACCAAAATCCTGGACAAGACTCTGGAAATAGGAAATAAAATTGACATTGGAGGAAAAATACTGAAAATTCTTATTAATGACTACTTATTGCCTTACCACCCTAACTGACTCTACTTTTACCCCTTAAAGATTCAAAGTCAATAGAAACCTTAGGGGTTTAACCCTTAAGACCCCTTTTTTCTCATATTACCAATGGGAATACTTGAACCTTAACCTTATTTTTCATGAGTTTAGGAGTGTGAAATTTTGATCTACGTCAGCAGGGATTAAAAAACAAATAACAATGATTGCTTTAATAGAAATTAGAATAGACACATAAATAGATAAATGATTACATAAAGGTACATTAATTTTTGTGTAAATTAATTTAAGGACCCTCGATTTTTAAAACTAATTATAAGGTATCTTCACTTATAAGGCAACTAACAGAAAGGACCCTCAAAGTTTATACAACTATTCCAGGACTAATTCTACTATTTTAATTCACGTGTAATATGCATAACTTTTCATGTTTGCATATTGCCCCAATACTTAACATACTTTTGAAAATTTTAATTTCGTGCATGAGTAATTTCTCTGACAAGTACTACCTGAAGCCCTCGTTCAATTGGTATCAGAGTCTGGGCATTTATGACTTAACCATATTTCTTTTTCTGTTGAACATATACAGAGATCGAAGAATGCTCTAATTGATAGTTTAACTCATGAACTAGGCAATAGTGATAATCAGAGCAAAACTCCACCAGAAAAAAGAGTAAATCCAAGATGAAATGCCATTATCGCTACAATGGGTTTCTCATTTGAGTAGAATTTTATGGATATTTTAGAATTTCACGCAAAAAGTAGATCACACTTTGGCTTACTATCTTCGGCCTATCTAATAGCATAGATTTAGCCTTTTAGGGTCACAAATGAATTATGTGAGTTGTCCTTATAATATTCGACAAAAAAATAAGCTCCTATGTTCAAGAAAAATGGCTCTACAAATGGTATGCAGCCAAGGCCGACTACTATCACAATCAATCCTATGATATTTGGGAATGGTGGAGTACTATGATTTTTTTCCCAGATAGATCTAGAGTTGGTGGTGTTAGATTCCTAGTAAATTTCATCATGAAAGCCCGGGAATATTGAATGGTAGCTTACCTCGTAGAAATCTCATATCCGAAGTACACATCTTCTCAAGACTAACTAAGTTTCGATAGTGTATGTTTAAAGGATCCATTGGACTCTCACATCTTTTGATGGCAAAAAATTCCATACAATAGAAGCTTGTGTTTCGAGGTACATTGCGCAATAATTGAATATGAAAATGGCAATGCCAAACCAGCCCATTATCTAGTTCAATTAGTTTATTTAGGCGATCCCAATTGTCAACAACAAGATTAGTTTCTAGAACGACAAGAAATAGTTTGTAATCCTACTTTGGTAAGAGTCATTGATTTTCAAAACATTTATCATCAAATATGGCATTGATTGAACAAGAAGAAATACTAATACATTGTGAGAATACTACTTTCGTTTATCATAATGAGTTCTGCAAATATATGAAGGTAGAAGAAGCTACTTCAAAAGATATCTTTGATTTTCTCTTTGATGTTGGAGCAAAAAAATTCTTATCAGAAAAAGGAAATAAATATCTTCATGAATTATTTAAAAATAGGATCTAGAGCATCTTCAACTTAATGAAAATTTTGATGATTATCGGAATAATGATGGATTTGAAGACATTATCATAGATGAGTGCATATAGAATCTTAATATGGTTGGCTATTGTTGTCAACATTGGGAGATCCGAGAAGTGGTTGCACCATGATATTGTGTCAGTTTCTCAAGTGTCAAGTCAATAAATGCAGTCTAGTAGCCATGCCACAATAGCGGTACTCATGTGAAAATATCTTTGTTTGTATTGTAGTCACTAGAGCATCCTATATAGTCCATCTCCACTATTAAAGGAGAGGCTAAGTGCGGAGAAGGAACACTGTAATTTGATCATACTTGAGCAAAAGAGAAGTCAGGAATCTCTATTTCTCTATATACAAGCATCTCTGATGAATTTAGTAACTTAAATCCCTCTTCAAATCTTTCCATCGTAATATTTCATGTTTAAGCTTTCAATAAAAGAAGTTTCCCAGTAGGAAATGTTATTTAATCGAGCCTTATATCTTAAACATTAAAATTTCTTGATTAATATCTCACTATCCTTTAAATTATAAAACTTGATTAGTGACTACGGTAAGAGGTAGGAAATGAAACAAATCTATGATGTGCCCAATCTAAGGAATGTATGGTAGAGATTAACAACCTCTATAAATTGGAAGCTAAAGGAACGCAAGGGTCCAGCGCCAACTATGTTTAGGTAACAATCAAAACTATCTAATTAAACTTTATTATTTTGCTAACCATGGTAGGCCTATAATCATAGAAAATATAATCTTTATGACATAAGTAGTAGATTGTGATAATTAGCATCAGTAAAGTCACTATAACAAGTAAATCATTTAAAACAAATATATTTCCTAAAAAGTCTATAAAACAGTTAAATTACTAAAAGTACCCCATTTAGGCAAAAGTTGAAATTTCTAAATGTTTCGGACCAAAATTAATATGAAAAAGGACCTTAGAATCTATTGTCCAAAAACATAGATTACTCTAGAATTACTTCAAAAAGACATGGGCCTGACAATAATTACTCTAAAACGCAAGGTAGCTGAGAGTCGCTAATAACATAAATAGAGTCCAAATAAAAAAGGAAGGGAATGATCTTAAAAAAATATCATGTAGAGATAAAAAAATGAATGACCCAAACAAAGGACATCAACTGAACCCTCGTCCCATGTCATAGTCTGCCTAGGCATAGGAATTGAATTTTTTTCCCATGTTGTAAGGTGCCTAGGCTATGCCACCATGCCGTCAATTTTCTTTTATTCTGTAAACGTATAATAAAGCAAGGAATGTGCATAGGGGATACATATTACTACAAACAAACCAGTTTAATAATAGAAATTGAATTTAAGTGAATGAGCATAATCAACTTCCCTCATTTTCTTCTCCTATAGGGGTGAAAACGATTTTTCATTCCTTATTTTACCAAATGGTAGAGAATTAGAGAATTATTTTCTAGGAAAACCAAAATTGTTAGTCTATATTATAGTGAGATATTTTATTGGTTTTCAATGATCATCATTTTAATTTCCCGATTCATGTGGAACTCGGACATGTTTCAGAAAAGTTAAACCCTAGTTACCTTAACACATGTGACTTTAATAATTCTAGGCCCGAGTGTTTGGAGCGAATATTTTAGTATCTTGAAGTTTAGTGACAAAATTTTTAGGTAGCCTCTGTATTATCTTGACCCTAAACTTTTGAAATTTACCTTTTTAACCTTGTTCTTTAAAAACTTACTTTCAAAAATTTTAATTTCATGTATGTGTAATTTCTCTCTTAAGTACCACTCAAGACCCTCTTTCAGTTGATAACAAGGTCACATCACCAAAAATAATTAAGTTAATTAATAGTTAATTAAATTAATTTACTGTGTTTAGTATTTGAATCATCACCTACTTGCCCTCCTCCTAATTATTCACATGTTGTTCACTCACCAACAGGAGCCACTTTAGTAGCACCACAATTAACCTATATCACTGAGAGCCGAATTAGCAAAAATTAAGACTGAAGTTAAGGACATCAAGAAGCAATTGTCTGTAATCTATCTTTATTTAGTTAACGAGATCAGACATAATGAAAAATCTAACTTAAGTATTAGTACTCCATTTCACTGCAAATATCATTTCCAAAACTCAAAAAACAAAAATCAATTTTCTTTGCATGATATAAAAATTCAAAAACAAGCAGGAGAAAAATCAACTAAAAAATCATCTAAAAAGATAGAGAAAGATGTAGAGGGTGGAGTATAAATAGTATAATCTTGAAAAATTATAAAATATATTTGATAAAGAACAAAAATCCGAAGAATTAAACAAAATCATTTGCAATAGTTGATAAACAAGATGTATTATCTGATGATAATGAATGGACAAGTAATGTCTAGTTAGAAGAAGAAATATATTAACAGATGAACCTAATTAAACTAGAGGATCTTAATATTGTACCATTAGAAGAAGTTAGAAGGAAACCAGATAAAAATATAGTAAAATGGTATTTGACGATGAAATCAATCTAGTTAACAATGTTGTTTCTAAACTTGAAGAATTTGGTGAACCTTCTAAAAGAAATACCCATTTTATAAGACCTAAGCACGTTCCAGTAAGGCGTACAACTGACTTTTTCTTTGTATTTATCCCAAGAAAATCCACGACCTTCTAAGAGATTGGCCTTATCCCAATTAGCCAAACGTGATGCATTTTAAACATCAATGGAGTAATAGAGAAGAAATATTTGAGTTTTGAAAAAGAGACATGACTAGTATCATAAACTTAAACACTACTTGGGCTGCTGGAATTTTCTAAACTTTATTAAACATAATTTTCTTCAACTATAGTTGACTGGTATGACTCATTAGATGAAGAAGGTAAAAATGTATTAATAATGATGGAAACACGAGCTGCCATATTCAAGTCATAGTGTAAGGAAATGGAAACTGAATTTATGAAAAACTTGACTCTGAAGAAAAAGGTAGAGAATGACAAAGAAAAACTAATAACATAGAATTATGGGATATGAGATATCTTAAGAATTATATTGCTGAATTGAGTTAATATTAGTACAAAATTGGGCATAATGAAACCAATCTTGGTATGTTTTATAACAAATTATCATATTTAATCAAAATCAATGAAAAATACATTGCATAACGTGAGGAAGCAGATGCCATTGATACCCTTGTTACAAGAATTTCTTATCTTTAAAATGGCTCAATATGAATGTCTCGATCTCCAAAAACATAAGCACATGCAGGGACAATTCTAACCTGTTGGGATAATAATCACCAATGGGGAAACGAACCTAAGAGGAGAAGAAAAAACAAATTTTATAAGAAACAGAGTTTTAATAAGTAAAGTTGAGAGAAATATAAAAGAAAATATTATAACAAACCAAGCCCTAAAAAATGAAGATTTTTAAGAAAAATCGCTTATTATCGTGCCAGGAAAAACAAAGGCAAGTGTTGGGCATGAGGAGAATAGGCAATTATGCAAACGAATGCAAAAATAGGAAGAATAACAAACTTATTGAAACTTTAGGAAGTCTAAATTATTTTAAACTTAAAAAGAAAGAAGCACTAGATCTAGCCTTTGAAGAACAACAAGAGAATTATTGAGATTATATTAGAAGATAAATATGAAGAAAGCGATTATCAAGAAACTAGTCATATGATGGAAAGTAGTTGAATTAGTCTTGGTGATCTTCTAGGAGAAGAATTTATTATAGACAATGAGAATGAAGATGCCAAAGGAGATTGTCTTTCCTATAATTCAGAAAGACATTATTTATAAAAAAAATCCATCTTTCAATTGAAGAGTAAGTACGTATGTGAAATGATGAAAGGAGATTTAGAAATAAAAGACTGTAAGTATGATGTGAGAGAAGTTAATCTCATTAATTAGTAAAACATTCTTAAGCATAGCAAAGAAAGAAAGTATACGTATGCCCATATTGGAAGTGTCCAAGTACAAATTTTTACTTTACAGTAATGACAAAGATATTGATCTTTATACTTTAACCTGTGAAATCAGGCATACCAAGTTTAATAATCGAATTATTATAGGAATTAAGACCAATTTATGTAATAGATCTGTAGGATCTTATTACTGACGTAGATATTATGTAAGCCTAAAAGATAAATTTGTCAAAAATTTCGTACCCCTTAAGATATAAAAACAGTTGGGATGGACATGAAAAGATGCGGATACCCACTAAGGATGTTTTGAAAAATAATCTATAAATTACATTATACTATAGATCCGAAGATAGAGGCAGAAAAATTTGATAGTCCTACAGCTATAAAAACATCTAAAGGATAAAATTCAATTCTTAGGAGATAAAGATTGATAGGTCATGAATATCTAGCTTTGCCAATCATACAGAAATCAATCAGAAAAATGTGGCAAAAATTGATAAGAATGGTAAAATTACCATTAAACTCCAATTATTAAGAAGTGTGAGTGCAAGATCATGATGGGGAAAAGGATCTTCAATTACTAAAGAAGAACACAAAAAAGATGATACAATTTATATGATCAGTGAAATAAGTAGAATGAGTTTTGAAACCGCAAGGCACAGACCGAAGTACGAGTCTGGAAAGAAAAGTTATTTGATACAATATAAAAACTATTAATGAGTCAATCTATGATGATGAATAATTCAAAAATATGACTATGGAGATATCCCATGAAGTCACTAGCACAAATCCTAATAGCATATATATCTCGATAAATGTATATGCTTAGAGGGATAGAGTATATGAATTGTGGGCCTATGTAAATAGTTATTATGTTGTCTGTGTTGGAAAAAGATTTTTACTTCTAGAATTTATGTGGAAAAAAACAAAGAATCCTTTATAAATAAGGATAGCTGACAATAGTATAATAAGTCATAACAAAGCCATAGAAGGGTTATCCATAAAGATAGAAGGAGTTCAATGCATTATATCTGTTTTATAGGCTAATGATTAACCCTTTCATGATATGATTCTTGGAAATAATTTTCAAAAGTTATATTCTCCATATACACAGACCATAAACCAAATAATATTCGCCATAAATGATCACTCAGTTCCTATTGAAAAATTAAGTAAGAATTACACTCATCAGAAGATTGAGTTTACATACAGTCAGCATGGTGAGAAGTTAGTACCTGCACAACATGAGATAGCACTAACAATCTCTCTACTTGAGTTGTCTATTAAAGAACAGATTGCTAATCAACAAGAGTATTATGCAAAGAACTGTACTTTGATAATCCTTTAAAATTTTGTGATAAAGATAAGTCATTTACAAAGATTACTTTGTTAAATCCCAACACTACTATCGAGTCAAATAAATGGTGTATATACACTAGGATATCAACGAATTTGATAAGCAAATCAAAGAGCTATTAGATAAAGGGTTAATCAAAAATAGTAAGAGTCCTCATACCAGTCCCGCTTTTATGGTAAGAAATCATACTGAAAAGAAAAGGAGAAAAACTAGAATGGTGATCAATTACAAAAAGCTTAATGAAAATACTATCTTTAATGGTTATTATATTCCTAGCAAAACAATCATTTTTAATAGAATTCAATGAGTCTCTTGGTTCTTAAAAATGGATTGCAAAAGCAGATACTAGAAGATAAAAATGGATGAAGAAAGCATTCTTTTAAATACTTTTAGTGTCTCTCAAGGATATTATGAGTGGATGTTAATATCACTTGGTCTTAAAAATACATCTCAAATATTTCGAAGAAGAATGAATAACATGTTCAAAGATCTTCATAACTGTTGTCTAGTTTACATCAACGATGCCCTCGTCTTTTTCAAAATTATAAAACAACACAAAGATTATGTCCTAACTGTCACCCAAAGATCCATTAATCATGGTATTATTGTTGGTAAAAATAAGTGCATTTATGCTAAATAAGAAATTGAATTTTTAGGTCTACAGATAAAAGTTAGGCAAATTATCGTACAAAAGCATATTTTAGAAAAAAAAATAAAAAAATTTTCTGAAAAGATTGAATATAGAAAGTAATTAGAGAGGTTTCTTGGATGTCTTACCTAGCCTTCATAGTTCATTAAAGATCTAGCTAAATTAAGAAAATCATTACAGTAAAAACACAAGAAAGAAATAAGTTGGGCATGGACCCCTAGCAACTCAAAGATTGTTCAGAACTTGAAAAAGATGTGTAAAAATCTTCCTGTTCTAAATTTGTCTAATGAAGAATATCTTTTAATTCTTTATCCATATGCCAACAATGAGCATGGGAATGTAGTACTCAAAATCAAAGAATGAGAAAAACTCTGCAATTATTACAATAGAATTTTTAATAAAATAGAATGTAACTATCCTATGATGGAAAAAGAAATCCTTGCAGTCATAAGGAAAAAAATCTTTTCTTATTCGAATTGATTGCAAAGGCATAGTGAGTTTTCTTTCTCTATTGAACATATAAAGGTACAAAGAATTCTTTGCAAGATAATTTAACTTCTTAGCTTTCCAATGGTAATCATTTGAGTAGAACTCCTGCTGGAAAAGAAGAAAATCCAAAATGAAATATCATTATTAATAGAACGGGTTCTTGTTCTAGTGGAATCATTATGGATATTTGGGAATTCTATGCAAAAAGTAGATCATACATTGGTCTGCTGTCTCCTGCTTAGCAAAAAGATTCAGCATTGTAAAATTACAATTAAATTACCTAAGGTGTCCTTATGATATTTAGGAAAAAATAAGTTCTCATGTTTAAGAAAAATATTTCGGCAACTGGTATGCAGCCTGTGTCGACTACTATTATAATTATTCTTATAATATTTGGGAGTTAAGGAGTACTACGATTTTCTTTTTTAATAGATCTGGAGTTGATGGTGTTAGATTCCCACCTAATTCAATCTCTCCAGATGACCCCATCATGAAATGTTGGGAATATGAAATGGTAGCGTACCTCATGGAAATTCCATACCTAAAGTACCCATTGTTTTCAAAACTAACTAAGCTTCAACAATGAATGTTTGAAAGGATCCATTGAATTCTTATATCTCCTGATACTCTAACAAAAATTTATGCATTAGAAGCCTATATGTCAAGATACATTGCAGCGTAATTGAGCAGAAAAATAGAAAAGTCAAACCAACCTATTATCATATTCAATTAGTTGATTTAGACGATCCCATGATCAACAATAACAATGGTTTCCAGAACGACAAGAAGTAGTTAGTGATCTTACTTTAGCAAGAGCCATCAGTTTTTATAATATTTATCATGAAATGTGGGCGTTAATTGAACAAAGAAACACACTAATGCATTTCAAGAACACTAACTTCGTTTATCATAATGATCTCAGCATATATATAAAAGTAGAAGGAGCTACTTTAGAAGATGTATTTGATTATCTCTTTGAAGTTGGAGCTAGCAAATTCTTATGAGAAAAAGCAAAGAAATATGTCCATGAATTATTTGAAAGATGGGATCCACAGCAACTTCAACTTGATGAAGACTTTAGTGATTATTCGGATAATGATGGATGAGAAAGCATTGTTGGAGATGAAGGCATGAAGAATCTTAATATGGATGACTAGTCTTGTCAACATTAAGTACTCTGAAAAGTTGTTGCACCATTATCATATTTTTGTCAATATCAAGTCAGCAAAGTAATGCAGTATACAGTAGTCATGTAAAGGTGATTGTGGTCATATGTAAATATCAGGATGTACTATAGCCATTAGGGCATTCTATATAATCCATCTCCTTTATAAAAGGAGAGGCTTAGTGTTGAAAACAAATACTGTCATTTGAGCATACTTAAGTAAAAGAGAAGTTGCAAATCTCCATTGCTATATGTGCAAGCATCTATGATGATTTTAGTAGTTTAGGTCCCTCTTCAATCTTTCTATTATAATATTTCTACTTTCAAGCTTTCAATAAAAGAAGTTTCCCAATAGAGAACGTTATTCAATCAAATATTATAATTTTCTTCATTAAAGTATCACTATTCTTTAAATTATAAAACTTAATTAGTGACTACGGTCTGAAGTAGGAAATGAAACATATCTGTGATGTGCCTAATCCAAGGAAGGTGTAGTTGACATTAGTAATCTTTGAAAGCTGGAAGCTCGAAGAACGTCAGGGACTGAGACCGACTAAGTTCAGGTAATGATCAAAACTCTCTAATTAAATTTTATTATTTTGCTACACATAGTGAGCTTATAATCACTGAAAATATAATATTTATTATATAAGTGGTAGATTGTGATAATTGTATCAATAAAGTCATTATAAGAAGTTTAATTATTTAAAATAAACATATTACCTGGAAAACCCTAAAAATAGCTTATTTGCATCTTTTACCTAATTTTGGGATCTTTCTATAATTCCTAAAAGCTTTGGGTGAAAAGTGAGAAAAGAAATAGTGCAAGAGGTATTAAAAAACTAAAACAGCTATTCCGATGGTAGGGGAAAAAAAATCAAAACACTATACCTCATGGTGTTAAAAAATTAAGTCAAAAAAGTAGGGTCCGAAAAAATCAATAATACATACATCAAGGTATTAAAAGGTTACCCACATGTTTCGTAATCCTGTCGAGTAGGAGGATGAAATTCAAATTTCTAGAGTGATGTCCTAAAAACTCTATATTTTTATACAGGTATTTTTTATTTAATTGTAGCGCATTGCACTAGTGTGAATTTAGCAAGCATTTTATTAGTTCGTTTAGCATGATTGTTGGATTATAGTGCAATGTTACGAAAAATCCGTGGGATTGCAGTAGTTACCCTTCTAGTGCAAAGGTTACTCCACAGATTTGAATTTCGGTTGAGATAAATCAATTTCTGATTCAGCTTCAGTTTTTAGCATCCCAAGTGGTTTTTTTAGGGGGAGGGTTGGACAATATAATGGTGGAATCTTTTTGATATAATGCGTGATTTTTTCTTTGGGTAAAAGTTATACTGCATGATTTTCAGTATAATACATTACTAAAATATAATTAATCATCTTTCAATATCTTCTAACAATAAGGATGTAATTTTTTTAAAAAAGGGTGAATTTTGTGAGAGTGATGTGTCAAAAAATAGGAGGTTTTATTTTGTTTTCCAATACACATGCGATGCAAAGGAAAATTTGAGTTTTCGTATTATAATAACTATATGTTAAAAGTATAGTAAAATATATTTGTAATTCATGTAATTTTTGAAAAATTATTTGAGCCTCTGTTAAAAAAAAATGCAATATTTTTTTAAAAGTTAAGTGGAAAACCCCATCCAGAATTATTTGTGAATAGGAAAAAAGAAAAATCATGATATAATCTTAAATTATTTATAATAAGGTCTCAAGCGTGTAAAAATAATAGTAGTAGTAGCAGTAGTAGTAGTAGTAGTAATAATAATAATAATAATAATCATAACAACAACAACAGCAATAATAATAATAATAATAATAATAATAATAATAATAATAATAATAATAATAATAATAATAATAATAGATTTCAGAAGTCTTTTGTCGCTCAACAGGTATCTACATATGTGTGTGTGTTTTAAAACAAAACATTTGAAACCTAATATTTATCACATGGTAAGCTCTCACAGTTTCTACATTAATTTCTAAGTTAAATCAAAGATCATTAAAAAATAATAAAAGATTTGTAATTTTCATTATTATTATTTTCATCTTTCTAATTTTTATTGAAAACATACATATTAAAATATTCTCTGACTCCAATTTTAATATTGTAACCTTTCTAGTTTTTGCAAAATATAAATAATAAAAATATTATGATAAAATGTTTGCCTGTTTACCTTTCCAATTTTTTAAAGACATATAAATATTAATAGACTCTAACTCCAATATTATTATATTGACCTTTCCAATTATTTAGAAAACACAATATAAAAGGCTCATGTCAACAGAACCAAAATGTGATTTTATAATTTACAGTACAAATGCCTTTTCTCCCTGTAATGACATTGCCTTACATAAACTCTTTGCTCTCTTTAAAACCGATGGAAAATGTGGAATTTAGATGATATAACTCAATTGCTGTGCATTTTTTCACTGGGTTCATTCTTGGGCTAATTTATATTCAAGCATCAGGATTCTAAATTTTCAACATTATTTTTGGTACTTGTAAACTGCAAATAATGTTTTAAAATTTTCAACAATATTATTGCTATTTTCAAATAGCAAATAAGACTGTATGTTTCTTCTTTGTCTATTTAAATTGGAGGCTATGATCCTTCTGAAGAAGTTTACACTAGCCAGGGCATGCATATTTTTTTATTATTTTTTTTAAAGGTAAATACAAGCATATGCTAGGTAGCCCTTCTCTCGAGGGTTCTACCTACATAATCATCCTGAAGAATACATGTGAACTCAGGGGAAGGAGAGGTGAAAAGGTTACATCGTTTTTAAGCAGCACCCCTCGCTTTGCAATTCAATCCGTTGCCAAGTTGCCTTCTCGAAAAACATGGGAGATGGTGACAGATGTGAAACATTGTAGAATATTTTGAATATCACGTACCAGCATTTGAATTCTCCAAGGAGTATGGATACCCCCTTTCACTGCCCGAATAACCATCCGGTTGTCCCCCTCAATGTGAATAGACCTGACGCCAACATCTTTAGCGGCTTGAATACCGTCGCGCAGCGCTGTAGCTTCTGACACAAGAATAGGTACGCGAAACATAAAACGGGTCCCGGCTTGTAGTAGTTGTCCTTGGCTATTGCGCAAGACGTACCCCGCTGCTGCACCTGCTGGAGATAAACTTCCGTCGAAGTTGATTTTGATAATGCCATCTGGAGGAGTAGTCCACCCAATCAGCCGGATGGAGCCAGGACGATAAGGAAAAGATTTAGTAGAAGAGGGATGCGAAAGGAAAGAGTTTCGGTGACGTTGTGTCCATTCAGCCCACATGCGCTTGGCACAGATAAGAACACCCATGGGGTTAGGTACAGCATTTTGGAATACGATTCCATTGCGGCTTTTCCAAATACACCATAGAAGTACAGCAATTCTGGCCATCGTCCTTCTACACTGAATATAGTGTTCATGCAGGGCATCATATAGAGTGGGGCGTCGTTAAAAAAGGAGGCTGGGGAATCCATCCATGTTTTGAGGCCGATTGCCAGACACGAGTAGTAAACTTGCAGCTCGCAAACAGGCGTTCAGTATCCTCAATCTGAGATAAGCAAGCAGGACACACCAGATCAATAGGAAGTCCTCTTCGCAATAAAGTTCCTCTAGATGGAAGCGCATTATGGCATAGTTGCTAAAGGAAAACCTGGATTTTGGGTAGCACATCCAACTTCCAGATCCACTTAAATTTCCATGGGGACACGTCTATGATTTCTTCTTATATGTCCTTTTATCTAAGTCTTTATGTTGCTATAGTATATTTTTCTCTTGTGTTTTAGACTCTTTATCCTTATCTTTGTGTACATTTTTAGGTTGTCATCCTTTCGAAATAATTTACATTGGTGAGGTATTCTTATGTTTTCTTCCTACATGCCCCGTTCTAATCTTTTGACATATGCGCTTTCACAAATCTTTATAAAATATCAATACTGTTATTTTCTCTTTATAAAAAAATGCAAGTTAATCCCTCAAGACTAATGTCATTCGAAAACATGGAAAAATAAAAATGATATTGTTTGCCATAAAACATGAGCTATTAAGTATGCAAGATTTTTTTCCTCCAAAAAAAGACAATGGTCAATCAAACACTCATTGTGATTATTATGATTAAAAACTCATGAAATTTTTCATACATCATATGGTATAGCAATGCTAGTTATTTTTCAATTATCAAATTGAGGAAGTGCTTCCTTTATTCTGAAACGAGTTGTGCATATTTAATTTTTAAGGTTAAAGTTGGCAAACTTTTGACCATTATTTAATCATAATATTGATGCATAATACTATTATGCTGATTTTTTTATATACTTTCATGAGAATTTGAAGGAAGTACCATTTTAAAAATTTACAAAGATAAAAAAAACTATGGCCATAATATTAACTTAGAGATTGTAAAATACTAGAGCATAACTTTTTCAGGAAGGATGGAGCACATAATTCATAAGTGTATATAAACATTGAGTATTCAGCCATGTAGGAGATAATTATCAACCTAGGTTTGGGTACAGTATAACAAGTTCCTCTGGTAACTAGTAATTTATGTCGATATTCATACATAAATACGGAATACTACATATATAAATAGAGCTATTTGCACCTTTTGAGTATAAAAGCATCAATCTTGCGCAAACCACTGGTTAGTTGTGACAATGGGAGCTGTTATCACCCTCATTGCGACTGCGCTCCTTGTGCTAACGGGTTTCACGAGTTGTGCCGCTGACCCAGTAGCCCTCCAAATTGTGACCATGCAATGGCCCATAACTTACTGCAAGACTAGCAACGACTGTCTTCCTAACATAACATTGCCCCTAAAATTTAGGCTGCATGGTCTGTGGCCGGCTTTTGCGAATGGCTCGACAAAAACAGACTGTCCGCGGGTTGAGGAATTCTCTGTGCAGAAAATTCAGGTATGTAAGGGTTGAATTTTTTATGCATTAGTTAACTAGAAAAATATTCGTCATCTAAAATTTCTTACATGTTTTTGTTAACCATTGCCCAGCCGCTTATTAAGTATATACTTTAATAATTGAATGCTACACAAAATTAAAAACAATATTGATTGAAGGTAATTGTACACTACAGGCATTTAGCAATTCCCTATTCATTTCTGCCTTTTGAAATGGATTGAATTTTTCCATCTATTATTATAGACACTCCAATCAGCTATTACAAATCCATCAGCAATTATCGCAACGTCCAAAGTCCTTGACCACCACCACTGTCACAGCCGCAGGCGAACCTGATGCTGGCCACCATAGCTGAGAACCTCAACAACATCCAATACTACCAAGAACACAATATAACTACATTTCTTTGAAATAATTACTTTTCTGCAAAGTAAAACAAAAACAGGGTTCCATCATGCTGACCACCCCAGTCATGTGCACGAAATGCGGGTTACGGCAGCTACCACCAAATGAATCTGGAAAAGAATACAGTTACTTTTGACACATTCAACTAACCGAATCAGATAGTACGACACCGTCCACCGGCCACATTCGACATCGAATGATTTCCCAGGTGGCCAGCTCTGCCAGCAAAAATGACGAACTCTAAACCCCAAATACAAAACATTTTAATTTAATATCCTAAATTGAAAATCCTAGATTTGAAATCCTAAGTTGTAAATGGTGGAAACTAAGTACAAATGAACCATGGAATTGGGTGTTGGCTAGTTTCTCGAAGGTCTCACAGGCCACGGCCTTCGTTGTAGGAGTCGATGGTGGATGGCTCTATGGCAGGGCTAAATTTTGGGGCGGGGGCCAAAGAGACCTGGATTGAGGGGATGACTGAGGCAGCACGCAACGACGGAGCAAAGAACGCAGTTGATTATGTAGTGCTCCTGGTGGAGCCTTGGAGCGATGAGAAATCTCGATCCAGAGAGAGAGAACTAGGGGAAATTTTAGCCTTTTTGTATCTTGGGTCTTTCGCATTTAATTTTTCAACCCTACACTTTCAGTCTCAAAATGACGATTATATAGTTATTTTTATTTTGCACTTTGTGTAGCAGAAAACTCTGCAACTCATAGCCCTTCCCAGCCTTCATTCTTCGCCCTTCCTCTTCATCCCCTCTCGTACACCGCCATTGAAGAACTCCACACAAATTCTCTCTGTTACTCTTTCAAGGTGAGCACCAACTTCCATTCTCCTTCTTCCGTCCTTGATTATTTAGTTTATTGCTTTTAAAGTCATCCAAAAATCCGTAAGAAGAATCCCTATGTCTTCTATCTCTCTCTTTGGATACCAAATGCAGGATTTGGGTTCGGAATAAAAAATGCAATGGAATCCTGGATTTTGAAAGCATCTGGTTAAGAAATTAACATATCAAACCACGAGATGTAAAAGTGTTAAAAGTATAAATACCCCCTCCATAGCCTTCAGTAGATGATGGAAAGAAAATGGAGAGTTCAGTTTTGTACTGAGTCTCCACCACACCCTTGATTGGGCTTATTGGCCTACAAATTTTTTGGTTGCCCAAGGCTACGATCAGTGATGACTTACTTTCATTGTTTATGTAGTCTGTTCGTTTCAATGTTTAGATTGTGTTTGATAACTCTTAACTGCTCTCAATCATTCCAAAATATTGCATGCCAACCACTAATTAATTGCAAATTTTAATTGTTGGTTACCATTGGTAAACACCGGTAACCATTGGTAAATGCTGACTAACCAATATGTGCTATCACTAAACGTTATTCGTAAAACCACCTGTAAATGTTAGGAATCGCTAATCACTGATAAACACTGATAACTGCTAGTAAAACACAATTGATTGCTAACCGCTAATTCTAAATGTTGAAATGAACAATTGTAGAAGCATGGATTTAGAGAGAGAAAGAGAGAGAATACTGAACAAGAACATGAGCAAATTTTCTGTGTATTTCACTATGTAATATACAAGGGAAAGCAAATGTATATATGACAGAATAAAATGTCTAGAAAAAATCTAACCTATTCCCTCGACCAACAGAATGACATGGCAAAATAAGCTCAGCAACCATGTAAAAATAAATAAACAAAATGTCAGCAATCCTCACCCCCCCCCCCCCCCCCCCGCGGAAACCCCCTTCAAGCTGGACTTGTGAAGGATCAACAATTCCAAGTTTGAAAGACAAAATATGATGCTGAGTGGATGCCAATGGCTTAGTGAATATATCAGCTACCTGAAGATGAGAATTAACATGAACTATCTTAAGAAACCTTCTTGAACTCTATCCCGAACATAGTGACAATCTACATATAGGTGCTTGGTCCAATTATGGAGAATCAGGTTAGTTGCAATATATTAAGCTGCTTTGTTGTTACAAGCCAATGACACAGGAAGTTGAACAAGTACATGAAGATCACGTAATAGTCCTCCAATCTAAACTAACTCACTATTAGCCTCTAACATGCTTCTATATTCTGACTCATCAGATGATTTCCAAGTAGTTTTATGCTTCTTAGCCTTCCAAGAGACTAGATAATCCCCAAGAAACACACAATACCTAGAAACGGATTCTCTACTGTAAGGACACTTAGCCTGGTCTACATTAGAGAAACCTCAAACATGTCGAGAAGAGGAAAACGAGTAAAATAAACCTCTGGTAATGGTTCCCTTTAGGTACCTTTAGACATGAAAGGCAGCATCCATGTGAGGCTTTCTAGGAGTGTTGAGAAATTGACTTAGTTGTTGAATAGCATAAGTGATATCTGGACTGGTGAGGTTCAAATATAAAAGCCTGTCAACTAGCGTTCTGTATTGTTTTGGGCCAGAAAGGACCTCCCTAACATCTATAGACAAAGTAATACCAAATGGCAAAGGGGATAGGGCAGGTTTGCAACCTGTCAAACCAGTATCAGATAGGATATCATGAATGTACTTTCTTTGGTTAAGAAGAGTCCCAGCAGAAGGCCTTGCTATCTCAATCCCTAAAAAACACCGAGCATGTCCCAAGTCTTTTATAATGAAGGCCTGATCAAGCGATTGCTTGACCTAGGATATATAAGACTCATAATTTCCTATTAAAAGCATATCATCCACGTAAACCAAGCGGCAACGAATTGATCTCTTTGACACCTAGTAGACAGAGAGTAATCTTTCTTGAACTGCACAAAACCTAAGGTTTTGAGAAACTTTGTGAGCTCAAAATTCCATTGCCTAGAGGCTTGCTTGAGCCTACATAGAGACCTTCAAAGTTTACACACCTTTCCAGGAGGTACCGAGTAACCTTTGGGAGGAAAAACATAGACTTCTTCATCTAAGTATCCATGAAGAAATGCATTATTTACATCAAAATGATGAAGAAGCCATTTGTAAGTAGTGGCTAAAGTAATCAAGATTCTGACGGATGGAAGCTTGGCTACAGGGGAGAAGGTGTGTTTGTAGTCTTTATCTGTAACTTGACTGAAGACCCTTACAACAAACTGAGCCTTGTATTTGTCTATTGTCGCATTAGGTTTAAACTTCACCTTGAGATGCCACTTTTACCTGATGACCTTCGTCCCAGGAGGTAGATCAGTGACCTGCCATCTTTCATTTGCTTCAAGAGCTACAGGTTCCTTTTGCAACGCTTCCTCCCATCTAGAGTCCTCTCTAGCTTGTCCATAGCTTGAGGGTTCAAGTACAGATAGAACATTACAAAGTGAATCCACATAATCAGGATGAAGATGAGCAAAATCTATGGATTGGAAAAGAAGATATTTTATTGCAGAATTAACATAATCATCTAACCACATAGGAGGTCTATGTAGTCTAGTTGATCTTCTGGAAGGAGCACCAATATCAGTGTTTCTAGGTATATCTGGTGGAGTCCTAGAAGAAGAAGAAGAAGAAGAAGAAGAAGAAGAAGAAGTAGAAGAAGAAGGAATAGTTACAGAAGATTCTGTAACAGGGATGGTATTTTCTTCAGCTACACTCTTAGGTAAAGGATGACTAGGAAAAATTGAGGAAATAAATCAATAACGGCATCTGTCTATCACCTTTATAAGGAAAATTTTCTTCCATAAATTTCACATCCCTACTAACCAAAGTACTATGCGTATCAAGATTATACATACTATAAGCCTTTTGATGTGCAGGATACCCAATCAAAATGCATCTTCTAGCCATTTTTGCAAACTTGTCATGACTATTGGTATCAAGACTATAGCAAAGACAACCTATCACTCTCAATTCAGAATAATCAGGGGTTTTCCATATATTTCTCATAAGGCGATATCTAATCCAAAACTGCAATGAGCAGTTTATTCACAATATGAGTAGCAGCAAAAATAGAAGAGCCCGAAAACCTGAGAGGCAAATTCGCATGCAATGTAATAGCCCTAGTAGTTTATATTAAATGCGCATGTTTTCTCTCCACACAATCATTTTGTTGTGGTGTCCTGGGAGCACTCCTATTGTGTATAAAACCCGCTGTCTCTAAACAAATGAGCACACTGAGACTGCATAATATCACTTCTAATGGCTTTAACATTTTTTCTATATTAAATGTGAACGTAAGCAATGAAATATCTTACTTGAGGCAAAACTTGCATTTTATTCTGCATTAAGGAGGTCCATGTGGCTCGGGTTCAATCATCCAAAACCATAATAATGAGCAGCACTATCATTAGCGATTCCATAGGGGCCGTAGAGATCCATATGTACAAGATCAAAGGGATTACATGCCATAGACTCACTCTTAGGAAAGGGTAATCTATGGAACTTGGACACAATACAAGTATCGTAATACAGACTATTAGTACAAGAGCGTTTGTAATCTCCAATATGTTCGAGCTTATAAACAGAGCAATGAAACAGATGAATATCCAACTGTTACTTGAAGCATAACGACCTTTATTTCCTGAAGAGATGCATTTATTCTCTGTTGCAACCCTTGCGAACTTTACTGTATCAACAACCGCATTCCCAACAGATCTAGAGAAACCAGTCAATCAATCTCCAGTAGCTATGTAGGCCTTAGTAATATGGTCTAGAAATAGTCGTCCATCCTTAGTAAACAATACATGGAGCCCCAAAGTGTCTAGTGGTTTACCTACTAATAGTAGGTTAAACTTAAACTCCTTGAGTACCTCTTCGGAAATTGTTTGCATCGAGCCTGAATTGACATGGCCTTCTACATTGAGATTATAATCTCCAAATGCCGGAGACTCTTGCATTCCTTAGCAGCATCACAAGACACTTGAGCCACCATTCTAGGACCAGTTGTGTGCTTCGCTCCATTATACCAATCTAGACAACCATGGATCTTGAAGCATTGGTCCACTGTATGTCCTCTGATCTCACAATGATCACAGAATTGATCCATTTTGCCTTTCTTGTTTTCCTTCTTATTGGACTGAACTAGAATTTTACAAGAAGATTTTGCAACAGCAAACACTTTAGCATCAGCCCTGACAAGAAACACCTCTGTGATATGTCTTTGCTTCCCAAGTTGTTGCAAAATATAATAGGCACGAGTCACAGTAGGTAAAGGATCCATTGAAAGTATCTGACCCCTTGTCTATTCATAGCTATTATTGAAGCCTATAAGAAACTAAATCAAATGATTCCTGCACTCCAATGCATAAATTTTTTGAGGTCACATTTACGCTACTTCATAGCACCACAAGAACACTGGGGAGTAGGATCAATAGATTGAAGCTAATCACATATCCGTTTCATTTTGGAGTAATACATAGCAATCGACTGATTTTCTTGCATCAGATTTGTCATCTCGCGTCTCAATTGGTAAATAAGTAGTCCATTAGTTTAGCCGAACCTCTAAGAGATTCCATTCTACAGCTCTTTTAAAGTCTTAATATGCATGAAGGCCTCTGAAATCTCAGGAACCATGGAATTCAAAATCTAGCAAGTCACCGTGTTATCACATCGCATCCACCGCATATAATCAGCAGATGTTTCAAGAGGCTTTGCACATGAACCATCGACAAACCCTAATTTCATCTTGATTGCAAGCGTCGGCCTCAGTGATCGACTCTAGTTGATGTAATTACTTCCATCTAATTGTTTCACAGTGAGTTGCATCTATGATTGATTCGAACTAGATAGATACAATAGATCATCGTAATTACTCTAGATCTGACCCGAATTTGTTAACTTATGACTAATTTTAGCCATTTGTGACATTACCGAAGTTCGTAAGATAGAGAGAAAAAAACTTCGATCAATCTTAGACGAGAAAGTGAAGAAATTTTTTGTGTGTATTTCACCATGTAATACACAAGGAAAGCAGATATATATCCAACAGAAAATGTCCAGAAAAATTTACCTTATTCCCTCAACTAACATAATGATATGGGAAAATGAGTCGCGCGACCAAGTAAAAATAAATAAACAAATTGTCCGCAACTTTCACAAGAAGCCCATAGTCTTCGGGCCCCAAGTGAATGTTCGCCTTTCTTGGCCGAACTAAGAGCACTCGCAACTGTAGGAGGAAAATGAGCTGAGGGCCCTGCCTATGCCACTTGTCCAGATATCATAGGAGTAACAGAAACATAACACGTGTGGTAGAACTCTGCCTAGTTCCACCACACTGACTAGCATTTTTGTTTTTTAATATATTTTTGCTTATTTCTTTTTTGGGGGCTAATATATAATTTTTATATGATTAAAAAAAAGGTTACATGTTATAATATGGGTTCATGAAAATATTTTTATTGTGTGATTCAAATTAGAGTTTTATGTTGGAGAAGTAATGAAGTATAAATTCCAAAAAAGTAAAACTTTTGCTAATGTGATAAATTTGAGTTCCAAAGAATAGAACTATAACGGAAATGCACTAAGAGCATTAGCAATCACAGACACACGGGGGTGGGATCCGCGTGTCTGTGGCATGTCACATTTTGCCTTCCCAACTAGGCAAAAATGAGTGGGACACGGAGGGGAGAACGCTCAGGCGTTTCTCCCCGCGAGGTATGCTTTTCATTTTTTTAATTTTTTTTTGTTTTTTTTTTTTGGAGGAAGTATATAGGTTTTAAATAATTTTAAAAAAAGGTTGTGTGTTATGAGGTGGGTTCATGACAAATATTTTTATTGGATGATTAAAATTGAGTTCCATAGATTGAAGAAGTGATGAAATGTAAGTTCCAAGATTGTGAAACTTTTACTGATGTGGCAGTTTTGAAACTCTGATTGGGAATGCTCGAAGGGCATTCCCAGTCTGACCTGCTACATCAGCAAAAGTTTCATATTTTTGAAACTTGCATTCCATCACTTCTCCAACCCATGAAACTCCAATTTGAATAACCCAATAAAAAAAATTTATCATACACCCACTTCATAACGCACAACATATTCTTTTAATCATATAAAAATTATTTATAACCTCAAAAAAAAAGAAAAAAGAAAAAATAATAAAAAAATAGAGGAGAGAGACCGCAGGGAGGAATGGCTGACCGAGGAGGCCTGCGGGAAGGGGCACGCATGGCAGGGGCTACGAGGGGGCCGGGTACCCGGGGGGAGGAGTGTCCCGCGGGTATGAGCTGCGAATGCCCTAACAACTTTTTCTCCCTCCCTTTCCCATCTCGCTTTTCCAGCCAGTAGTAGCCTTGGATGAATCTCAGTTGACTTCCTGAAACTGATTTGCCTGTGATGCTTATTACAACGGCAGAAATAAAGCATGAAATAGCGCAAATAACAACCCAGAAAATCGAGATAAGAGAAGAAGCAGAATGACATCAGAAATCGAAACCAAAACAACAAACCACAATCTTGGACTTTCAAAGCTATAATAATAAAATCAACTCCAAATTACCCAAACGAAATGACAACACATGAAATTTGAGGGCTGGAAATTTAGTTCTAAAAACTTGAAAAACATAGGTGAATGAAATTCAAATAGGTAATCGTCTTTCCGATTGCTGCTGCTTCAGTTTTATAGTCGCTCCCTGAAACTGATGTGCGCCTGTGACCCTTGATTCGGATCCTCTCAATGGTGGAGATGGATGGTGATGCCCTGGCAATCTGTTGGATTTTTTTTGGGGGAGGGGGGCAATCTGTTGGTGGTGAGATGTAAAAGATGATGGTTAGCCGTGATGACGAGCAGGGATGATGCTGGTAGATGGAATATGATGGTGGAAGTAGTGATGAAGCTGATGGAGGACGGCAACGATGTTGCAACGTTGAATTGGATGGGGGAAAGGGGGGAGGGCAGGGGTTCTCTGATTAGAGAGAGGAGAGAAAATAGGGTGATGGTCTGATGGCAGCGGTGGCAACGAAAGCCACATCGTATATATCATCATTCTTATATATATATATATATATATATATATATATTAATATATATTATATATGTTGCAACGTTGAATTGGATGGGGGAAAGGGGGGAGGCCGGGGTTCTCCTGATTAAGAGAGGAGAGAAATAGGGATGATGTCTGATGCAGCGGTGGCAACGAATCCACTCGTATATATCATCATACTTATATATATATATAGATATATATATGTTTCAACATTGAATTGGATGGTGGAAGGGGGGGGAGGCAGGGGTTCTCTGATTAGAGAGAGGAGTGAGAAAATAGGGTGATGGTATGAATGGCAGCGGTGGCAACGAAAGCCCATCATATCATATATATCATATTTATATATATATAGATATATATATATATATATATATATATAAAGTTAAATGGAATCAATGTATAAGTGTCATGTGTCATACCACTAAAAATGTTACATGTAATGCTATGTAGAATTAGTTAGTTATATAACACACTTCATCCCACTTCAATCCACATCACGAATTTCAATAAAAAAATATCAATTTCGATTCACTTCAACCCATTTCAATCAATTTTAACCCATTTTAACCTATTTCAATCAATTTTAACCCACTATTTTAACTCATTTCTACCCATCACATAAAAAATTTACCAACTTCAACTTATTTCAACGTACTTCAACCTACTTTAACCCACTTTAACCCACCTCAACAAAAAAATACCCACCTCAACAAAATAAATTCCCACTTCATTCAACTTCACTCATTTCTCAAGCCCTATTTCCCAAAAAAAAAGGACCCTAAATATACACGTTTCGTTGGAGAATTTTGACCTGAATCTAACACATTTAGTTAAACGGATTAAATGTGTCAACGCATTTAATTAAACAGGTTGAAAATTTATGCTCAAATCCACTTAACTTCATGCCAGTTTCAGATCAATAATTATGTGGGGTCAGCTTTGCCAAACTCTACCGAAGAGAAGTAAAATATTGACCCAATCATGCGCAAATACTTTCCGCAGTAGAATTCTTAATTCCAAGAATTTTTCTACAAATTTTCAACATGCAAAAGTAAAATTAAGCAAATAAAAATCTTAATTTAATTTTATTTTGAGCATAAAAGCGGCATAAAAGTGTAGCAAAATATCATAATTTGAATGCAAACAAATGCCATTAAACCTAAATTTTGTTCACTCTCGAGTAAAATAAACTAAAAAGGAAAACAAGAAAAGAAAAATTGTAACTCACTTTCGTAAGAACTACAGTTCCATTTAGGTCCTGTTCGTTTCAGTATCTGCTGGATAGCAACTGCTCTCAACTGCTTCCAACCGCTAATTGTTAAACTCAATCGCTCCTACCTGTCTTAACTGCTTCCAACTGTCCTCAACTGCTGCCAACTGCTTGCATTATTTTACAAAGACTAATATAACTACCTCTCATATGCTCCCAACTGCTTGCAACTGCTCACAACTGCTCCTAACTACTCACAGCTACTAATTGCTAATCACAATAGCTCTCAACCGCTCATAGCCGCTCCAACTACTCCTAACTACTAACCGCTCGTTACAAGCACTAAAACGAACATGTCATTCGTGTATATAATAAGCCCTTTAAACCTTTGGTTCACTAAATGGACAAATGAGATCTCGTGAGGGTTTTCAAAAGATGTACCTACAAATTCTTTTGAAAATCAAAGGAAAACCTTTATTTTTTTTTAATATGATCATATATACAAGTGATGGGAAGATTATATACACAACTTAGGCAATTGCATCTTCCTAAAAACCAAGTCATCAAAGTATATACAAATAAAATAGTACAATCAAAAGACATCTTAGTCATGAGAGGCATCTCGGTTTCCACTTTTTACCCCTAATAGTATATAATGATATGTACGCCTTGGTATATGTACAAATGTGCATCAATCATTAGAAATCAAAGTGCTAACACTGCTGTAATCCTTGTTTTCTTGCCTAATTGACACTTCTGTGCTCTTTTATTCATTTTTCCGCTATTAATATCAAAAACGCACACACCCAAGACCCATTTGACTTTCTCCACAAATATTTGGGACTTTGTTATAAAAGAGAGTTCCATGGGATTGGGCAAAGCACTTATTTGCTTGTGCAAATAAAATGAAATCAAGTATAATAGCACATATTCAAGTCAATTAAAGACATAAAATAAAGATTGCGGCTTTGAACATTGATGTCAGATTTCTATCAAATTTTTAGGTTTCTTCATTTCTTTTATTTTTTTTGTTTTCATTTTTAAGGCAACTAAATCGAAAGAATTGATGGTGAAGTGAGTAAGATAAGCACAAAATCACGCATGTATATGAGACGTGATTATTGTGAAAAAATCTAACTACATCCTAGATTAGACATCTCATCATGCATATTCTATTCATAGATAACTCAACAACCAAACCACTTAGGATCCCATCCACCTAAACAAGCACATAAGTTCCCAAAAGCAAAACATTTTTTTTTTCTTTTGGATTTTTCAAAATTGTCAAAAAAATATGTACAAGTGGACACCTCACTCCCCAACACCAAAACTCCACAATATCCTTATTTTGGGAACCAAGATACCATAAACCAATAACATATCTAATATATATCGATACAACCAAAAACAAAAAAACTCAAAAATAACGAAAAGGACTGAAAATAGCACATATACAAAACAAGAATCAAAATAAAAATGATATATACGTAAAACATAAGAAATGAAAACAAAGAAAGAAGAATAGAAAAGGAACGGATATACCATCTCGTACGTTGGCCAGATCATAGCTAATGCGTTTGTACGATTGGTTGAAATAAGGCTCCTGGAGCATCAGATACTCAATCTTAGCTAGCAAACTACTACTCATATCAATCTCCATGAAAGCTCATAACAACTTGTCAAATGCTTAGAAACAGTTCTCACAAAAATGAAAGTAGTAATACTTAGGAGGTGTATTCTAAATATAACACACAAATGCAGCACAAATAAGGGCTTGCTTCAGCTTATCAAATTTTGTGCCTAATCATGATGAGATGTGTATATGTAAAATCAACACAAGACAACAGCCTATAGACAATGTGACTAAAAGCCTAAATAAATCATCTAGGCGAGTTCGTGTATCTTAAATGAAGGCTAATGTCTCTAACAAGGGAGGAGAGAAGAACTAGGCAAAACCAATCTAAGGTAATGTTAAAATAAATGCCCATAGGATAGCCTAAAGTCAAGCCTTCTACCTCGATATAACACTCAAGTCTCTCTAGCTATGCTAAGGTCATTAAGAGTCTAATTTAAACAATGACTGTGAGAAGGAAAAATCTCAAACTCCATAAAGGTGGACCTGGGAGGGTCTAAATGATGGTGAAAAAATGATGGGGACGAGGGGGGTCAAATGGGAGAAACGGGGGCTAAGTGAAGGAAAGACTCAACATAAATAGGATCAATAGGCTCCATAGAAGGTATAACCTCACTCATCTTCACAACATAGGACTCCTCAAATGAATGCTCCTCAGTTTTGATATCCTCTAACTCAACAAATATGTCATGCTCATCATTATAGCTAACTGTTGAGAAGTTTTTTGGGGAGTAAGGTGTTGGTTTATTTTCATGGTAAGAAAAGGGGAATGTTGTCCTCTGAGATGACGGTAGATTAGCTGAGTTTTCGTCTCAATTGTGAGGAAGATTTTAGTATGACTAACTTAAATTACTCTAAACTCGAAATCTAGACCAACTACACTACAAAATTAACCTAAATAAGTGAATCTAAACTAAAACCTATCTATCACTAAACAAGCTAATAAGCATTTAACACATAGCAAATCAAATAGGTGATCAAAAGGACTCAACTTAGGCCGTAGCACAACATGGCCACCAACATTCCCTAACAATTCCTCAAGGGTCACCTAAAAAAGAAAAACTAATCTAAAATTAAAAACCAAATAATCTAATCTAATAATAAGCAATAAAAGTGAGGATAGAAAAAGTTATGTACAAATCAATTTCACTTGATGATTGATTTTTCATGATCATTGTTCTCCCATTCAATAATCAATCATATAATTAAACACTAATCAAATCCATTATTAGCTCCTACTGATGACCCTTTAACACTTGAAGTGTCAAACTCTTGAAATAATGAAGTTAAGGATTGAAAAGATGATTTGGAAAGAAGGGATGATAAAGTTTTAAGGAGCAGATTAAGGATCTACATTCATTGGGATTGATTTAATAATCTCCTATCAACACCTAACTCTTCAAAACGCAAAGTTTTAGGGGTGAGATTGAATGCCTAAAAATAGGTATTAGTGAGGAATTTAAGAAAGTGAGAACGGACGCCAATGAGAGATGAGTATTAAGAAAATGCTAGATTTCAATCAAGGACTAATTTTCATTAATGGAGTTCAAAAGTCTACAATAGCTCACTAAAGCGAGAAAAACTGTTGTTCAAACGATAAAACCCTAAAAAATTATATTTCCCCCTTTTATTAAACTAATAGCATCTTTTTACAAAGTAGTTTTGTACGTTGGCACAACCTATTCATGCCAAAGTTTTGTGTTCTCACTCTACAAGTTTCCCATTCAACATTCAAAAAATAGGGATGGCATAGGTAGCCCATGTCATTTCCCTAACTTTTTTTTTTGGGGGGGGCTATTTGCTGTCATTGAAGCATAGTCTGGACTGCTTTTGGCATGCCTAGGTTACTTTTTGGCATGTACCCATTGTTTAGGGTTTTAAGTAGGTCAAAAATTGCTCCAATTTGGAACTTTTTCTCTTCTTATCCTACGTGACACAAAATGCTAATAAATCACTGCATTAATAGTTATCTGCGAGCTAAAATTAAGCACGAGCAAGTCAAAATTGTATCTATTAGAAACCGAACAAATATCCCTGCACTTAGATTTTACTCATCCTCTAGTAAAAGATGAGAAAAACACCTTTTCATAGGCACAACAGTTGTAACTTAGCGTATGCAACAATATCTTTGAACTCCTTGGTCACCCAAGTAGACGAATGCGCCCTCGTGAGGGTTTATGGACGACAAGCTCACAAAGTCGTTGAAAAAAAAAAAGAAAAGACAAAGAAGAAAATAATAGAAAATCTTTTTGGCTTTTCACAAAGCAACATCGATGCAGTAATCTGGTAATCTTGCACTCCTCAAATCAACAACTCACCCTAGTGGTAAAGAGATGAATAGAGGTATGCAATCATACCAACCCTTTTCAATGATGAGCACGTAATGGTTAACTCACTTTTGGTTATGTTAGGTTCTCTTCTTAAGTGTTTGAAAATATGATATGTTTCCGCTCATGCTCAATCCAAAAGATGTAGTTTACCATAAGTTTGTCTTAGTTCTTATTATGCACCACCAGAATGCACACGCAATTTGATGATCAAAAAGACTATTATGGGTTGTAATGAGGGTCGAGTCAAGGTTGGGAAAGGGACTAATAATTTGGGATATGAAGAGCTAATTAGCCAAGCTAAAGAGCTACCACGCCTTCCATTATCAATTACCATCCTTCATTCAAATACACGAAGCACATAACCATACCAAAATATGAAATGATGACTTGAGTGAGCTAAACACAAGGTGAAACTTCCATGCCAAGGCTTTTATCCCATTTTTTCTTTTTTTGTTATTTTATTTTTCTGTGTTTTTTAATTTTTTGGGTTTTCTCATTTTTTCTCATTTTTTCCCCAAACCTAAAACACTTTGCATTGATATTTTGCACTCAATTAACTCCTTAATTTGCAATGAGCTCGAGTCAACCTTCAGACATTATTCTTTCTTTATTTATATCACACAACTCTTCCCCTCATCATCCCGTGACCCATTCAAAGTGATACTCCTCACTCTTGGTTTAGGTAAGGACATTGTTTTAAGCCAAGGATTAAAGGAGACCCTTACAAAAAGAATAGTCATATTCAAAGCTCAAAGGTTAGCAAGGGATACAATTATGCACATAAGAAGACTTTTTGGTTAATATAGCTTCATGCTTATACAAAGAATGCCTCTCTCCTCTTAGCATTCATGCAAATGCACTATGTGGTTTCAAAGAGAGTTAAGATAAATTCGAGAGAGTAACAACTTTGAATGAGCCTCTCATGAAAGAAGCACATAACCACAAGTGATGAAGTGATCCAATTAAGCTCAAAACCTCATGGGTTCACATACCATACTTACTCTCATCTATTAGGTTAAAATAAAGCATGAATAACCATAAATTAGACCAACTATTTGTCACATGGACCCTAATTATATGCCATTCACATATAAGTTACAGGAGATCATTATCGACGAAAGTTGCACATTTCCCCCATAAAACTCACTATTTACAAGAAAAATTAGAACACTTTTTTTAGTTTTCGAAAAGTTTTTTTCATTTTTTTATTTTTCAAAAAAAATTGGAGAAATGACCTCTTCGCTACCAACTTAAAATGCACAATATCCTCATTTTAGGAATAGGAGTCCTAAGGAAGAAAAGAAAAGGGAAAAAAAAAAGGAAAGAAGAAGTACGTACAAAGGAGAGGAAGAAAAGTACCTTAAAAAAGATGGACACAAGATCACCAAGCATGGATGCATATTTACGATGCGAACGCATTAACTACCCTAAATGCAGCTATATATACTAGCTATGTTCCTAAGAACCCATTAATGATGCACTCAAAGTTCACCACTCATGAAATCCACATTTACAGCCAAACCACAAAATTCCTTAAGATCACGACCAATCACAACCAAAATTCACCTCAAATGACCTCCTTATTGCCACAATATGACAACATAGGAAAGCAAGGAGTGGGGGAAAAAGAGATGCACACCGCCTATCTAGTATTCACATGCAATTTCGTCTAAACATGTAAATATCCTAAGAAGAGTAAAGGATGGGCAGGGGATCTAACACATGATGAATGAGTCCCTTAGGGCTTGGACGGTGACCAAAAGTGCAGACGACAACGGGAGAATGACGATGAACTCCCTTCATCACCCATGAAAGTGCGATGTTGATCTTCTAATTGTCATATGGCTTTCGTTGGTTACCAAATAAGCTCATTCATCATCCTCCACTCCTCCAATTTTTGAGTTCCTCCTATGGATTTTTCGTGTTCTTACCTCATTCTCCTTAAGTCTTCTTCACTTGTCGATCAAAGAAACTCTTAAAGTATGTTACACCCTCCTTAATAGAATCTATACGTCCATCCTTACAATGAATGTTTCACCTCATCTCAGTGTACCCCTCTCGTAGGCTAGATACCGTTACCTAGAGATTGGAGAAAGATTGGAGGAATGTACTATTAAAGGATAAATGAGTCGATGAGGAGGAGCCATTCATTTCAAATAGAGGTGGTTGTTGGAATTGGAGTTGTTGTGCAGGCTCATTATCCACTTGTATCTCATCACCCCCTAATTGCCTTCATGTCCTTCATGCCCTTCATGCCTTCTTCTTCATGTTCGACCTCATCATCATCAAACCCCTCATCATGATGTTGATCCGTCGCCTCTTCATAGGACACCACCCTATCACAAGACCAATTACTCTTGTTGGCTATTGTTATGTACTCGACATTGGGGAAGGTGAAGAGTATTTGTTTGTTGTGAGCATATTTGTAAGAGTCACCCTCTATGTCAATAATACTCATGTGGCTCAAAGTGGTGATGTTAAGACTCCCTTCTAAGAAATAGGAAGGGACCCAAGCTTCCTTCCAAGATTCAACACTTGGGCCATGATAAGGATAGTGTCCCCAACACCAATGACATTTTGGTGGGTAGTTTTAGCTACCTCCAAAAGATAGCAAATGAGGAAGGCCCCGATGTCCGATGTTCACCATTCGAAGCACACCAAATAAGAAATAACTCTATTTTCCTCCACATATTTTGGCTATCATGTTGCCCAAATATATTGTTTGCCATTAAACATTGTAAGTAGTGAATATTGATATTACATATGTTTGTGGCCTTCGCTTTCTAAAGTCAAAAACCCAAGGTCTATCCCACCTATCATTATACGTCTTATATTTGGAACAAGTGACGCTTAACCAAGCAGGGTTAGATTTCCATCTGTCGAGGATGTCCCTAAAGGCATCGACATACACTAGGAGGTGAAGAAGTTCATTTAAACCTCTCAATCTCATTCTATAGTCAACATTGAACATGCGAAATGTAAGGAATACCTTATTGTCCCGATAAGACCTGACCAATCAACACGGAGGAAACTCAAAAATTCAAGCATTAGTTTATCATATGACACACACTTCATCACTAAATAATCTAGCCAACCCAAATTATGAAGTAGAGCATCCACATCATCCAAAATTCCTAAAGTCCTTAATGTATCCGTATGCCAATACTTTTGCTCACAAGTCACCCTAGAACTTAATTACGCATATTTAACTTGTTGGTCATCATTAGCAAATTGTAAACCTTTAGTATTTGGATGAAGAACCAAGTGCAAGCCATTAGATTTACCTTTGCTTCTTGTGGTTGGATTAGAAGAAAAAGAAGAAGAAGCTCTTTTTGACTTCATTGGCAGGGAGAATGTCGTCCGCTCTCTTTTTACCCATGACTTGAAGGTTTGAATGGATAAAATTGATGAATCTAGCTACTTCTGCACCAAATTACTTCTTAAAGTTTGATTCGTGTGGAAGAACGGTTAATTGATAAACTTTCTTTCCCTACTACCTTCAACCTTAACAATGGTGGTTAGAATTTTTATAGAGAGAAAGTCGGTAGGTTGAGAGGAAGAAAGAGATGAATTTAGGGTGAAATTTTTTTGGGGAATGGAGTCTTATGAGTGAAACTGGAAGAATTTGTGAGAAAATGAGAGAATTTGGTGAGGATTTGAGTAGAGATAAGAGTAGAAATGGGGAGAATTTTGAATAGAAAGAGAAAGAAGAAAGAAGAATGCAGGAAAATGACTAAAAAATGATAAGAAGTCATATTTTGCAACTGGCCAGAGGTGGCACGGGCATACCACATAGCAAGGGCAGCCTATGCCACTTATGTGGTTGGTGATCTAGAATTCCCTGATTTGACACGGTCATGCCACCTAGCACAAGCGCACCTTGCCAAATCTCTGCTCCATTGCTTTTTTCCTTGCTTAATATGACACAGGAGTGCTAGTTGGTACGGGCTCTTAGTGCCATTTTTCTGACCAAGATTCTTCATCCTCTCAACTTTTTTTTTCTTGCTTTCCTCCTCTCTTTTGTTCCCACACTTTTGTTTTCTTTTTTTTATTCCACTCTACACTTACTATCTTTTTCTTCTTCTTCTTCTTTTTTTTTTTTTTTTGGCTCTCTTTCTCCTTTTATTTTTTATTTTTTGATGTTCTTTGCTTTCTCTTTTTTTTTGCATTTTTCTCATTTTTAACACACATGAGGCACACATGTTTACAACTACACACAAATATTCAAGAGGATGGGACCTTGAATACTCTAATAGAGGAGGTTTGTGGAGGAAGAGACTTTCTACATCCTCTTTACTAGGCATTTCCAAGAAGATTTTCAACCTATGCCCGTTGACCTTGGATGTGTGGTCCTTTGTCCCGATTTCATCATAGAGAAAGGCCTTCACTACAATAAAAGGATTAGTCCAAGTCGACCTAGGCTTTTTGAGAAATAGGTGAAGTCCAGAGTCATATAGAAGAACTTTTTTCCTTGGAGAGAACTCCTTTCTATTGATGCGTTTGTCGTGAAAAATTTTCGCTCTCTTTACTCAACTGAATGTTCTCATATGCCTCCCCTTTTATCTCATTTAGGTCATTCAAACTTAACCTCTTGTCTTCACCAATGACGTTCAAATCATAATTGATAATTTTAATTGCCTAGCAAGCTCAATGCTCGAGCTCAACAGGTAAATAACAAGGACGACCATAGATCACCCTATAAGGGAACATACCTAAGGGAGTCTTAAAAGCCATTCGGTAGGCCCACAAAGCATCAATCAACTTATCTGCCCAATCAATCCTATATTTTTGGTCACAATCTTCTCTAAGATTTGCTTGATTTGTTGATCATTAGACATTTCCACTTGACCATTTGTTTGAGGGTGGTATAGTTAGCAAGTCAGTGGATGACCGAATACCTTCTTAACAATGCATTAAATACCCTATTGTCAAAACAGGTCCCTTGGTCACTTATGATAGCACAAGGCACCTATAATGGGCAACGATGTTCTCCCATAAGAATCTATTAACCATTCTAGTCTCATTTGTCCTTACGGGAATTATCTCAACCCATTTGGACGCATAATTAATACACACAAGAATGTACTCATTCCTGGATGAATTGGGAAATGGTCCCATGAAATAAATCCCCACACATCAAATATATCAGCCCCAATAATGGGGGTAAGGGGCATCATGTCTTTCCTACCAAATTTTCCTAATTGTTGATAATGCATACAATGTTTACAATACTCATGGGCGTCGTTGAATAGGGTTGGCCAATAGAAATCGCACTAAAGAATTTTTATAGTGGTTTTCTTTTTACTGAAGTGCCCCTCACATGTATGATCATGACAAAAGTATAGGACACTAAGAATTTAGTGATCGGTAATACATCTCATAATGATTTGGTCTTGATAATATTTGAACAAATAGGGGTCATCTTATATAAAATACCGAACCAATGCAAAGAAGCGTGCCATATCATGTTTAGTCCATTCCTTGGGCATTTCTCCTATGGCCAAATAATTGACAATATCGGCATATCACGACTTTAATTGAGCCCGAAAAAGTTTTTCATCTAGAGATCATTCAAGAATGGCGGTCTCACATGCATTATCAATCAGAATCCTAGAGAGACGGTCCACTATGCGGTTTTCAGAACCCTATCGATTAATTTCACAATCAAACTCTTGAAGTAATATAACCCATCAAGTGAGCCTAGGTTTTTTATTTTTTTCTGGAAATGGTGTTTCAAAGTAGCATGATTAGTGAACATAACCACATGAGACCCTATGAAGTAGGTTCTAAACTTCTTAGATCCAAAGACAATCGCTAGAAATTCCTTCTCGGTCATAATGTTGTTTCTTGTGACTCATCCAAAGCATGACTCGCATAGTTTCATGTGGTTTCTTATCAATTCTTTGACCCAAAACTACCTCTACCACATAATCAGATAACATTACATGAGTTTAAATTGTTCTCCCCAAACAGGAGGATGCAAGATGGGGGCAGTGGTCAATGCCTTCTTAAGTTTTGTAAATGCCACTTCACACTACTTAGAGAAATGGAATGGTCTGTCCTTGGCTAGTAGTGAGGACATGGGCTTAGAAATCTTGTTAAATTCTTTATGAATCTATAGTAGAAACCGGCATGCTTGAGAAAAGAATGTATGTCTTTCACGCAAGTAGGGAGGGGAAAGATTGCGATCGAATCCACCTTGGTCTTGTCTACCTCTATCCCCTTATTTGAAATGATATGATCCAAAACAATATCCCTTTTCACCATGAAATGACATTTTTCCCAATTAAGAGTTAACTGTTTGTTCCGAAATCTTCTTAAGATTTTTTCCAAATTAGACAAGTAATCATTGAAAAAGTCTCTGTAAATGGAGAAGTCATCCATAAAAAATTTTAAGACATTGCTCAATTAAATCAGAAAATATGGATATCATATACCTTTGAAAGTTTGTTAGAGCATTGTAAAGACCAAATGACATCTTTCTAAAAGCATAGATACCCAAAGGGCATGTAAATGTGCTCTTTTCTTAGTGTTTAGGGGTAACAAGAACTTGGGTGTAACTCCTTCTTATCATTCTTAATCACAGTGATACTGGTTTTTTTAAGAACGACTTCGATGGAACTTACCCACTTACTATTCGAGATGGGGTGAATAATGTCATGATCCAACCACTAAAGAATTTCCCTCCTCAGCACTTCACATAAAGTAGGGTTCAATCTTCTTTGCTTATCATGGTAAAGCTTACCATTATCCTCAATATGAATTCTATGTTGCACAGTGGCAAGACTAATGCCTTTAATGTCTCCTAAGATCCATCCTAAAGCCTCTTTGTTTTCCCTCAATAAGTCAATTACTTGGATGGTTTGGTTTAAACCATTAGCAATTGTCATAGGAAAAGATTCATAAGGACCCAAGAATGCATATTTAAGTGTATTGGGAAGAGGTTTCAAATCAAGAGATGAAGATGAAGGCACACTAGATAGTGCATCATGAGATGGGGATGAGGGAGAACATATGGATGCAAGAAGGGACACATGTAATAAGTCATCACATTGATCATCAAATGCAAATGCATCATATTCAGGCTCATATTCCATGTAAAATGACTCATATGCACACCACATTAATTCATCTTCGTGATAAAATTCCACCTTTTCTAAAGAAATGTTGCCTATCCAATTAAGGATAGAGTGCTCCACATCATCAAATTCTATAGGTTGCTTTTGGAGATTAAACACATTCAACTATTATCATATTTCCAAAAGTTAACTTTATTTTTCCATCCCTACAATTAATAAGTGCGTTTGAAGTAGCAAGGAATGGCTGACCAAGGACCACTAGTATTTCATTTTCAAGGCTCACAAGAACCTCGATCTCTAGCATAACAAAGTTAATTGAAAATATGAATTCTCATACCTTGATTAATACACCCTCAACCATTCCTCTAGGAATCCTAGTGGAATGATTGACCTATTAAAAGAATGCTTTGGTTGGTTTGAGCTCTCCTAACCCTAACCTCGCATACATTGTAGAAGGCAAAAGATTAACACTAACATTAACATTAAGTGACGCCCTATGTATATTATGATTATCGATTAAACTTGAAATTGTAGGACATCCCTGGTCCTTATACTTGATAGAAACTTGATTAGAAATGATTGAACTAATATTAGAGGCCAAAAGGGTCTCTCGAAAACATTAGTAGCCCTCTTGATGACATACAATTCCTTAAGAAGATGAGCGTATGGGGCATTTATTGAATAACATTAAGGAGGAGAATGTTGATTTGGACTTAGGAGAAGGTCTTTCTTATCTTATCAACATGGGATTGAGCATTCTTCCCCCTAGCAGCAATGGGAAAAGCAATAGGAATGGCCCTAGAAGGGGTAGAGTCAACAATATCCTAAGACTCATTCTCCTTAGGGTCTTCCACAACCCTAGAAGGAAGAGGATTAGATGGAGCAGTAGGCACGTCATTAGGATTACAATTTTGGGAAGAGGGAAGAGAAGAAGAGAAGGCAAGTGACACAACCACATCATGTTCACCTCTATGGGTGTCAACCTTCTTACCTGATCCTAAGAGATTACGACATTCATTTGCTCACGCCATTTGGTTCAAAAGAAGAAGAAGAACCTCCCCCTTGGGTTCACTTTGGGTTGACTAGAAAAAGTCCCTTTCTCCATATTTGACATGGCAAGTTGAGCAATTCGTTCACTCATGGTCTTCAGCATCTTTTTATTGGACTCGTTTTTAGCTTTGTCATCATTCTCTCCATATCATTCACTCGTTTGGTTATTTTGTCAAATTCGTTGTAACCGAGAGGAGGATAACATTGAGCAACAACTAGTTGGGGACAATGCCCCTTTAGAGCATTGTACGCTCCTTGAAATCGTGACCTTTGATAAGAAGAAAAGGAAGTGTTTCTTTGGAAACCACCACCTTCAACATTAGGCATTAAAGCATTTTGGCCAGTCCACAAAAAATTGGAGTGCTTAGCCCCCCTCGGTTTGTATCTAGAAGAATATGTGTCAAACTTTAGCCTTTAAAAGACTGCATTCACTTGTCCTTGCTCTTGGCTTATAGCCAATTGTTGAGCAAATAATGGATATACACTTAAAGAATGATCGGGAGATTGGAATTGGGATCATGCAACCATTTGGGGAGGAGAAAATTATTCGGTGGTTGGACAAAATCATACCCTTTAAGATGTTCTCTAGGGCAGCTAATGGGTGTCAATCTATGCAGTGTCTGCCACTGCATGAATCCCTCCCATTTGGCTATTAACTCGGGCAGCTGATCTCTCATCCCTTAAGGTCTCATATTCCAAAGTCATTTTTGTAACACCTCTAAAAACTCCCATGCTTCGATCTCAATCTTATTCAAGAAACTGCATTGGCACATGGATTTCGCCATTGTCCTTGTGCTTGGTCAATGCCTTCATAAATTGTTTAGCACAGACACCAACGTTCCAGCGTGTAGTGGGGACGTTGAGCAAGAAACAGCTTAAACAGTTCCAAACACTTCCAATAGGACTCTTTCCAAGTTGGATAAAGTAACTGATTTCATTCCTTAATTTCACTGTTCTACCATTCAGAAAATATTTCCTTAAGCAAACCTCACAACCCCATCCAATGTGGAAAGAGAGTTTGTCGGGAGGCTATGCATCCTTTTTTTTTTGGGGGGCCAAATCTTTCAATGCAAAGGAATGAAACACAACCTAACAATATCTTAGGAAGCATTAGGGAATTGCATCATGGAACATGCTTCTTCAAATTCACTTTAAAATAAGTAAGCATCTATCTCCAAAGAATTTAGGAAGCATGGTCGAATATTGTGGACTGAATGCAAATTGCGTACACTCATCAAGTTTTGAGGCTTGAAAGCAAGAGGGATTAGTGGACCTTGGGAGATAGAAGATTTAATTTAAACTCCTTTACGAAAGAGCAGAAGGAGCTTAAGTTTGTTCTTGCACCATTGTTTCCAAATTGAGTACTAAGGGTTGGGTTACAACGGTGTAGGGCTGTGACATTTCAATATCAATGGGTCTCCCACAACTAGGAGAGCTTGTCTAAGTACTCATTCACCTGTTTTTTGAAATTTTCGATTTTTCAATTTTTTTGGATTTTTTTCTTAATGACATAGTAAACAAAGCATTTGTACAACAATCAAGACTAAAACCAGTGTAAATCCAACGCCATCATACCCGACAACGGTGCCAATTTTTTTGGTATGTTTTAAGGTGAGAAAAGCTGAATTTCATCCTCTAGTGGATTAGCTAGGTTTTTGTCTTAATTATGAGGAAGATTTTAGTATGACTAGCCTAAATTATTCTAAAATACAAATCTAGACCAACTATACTACAATAACCCAAATAAGTGAACCTAAACTAAAACCTATTTATCACAAAATAAGGTAACAAGCATTTAACATGTAGCAAATTAAACGGATGATCAACATAGCTCAACTTGGCCTGTGGCACGACATGATCACCAACATTTTCCAACATTCCTCGAGGATCACCCAAAAAAACTAACTTAAAATTAACAACTAAATGATCTATTCTAACAATAAGCAATAAAAGTGAGGAGAGAGAAAGTTACCCACAAATCAATTTCACTTGATGATGGATTTTTCATTATCAATGTTCTCCCATTCAACAATCAATCATGATTAAACACTAATCACGCCCAACTTTATCTCCCACTGATGATCCTTAAATACTTGAAGTGCCAAACTCTTAGTTGGAAAAACGAAAATGAGGATTGAAAAGATGATTTGAAAAGAGGGAACGATTTAGTTTTGAGGAGCGCAAATTTTGGGAGTGAGATTGAATACCTAAAAGTGGAGATTTGTGAGGAATTTAAGAGAAAGAAAGTGAGATTGGATGCTAATGTAAGAAAAGTATTAAGAAAATGCTAGAATTCAATCAAAGATTAGCTTTTATTAATGGAGTTCGAAAATCTACAACAGCTCACTGGAGAGAGAGAAACTATTGTTCAAAAGATAAAATCCCAAAATACCATATCTCCTCCTTTTCATTAGCCTAAAAGTGTTTTCATGCAAAGTAGCTCCACACTTTGACACGGGCATGCAACGTGGCACAGTCTACTTGTGCCAAAGTTCTGTGTTCTTGCTCTGCAACCCTCTCATTTAAAACAGAGGTGACATAGGCATAATGCATGGCATAGTCATAGTCATGCCACGTGGCACAGGAAGCCCATGTCATTCCCTAACTGTTCTCTTTTTTGCTGTATTCTGGCACTGGCATGATCTGGATAGCTTTTGGCATGGCTGCCCTTCTTTTTGACATGTTCCCATCTTTTAGGCTTCTAAGGGGTTGAAAATTGCTCCAATTTGAAATTTTTTCACTTCTGATCGTACAAGGCACAAAACACTAATTAGTCACTACATTAACAATTATTTACAAGCTAAAATAAAGTCATTTGGTAGCTAATCTAGAATATCTATAAACCAATCAAAGCAGTGAATGAAACTAAATATGAATAATTAAGCTGATTACTTGCTAATCCTAATCCTAATATAAACATGATTAATGTAACTGATGGTAACTAATCTTGAATATTTCTAAAGTAATCAAAGCATTGAATGAAACTAAACCTGTCAGTTCAAACAAGTAGAATAAATGCGGTTCAGGTGTAATTGGGTTCAGGTAAAATACAGACTGAGAGTATTTCAAGTTTGGGTAAATATGAGCAGGTGTATTTCGGTTTTGCGGGTTTCGGGTTAACCTCATCGGTTTAAAGCGCCTTTCTCGTGCGTCATTTTTGTTTTGTCAAAAATTAAAAACTTGGCAAATTTGTAACTTATTTATAACTTAAAATTGTCAGTATGTAACAGAAAAACATAGTAATTATAATTTCTTTTAAAAATATTAAAAATATTCAAACTTTTCTTTCTGATAGAAGAACGTATTCTATAGGTATTTAAAGGGTTAAGTCTTCTCTAAGTTGGGTGGATTGGTTTGTACACTGAAATAAGATCAACAAGCAAAAAGTAATTACAGAAGTGGAAGATATTATCTTTTAATTAACATAAAAAATTTAGATTATTACACAGTAATTTGTTTAAAGTATGATTAGACATATTCATCCCACAAAAAATGTAATAGTATGACTTACACATTTTTAATATTTGTCTTATTCTATATTGATTTTTAAAAAATAGTTAGTTATTTCATGCTACTTCATACCCCTTTTCAAAGTTATCCAATTTATAAGTTGTGTATGATATTATTTTATGCACATGAAGTTAAGAGATAAAGAGCACTATTATTAATTTGTGAATTGATACGCTAGTTAAATAATTTCTCCTTAAACAATCCAATATAATGAATAACCATTATTGTTAAGAGGATAAATTCAAAAAATAAAAAAATAAAGATATAATATTTGGGTCAAGTTGGCGGGCGGGTTCGGATTTGGGTTCGTATTTTGCTTCAAGTTTGACCCGCTAATTTGTGGGTTTTTTGGGTTCGGTAAATTTGGATTTGTGTCGAAAAAATCTCGCTCAAAGCCCAAAATTTTCGAGGGGGTTTGGATCGGATTAATTTTGTTAGGCTTAAATGGAACTAAATATGATTAACTAAACTAATTACTTATTGATCTTAGTATAAACATGATTAATTTAACTAATCTAAACGAAGCATGGTTATCCTCTCTTGCTAACTCAATGCGTCCACCGTTAGCATGTTTTGCACCCATTATACGCCATTTGAGCAATTCTCTTTATTAACTTCAAAACCAACAAAACACTAATAAATAACTTAATTTAACCATTTATATGAGCTAAAGTTTAGATGAAATGAGGTATAAAATAAACATAGTTTGAGCCCAAATAGTAGCGTCAGCCTGAAGTATCTCTTCCTCGTCAACTCTCCTAATGGGACCAAAGGAAGAGGCAAATTATGAATGGTTAGAGTACCCTTGGGTGTCACTAGCTATGCTAAACTCTAGAGAAGGTGTACCTGCTAAAGGAGGTGAGAGACTACTCATTCCCTTAACGTCGACCAGATGTACATCAACATGAAAATCATACCCAAGAAAGTGGGTGCATCGCTCCTAACAATAAAATCCTCATATTCCCTAACTTTAGGTGTAGAAGAGCCTAAACTACAGTCGGTGTCAGGTCAATCATACAGGTAACACTCCCTTCATAAGAGACAAATGTCTCTAATCTCTGTAATCTACAAGTAATGGACAAGAATTATTATCATGATCAAAGGAATGACAATAATGACATAACTATGAGCAGCAAAGTAGCTAACAAGACATATCCCTAGAGTGACCCTCAACCAAAGGTTCAGCACGCAATATATTAGGGCCGGGAATGAGGTGACTATAGCTCCTATAAATTTCATATTCCCATTGACTCCAACCCAATGTCTTAAGCAATTCCCATGCTTCACCAACAATTCTAGAAAGAATACCCACATCACACAAGGACTCCGAAAGTGGCTCGAGTCTGATGGATCATCCCCTTTAGAATACCTGTCAAAGTGAACCAAATTAGACGCTACTCAAATAATTGCCCAAAAAGAAAAAAATAAATAAACCAAAGTCTTGCTTAGAATAATGAAAGGAAAACGTGAAACAGAGAAATATGGCACAAGGTCAGCCCGTTTCCCTGGAGATTACGCAGCTCAAAAGCAAGCTTCACAGAAGATAGAAACAGGGCAAACAGAACCCGAAAGAAACAAGAGAAAGGAGGAATAGAAATTAGAACTGAGTAACTTGCAAAATTAAGTGAACAAAAAGCAACGTAATCATGCAGGCTCAGGCCATATTCTCATTACAACGGCAGAAACACAACATGAAGCAGAGCAAATAACAACACAAAAAATCGAAACAGAGAACTGTTGTGATTTTCCACAAACATGCGGTTTATCATCATAGTACTTGACGGTGTCGTCCTCAGGATGTGTTACAAAACTAGATTGCTAACTAAGAATTACCATTCTGACATTGACGAACAAAAAACAAACCCAAAATAAAATACTAACCAATGTAACCTAATCAAGAGTTCCTGACTGGCAACCTAAACGGAAGCCTAAACACCTGCTTGTCTAACTCCATTCACGTTCAGGTTAAACTTCAAGCAAACTAAATAGAAATTGTTCATCAAAGTTGCAATTAGCCTAACATCAATAACAATTATTCAAATCATAGCAATCAAAAATCAACTAAAAATGACGGGTAGAAGATGTTTCCGCTATGGGGCTTATCCCACCGCCCAGAAATGAAGCAAGAGATACTGATAGAGCGGACCCACCCAAATTGAACTCCTCTAGATCTAGACAAAGAGCCGAGACCAAGAATCCAGTCACTTCATTAACGAGCTTGAATTTCAGGAACGAAATGAAACAGACTTGCGATTGAAGCAAGGGAAAGGAACTAACTCAAAAATCAAACCCAAAATCAACCAAAGGCTTATAATTTCAACATCACACCTAGATTCTCACTAAAATAAATCAATTCTCATAACATTTACATGGACTCTGAAATTTTCAAATCTGAATCTAAGAACCTAAACAATCGAAATTAAGGGTGTGTTTGATAGGAGGAAAAATCATTTTCTCAGAAAATAATTTTTCCATTTTACGCCGTTTGGTAAAATAAGGTGGGGAAAATCATTTTCAGGGGAAAATCATTTTACCCCATTTGAAGGAAATTGTTTTCCCTTGAAAAAGTAGGGGAAATAATTTTTCAGGTCCAATTTTGATGGCCCAATTTTATATCTCGTTCTATTTTCTTTTAATTTTGCCCAAAATCACTCCATTTTCACTCTCATTCTGTCTCTCATTCTTCCCCTCTTCTTCATATTCATCATCTTCATCGATGATTTCCATCGCCAATCTTTGCAATTATTTCTTGAGTTCTCTGAACTTGTTATTGTTGCCATTTTGAAGAATTTTGCAATCTGAGACACCCATGGTCTCCCCGTTCGCCATTTTCTTTAATTTGGGTTTAATATCACTCAAAGTCAACTGGGTAATCCTTGAGAATAGTGGAAAAATTGAGATTCATTAATGTTAACTCACTCTTTTTCTGAGTTTATTACCGGGTATATTTCTTACTGATGTTTTGGGTTTGATTTTGAAGAAGAGTGAGAAACAGAATTCGTTGGTTGGGTCGGGTTAGAGCAGTGAGCAGGAGAGGGGGTTGATGGTAAAAAGAAAAAAAGTGAGGACGGGGGGATTCATTCTATCAAATAACAAAAAATGAAGTGCAAAAGAAAATTATTTTCCATTCTACCAAACAGATGAAAATATAAGTGGAAAACCATTTTTCTTGAAAAAATATTTTTCATGAAAAATAATTTTCTGATAAAATGATTTTTCCCCCTACCAAACACACCCTTAAGAAAGAGAGTAAAAGTAAAATTTACCACTACATACAGCTCCATTCGTCCTTGCTGCTGCCCAATTTATCCAATTTTGAACCGCTTGCTGCCGTTCTCATCAAAATGAAGGCCTTGTAACCGTTTTTGTGATTGCTTCAAAAGCTTACCTTAAATAACCAAATTGAAGAGAAGGGAGGAAGTAACCGCCACAATTAATGTGGGCAATGAAGATGGGGGACTCGTGATAGCGAATCGATGATGGAAGAGAAGGAGAATGAAGCAGGGTGTGCGTTACAGGGAACTGTGAAGGAGCAAGATGATGATGATATTAAATAAAAAATAAAGGGGCTCTATGCAAGGCACAGTGTGGGTAGCAGCAAGTAGGGGTGGGCAAAAAAAATGGGGCATCCGGTTCTAGACTCAAAATCAGGTTGGATCCAGTGAATATGGATTCAGATTTGATTAGACCGGTTCCAAGATCTGTTCCAAAATTTAGGAGTCGGTTAAAATTGAATTCGGTATTGCGTCCTGAAATTTTAGAATTGGGCCTGGACCCAGTACTTGGTAGCTAATAAAAATTTAAAAAATTTGATGAAAAATATAAAAAGTAAATCCTTATTCCTCAAGTGATGCATCTTTTGTACTGAAACTCAACTCCCAAATACTCCAATTTAATTCTTTGTTTTTGTTTTGCTTTTAGTTTGTCCCTGACATACTCTTTATATATCTCAAACACCATAAATTTCTTCTTTCAAACTTTGGTTCTTCTCTTCATGAACCTTATTACTTACTATGTATTTATATTATTTTGGCCATCTCCTTCTGTTGCTCTCTCTATTTCAAGTGAATTAAGATCATTTTTATGTTTCTCGTTCATTTTGTAATATTGATTTATAGGTTTTTAATTAACATTTTCTTCAATTCTTTGAGTTTACTTTAGAATATGTGAATCTTCTTTATTGCTTATTGCGTATTTAATTTAGCCTTATAATTTGGTTTTTATGAATTTGGCTTTATATATTAGTTCTCAATTTCCTTCGGTCTCTCCCCTTCCCTATTTTCTTAGGGAAAAATGTGAGAAAAGTAAAAAACATTACTTAGGAATTGTGTACCCAGAATTAGAACCGGTCTCGACCAGGTCCAAAATTTACGACCCGGTTCCATTCGGGTTCGGAACTAGGTCCAAATTCTATGATCCAACTCCAACCGGGTCCAGTTTTGATTCCTAAAAATGCAACCAAGCACCCAATTCCGCTCACCTCTAGCAGCGTGGAAAGAGAGAAGGCTGGGGGCGATTACTCGCGTGGTTCTGGCTAGGACTTGGGGGGGGGGGGAAGGTCAGATCATCTGATATGCGCATAGGGTTAAAGGATTAAGTGTGGCTGGGTAAGCTACGGCGTCGGCTAGGCAATGGGCCGCTTGAGGCTTAGGCGGAAGTAGAAACATTAAGAACATGTCCGTGCTGGGGGTAGAAGAAGGAGAACGGGTTGACTGGGTTGAGCAGCTGGGCCGAAACAACAGCAATACAAAACATGCCCATTCCGTGAGGGCAAGAGCTAGGCCCCACGCTAGCTCGGCCGAAATTTATTCGTAATCTCCAATTTTTCAAATTCCCACAAAATAAACAAAAAATATTTCAAAATATTCTGAGCAAACATTAGATAATAAAAGGATGTAAAATGCAAGAATTTCAGGTTGAACAATAATCGCACACCTAAATTTTGCTTGTCCTTGAGCAAAATAAACTAAACCACCCTAGAAAAAGAAAATAAAATTCTAACTTATTTTCGTAGGAATCACGATTGTATTTAGCATATGCAACAAACCCTTTAACCTCTATATTATCCCCTAGTGGACGAGGAAGGTCTTATGAGGGTCTGTCGAAGATATACCCATATAATCTATGATAAACGAAAAGAAAATTAAAAATTGAAAATTGAAAATCTTTTTGGTTTTTTTTCTTTTGTTTCAAAAACGCATATATACAACACCGGAAAAACATACGCACATTCCAATCAACCATAACACTTAAGTAATCTAGGCATTAGATGACATATAAACAGAATGTATATATCAAGAAATTCTTATCCCCACTAATAACATCTAAACACGAGCTTTCACCGCACTTAAGAAATGTGAACAAGCCCGAAGTGTAGAACCTCACTTCAGGGGTATGTCAAAAATACTCCCACTTATATGTTTAATATATAATAGGGTTCATTTAATTCTTTTTCCAATCATGCAAATTAGTATAGGCTTATTAAAATTCTCAATTCTCTAAAAAACGCGACATGATAATCAAGAAGACTTAAAAAGGTTGTAATGGGGTTAAGCGTTAAAAGGGGTTAGGAGAGGGACGAACAATTTGGGAAATGATGAGCTGGAAGTCAAATAACTAATGAGGAACCAAACGCTGACATTGACATCACACTGCACACATATACTGTCCCAATCAATTGTAGAACATAAGAACAAGCCCACAAAAAATGGACCACTGAAAATGAGTTGAAATAATGAAAATCAAGTACATGCATCCACACCAAACACTTGTGTTCGCAAACTTTTTCTCTCTTTTTTTTATTGAGATGTTTCATTTTTTATAATTTTTTTCCTCTGGAAAGTTTCCATCTTTTCTTAACTTTTTTTCTTTATTATTTTCTTTTTCGCTTTGAAAGAAAAATGAATGAATGACATGTAATAGAATAACACAAGTCAATTTCTAAATGTTCACAACAATACATCCCTTCACCACACTAAAAGGTCCAAAATAACCACCAAATACAATATCACCCAAAAGCTACCCAACATTCGATATTGACGTGTTGCTTCACTAGACTTACATTTGGTATAAGAAATGTGTTTAGGCCAAGGGCTAAATGAATGGTTCATCACAAATAAAAACGGTCAAAGCTCAAAGGGTTAGCAAAGGTAAAACATTCAATTCAAGGTAGCAATTTGGCTTATGTCACTCATAAAACAAATTAATGCCTTTATTATATTACCATAATACACATGCCAAATGTGATTTTGAAGAGAATCAGAACAAGTTCTAGAGATGTAATCATAAACAAGACAAATATGGAAGAAAATATGGAACTGAAATGATGAATTAGTCTTTAAGGCAAAAAATCTCACAGGTTCATCTACCAAACTCAAGACGGCTTACTTAAAAAAGGTTAGGACTAGGCATAAATATCACACTTTAGATTAAGTTCTATTATGCACGCCATATCTATACAACCCAATAGCTAAGATACAATAGAACATAGGCAATTAAGGTAACACATATTCCCTAAAACAAAACAAAAACCTTTTTGGGCTTATTATTATTATTATTATTATTATTACTACTACTACTACTACTACTACTATTACTACTACTACTACTATTATTATTATTATTACTATTACTACTACTACTACTATTATTACTACTACTACTACTACTATTATTATTATTATTATTATTATTATTATTATTATTTGGAAACATTGTTCTCCCGCCCCATATCTAAATCAGACAATGTCCTCATTGAAGTGAAAGAAAGCACAAAAACTGTAAAGAAAAATAAGCCTGAAAAATAAAGAAAAAGACCAGATTCTAAAACTCAAAAAGACAAGCATATATACAAAAAAGAAGCAAAATAAAAAGCAACAAATATAGAAAAGAAAACAAAAGAAGAAAGGGGAAAGGAAGGGAAAGAAAGTTCAATCAAACTAGGCGAGGTGTTAGATACACTGGAACTAACTCAATAGCACATCACTTATCAGAAACCGGCTTGCGGAGTATCAGACACTCCGCATATTCTGCATTTGGCAACTCTAAAAACCGCTTCAATATATGACCGTTGACGTTAAACTTGGTACCACTCTCAAGATCCTATATTTCGACTGCACCATAGAGAAAAACATGAGAAACAACATAGGGGCCTGTCTAACAGTGCCTCCATTTCCATAAAAAAAGGTGGAGCTTAGAATCAAATAAGAGGACTTCCATTTTGTGCAAAACTCTTTCCTAAGAAGTATGTCATGGAAAATGTGGCCCTCTCCTTGTAAGATCAAGCACTCTCATACGCCTTAGCTTTAATCTCTTTTAGCATAGTCAATTGCATTCTCCTCTCTTCACCCGTCTTAGCCAAATCATAATTAAGCATCTTGATAACTCGCCAAGCACTATGCTTAATCTCAACGGAAAGATGACAAGGCTTACCATAGACAACCTTATAAGGTGACATATCTAAGGGAGGCTTAAAAGCTGTCCTATAAGCCCATAAAATATCTGTAAGTTTGTCGGCCCAATCCTTTCAGTTTCTAGTCACAGTCTCTTTAAGAATTTGTTTAATTTGCCTATTGGACACTTCAACTTAGTCTTTAGTCTGAGGATGATATGGGGTAATAAGTCTATGGACTATAGAGTACCTTCTCAACAAATTAGCAAAAGACTTGGTAGTAAAGTGGGTACCCTGATCACTAATGATGGCTCGGGACATGACAAATCTAGTGAAAATATTTTCCTTAAGATTTCAAAACCACTTTAGCATCGCTGGTCCTAGTAGGGGTAGCCTCTACCAAGTTAGAAACATAGTCCATAACTAGCGAAACATACTCATTCCAAATGAAGATGACAATGATCCCATGAAATCTACACCCCATGCATAAAACATCTCCACCACAATAATGGGATTAAGTGGTATAATGTCTCTCCTGCTAATCCTATCCAACTGTTGGTAGCAGGGCAACTTTTATAACAGTCAAAAGCATCCCCAAATAAAGTAGGCCAAAGAAACCACATTGCAGAACTTTGGTTACTATCTTTCTCCCACTGAAATGCCCTCCACAGGCTTGATTATGACAAAATTAAAGGACACTCCTAACCTTGTGGATAGAAATACACTTTCTAAAGACTTGGTCAGCACAATACTTAAACAAGTAATGGTCATACCAAACAAAGAGTCTCATAAGGTGAAAGAACCGATCTCTATCATTCTTAGTCCATCCATCAAGAATCCTACCAGACACTAGGTAGTTAACAATAGTAGCATACCAAGGGTCGTGGTGGATTGCGAACAATTGCTCATTAGGAAAGCATTCAGAAACATGGAACTTAAGCTCTCTACCATAAATAATCCTAAACAAATTATCAGCAGAGTCAAATTCTTTCAAAAGCATAATCCATCTCACAAGTCTAGACTTAAACTCCTTCTTAGAAAGAAGATCACTAATGGTAGAGTGATCAATATAGACAATGAAATGAGACCTAATCGGGTAAGGTCTAAACTTAACACCAAAAATCACAGCCAAAAATTCTTTCTTCATCGCAGTGCAGTTCATTTAGGCATCATTTAAAGTATGACTAGTATAATAAATGATATAGGATTTCTTATCAATATGTTATCCTAAAACAACCCTAACAACATAATCAAATATATCACACATTAGCTCAAAAGGTCCTCCCTAGATAGGAAGACAAAGAATGGAGCAAACGTTGGTTCTTTCAAGCTAGCACATGCTATATGTGTTGCATAAAAACAGAGTTTTAATATTATAAACCCCAAGTGCAAGGTGTATCGTTGAGTACTTGGGGTGTCGTCCGTAGGAAAGTTGTGTTTCCAACTACCAGAGCTAGCCAAAGTGTCTCGAGTTAGGCCAGATCAAAGGGGGATAAAGGAAAAGCTAAACTACACTACAAACATAGAAATGGTGACTTGGAGTTGTAATTTGACCAATGAATGAACCAACTAATCGAGACGAGTCTTAACCTATCCAAACTACATCACGAACTACAGATGATCGGTTGCACCATCAAAGACCACCTAAGCCCTCTTTCAAGGGTCATGAGCTAGTCTAATTAGCCTAACCATCTATTTTCATAGGATTAGCCCAATTAGACCACAAAACTAGCAATCTCGGACCTGGCTCGAATCGAATACTATTTTTATGTCCCGAACTCGGCTATTTCCTCTCACACACTAGCTAATTGATCTCACCTCTCAGCATAAATCAAGTATTTCATCGAACACTTGGCGGGTGTGAGAGAAAACTCTAAGTTCTATGTATAGATTGCGTATGGTTAGGCCAAATACAAGATTAATTAGCCATCAAGAGGCTAATCATAATCTAAGCCAATACAATCTACCAACTAAACATCACAAACATATGAAAACCTAAACTAACAAATAAGAACATGAACATGAAGAACAAAACAAAGAGAATGAAATAAAACAAATCTAAACAACTAAATAATATGAATTAACAACAAAAACTAAACATATAAACAAAACAAAACAAATACAAGAATCAAACTAACAAAACATAAACAAGAACAACAACGAAATAAATAGAGAAAGGGGAAGAAAACTTAGTCTTGAATTGATAGAAGGAACTTGAAATCCAAAGGCTGAATTTAAAATTATAATCTTTAATCCTAAACTAATCCTTCTTATTTACTAAAATCTAACCTAAACTACCCTAAAAATCGCCAGAGAGAAGCCCCCAAGCAACCCCCGTGCGACCTCCTGGAAAACTGGCCGAAAAGGGTTTTTTATCGCTGAAGCAGACCCCAATGCACGGTCGTGCCAAGGCGCACTGCCGGCCGTGTGCCACCATGTATGGTCAGACGCACGACCGTGCGCCTGGCCATGCTAGCCATGCATGGCTTCGGCCACTAGGGCACGGCCGTGCCTTCCTGCAGGTTGGCCGTGCACTATTCTTCTCTGCTTCCTTTTACTCCCGGTGCTTGTCGGACCTCTATTCCACCTCGAAATGCATCCTAAATGCCTCATTCCTTATTGAAATTGGTGAGTTTCTCATCTCTTTGGTAAAACTCCGAGAAAATAAGCAAACCAACCAAATAAGTGCATTATGAACCGAAAGGGGCAAATTTAACCCTTTCTCCTTAAGATTCGACATGAAAACAATGAGAAAAGTAGGTCAAATAAGGGGCAAAATGAGGTCAAATATCGGTGCAACAATATGACACTTCTCAGAGAAGTAAAATGGCACATCCTTAGTTACAGGGTTGGTCAAAGGCTTGGCTATCTTATTAAAGTCCTTAATGAAATGACAATAGAAGCTGGCATCTCCAAAAAAGACCTCACCCCTTTTACACAAGTGGAAGGGGAAAGATTAACAATCGAGTCAGCCATAGCCTTATCAACTTCAATTCCATCCCTAGAAATAACATGACCTAAGACTATCCCCTTTTTCACCATAAAGTGGAATTTCTCCCAATTCAAAATAAAATTTCCTTCCTACACCTATTCAACACTTTATTTAGATTAGACAAACAATCATCAAAGAAGATACAAATACAAAGAAGTCATCCATGAAAATTTTCATGCACTATTCAACTAAATATGAGAAAATAGAAATCATGCACCTCTAATAGCAGCAGGGGCATTATAGAATCCAAAATGCATTCTCCTAAAGGAATACATACCAAAAGGATATATGAAAGTAGTATTCTCCTAATCCTCAGGAGCAATGAAGATATGAGTATAGCCAGAATATCCATCTAAAAACAATATAATGAATGTTCAGCTAGCCTGTCTAACATCTGGGCAAAGAAGGAAATGCAAAAATGGTCTTTCTTATTGGTAGCTTTCAATTCCTGTAGTCCGTGCAGATACGCCACCTAGATTGGACTCGAGTGGAAACTAACTCATTCTTGTCATTCCTAATCACAGTAATACTGATCTTCTTGGGAACAACTCGAATAGGACTAACCTACTCAATATGAGAAATGGGATAGATAATCTCATGATCTTGCCACTTTAATACTTCCTTCCTAACTACTTCCTGCAAGGTCGGGTTCAAACATCTTTCTCCATCACGGTAGAACTTAGCATTATCCTCCAAATGGATTTTATTATGCACAATCGAGCACTAACACCGTTGATATCCCTAAAAGTCCCACCTATGACTTCCTTGTTCTCTCTAAGTAAGACATTCAGCTTTTTCTCCTGGTCTTGGTCTAAGTCAGAAGCAATAATCACATGTAAAGATTCATTGTGTCTCAAAAATGAATACTTCAGAAAGTCAGAAATCAGTTTCAAAGAGAACTAGGAAGAGGCTTTAATTCAAGAGAAGTAGAATGGGAATCATACTCAGAAGCACAAGCACTCAAACATTCAGTAATAGAGCGTAAGTTATTAAATTCAAGCACATCATATTCAAACTTATCATCAATTAGAAAATACTACTCAGGACTAAACATGTCATCAAACTCATCATCAAACACATAGTCCTCTACCTAGTTAAGTGTAGAATTCTCTATATCACCAAAACCTAAATGATGTCTTTGCAAATTAAAAATATTCACTTCAAAGTCATATTACCAAAAGACAATCTCATCATTCCATTTCCACAGTTAAGTAGATCATTGACAATAGCTAAGAAAGGATGCCCTAGAATAACAGGGACCTGACTAACAATATTAGCCACTTTCTTAGCCTCAAGCACAATAAAATTCACTGGGTAAATAAATTCATCCACATTAATCAACACATCCTCTACCACATCCCAGAGCAACTTAGTCAATTTCTGATAGTTGGATGACCATTTTGGTAGGTTTCAGCTCACTAACCCTAGCCTCTCTCATACTCAGTGAAAGGTAACAAATTGACATTCGCCTCTAAGTCAAGCGATACCCTATGAATAAGCTAGTCCCCTATGCCTATGGAAATAATAGAGCAACCAGGGTCTTTGTACTTCTCTGGAATTTGATGGGAAATGATAGAACTAGCATAAGAGGCTAACAAAGTCTTCGTAAGGATACTAGTAGCTCTCTTAGTGGTACACAATTCCTTTAAAAACCTAGCATAAGGAAGCATTCGCTAAATAGCATCAAGCAAAGGAATGTTAACTTTGACTTAAGAGAAGGTCTCTTATGTCTTATCAACATGTGCCTGGTCTTTCTTTTTCAGTACATGGCGAAAGGAGGAAGATGCTTATGAACTCGCTTAACAACAGAAGATGATGAAGAATCCTTAAGAGATTAGGGATCCACTGTATTAGTAGAATCTTTCTCCTTAGAGTCCTCTTTATCAGAAGATTTGCTAGAAGGAAGATAATCATTAGGAGAATTATTAAGGACATTATTGTAGTATCTCTTGATTTACTGGATTAACCAATCTCTAGAGAAGAAGAAGGGGAAGAAGATGAATTTTGGAACAAAGTCTAAGGGTAACTGCAGGTTTCTTTAAAATTTTTCACTTGATTATGAATCTCTTGACCTAATTTAAAAGATATAACTGCATTCACTTTCCTCACAGTCTCACTAGGTTTGGCTCAAGAAGAAGAAGAGGAGGCATGACTCTTAGGGCTCACCTTTGGTTGACGAGAAAATATGTCTGAATCCCTAGTAGACGATGCTAATTAAGAAAATTGTTCATTCATCATTATCATCATCTTCTTCATATTATCATTAATTCTCCTCTCTACATTGCTATTAATTCTACTCTCAATCTTATCAATATTAGTGTAACGAGGAGGAGGTTGAATCTGAGCACATAAGGTAGTGGTCTAGGTGCATTAGCACACTTCGAAAAGTCGGTCTCTGATAAAAATTAGAAGAATGGGAGATGGACTAGGAGTTGTTTCCAGGAAATGCTCTAGGTTAAGAGTCATGAGCCACATAATTGGTCTAGTACTTCAAGAAATGTCAGGGTGATTTCTCCACCCTATGTTATAATAAGGGGAGAATGGGTCATTCTTGGGTCTTTGACAGGTCATGCTCACTTACTCCCACCCAGTAGATAATTGATGAGCAAAATAAAGACATGAACTCAATATATGATCTAAGGCCTAACAATGAGAACATGACATACAGAAGTCTAAGAAGTCTGGGGTTGTTGAATAGATAATCCCTTCAACATATTCTCTAGGATTGTTATCTTAGACTCTAGATGACTCACATTAGAAACAAAACTCATACTAGTATACCTGGTGGTTTTCCACTGTATAGTTTTCTCAGCTAAGTCACCTAAAAATTCCCAAGCAACAGCAGCGCTCTTAGAAAGAAAGCCACCTTGAAACATTGACTCTAACATAATTCTAGTTTTTTTGTCAAATCCTTCATAAACAATTGCAACTGTTATAAACCATTATGGGAACACTGGGTCAATAAATTCTTAAGCCTATCTAACTATTTCCAAAATGGTTATGTTTCTAGTTGAACAAATTGATGATTTCACTCCTTAGCTTTATACTCTTGGCATTAGGAAAATAATGTATTAAGAACAACTTAACAAAGTCATCCCAAGTAGAGACAAAATTAGCAGCCAAGTCATACATCCATTTTTTGTAGCATCTTTTAAAGCAAAAGGAATTAATTTCATTCTTACCATATCAACAAATATATTAGGAAAATGCAGCATGGAGCATACTTGTTCAAATTCCCTTAAGAATAAATCTGCATCCACTGAACTAACTAATGAATTTAGGAGTATTTCAGTGGGAGCATTTGAGTGTAATGAGGCCTTAGCTCAAAGGTTACATTAGGTCATAGGTTATGCAAGTTAAAGCGCGATGACAAAGTGGTCCTTGCAGTATAAAAAAAATATCACTTAAGGTATCACTTAAGGTCCTCTCTTGTGCCATTTCTTTCAATTCGCGTCAAGGTTTGGGCTCAGGTTCAAGTTCGGGTTCAATCGTAGCACATCTTCTTCTCTTAGGGTCTCTAACCCAATCAATCATGCAATGCCACATCCACAAAAGTATTTTCGGTCTTACTGAGCCAGAAAATGCGGAAAAATCACAACATAAAATTATTTGCAAAATTTACAGAAAATTCTAGAAATTCCTAAAACTTCCAGAACAATTCAACTGGACTCTAAAAATCCTGGGAACCTACTAAAAATATCATAAAAGCAAAATTAACACTGGATTAGCATAGGAAATTCAGAACTGAAAACTAAAACCAAAATAAACCTGCACTGATTCTGACTATTTCCAATTTTTGTTATACTTTTGGTATGCTAACCTGCACTGTACCACACCACTCTTCTTAGATAATTTTTATATTTTATATTTTTCTAAACATAAAATGAACTCTAGAGTAATAGAAGAAAAATTAAACAAATAAAATCATAAATAAACCATCAGCTCAAAAATAAGGAGACGGGAAATCTAAACTAAAAACAATTAAAACTAAATAACTCTCACTAAAAATCAAACTAAAAAACACACTACTTAAGACTCAATCAACAAACTCGCGACTCGATTTGCAACCAAATTTCACAAATTCTATCCCCGCAACGGCGGCAAAAATTTGTTGTGGTTTTCTTCCAGCTTACAGTTTATTATCGTAGTACTTGAGGGTGTCGTCTCGGGGATGGATTAAAAACTAGACTGCTAACTAAGAATTAACATTCTAACATTGACGAACAAATAATTAACCCAAAATAAAATTACTGACCAACATGACTATCATTAGTATTCCTGACTCCATTCACATTCAGGTTAATTCAAGCAAACTAAACAGAAATTGTTCATCAAAGTTGTAATTAGTCTAATATCAATAGAAATAATTCAAACCAAAGTAATCTGAAATCAGCGAAAAATGACGAGTAAAGGACGTTACTGCTATGGTGCTTATCTAATGTTCCAGAACGGGGGCAAGAGATACAAGTAGAGCAGACCCACCCAAATTGAACTCCTCTCGTTCTAGACAAAGAGCCGAGACCAAGAACAGGGCCAGTAACGTCATTAACAAGCTTGAATTTCGAGAACAAAATGAAATAGACTCGCGATTGAAGCAAGCGAAAGGAATTAACTCAGAAATCAAAGCCAAAATTAAACCAAAGGCTTATAGTTTCAACGTCACGCCCAGGTTCTCACTCAAATAAGTCAATTCTCATTACAACTACATGAACTCTGAAATTCTCAATTTTCAATCTGAGGACCTAAACAATCACAATTGAAGAAAGAGAGTAAAATTAAAATCTACCACTACCATACTACTCCATTCGAGCTTGCTGCTACCCAATATATCCAATTTTGAACCTCTTGCTGCTGTTCATCATCAAAATGAAGGCCTTGCAACCATTCTTGTAAATTGTAATTGCAAAAGCTTGCCTTAAATATCCAAATTGAATAGAAGGGAGGAAGTAACCGCCACAATAAAAATAAAAATAAAAATAAAGGGGGCTTTATGCAAGGCTTGGAATGGGTAGCAGCGAAGAAAAAAAGAGGTTCTAGGGGGGAGGAATTAATCTCACGATTCAAGCTGGAATAGGTAGACTTGGTCAAACTGATCCGAGACCCGAAACTCAAACCGAACGATCAAGATCCATACCTGAACCGTCACCCGAAATGGGATGAATCGATTTGGACCCGAACACCCGAAGTAAACCAATCCAGAACCAGACAAAATCCGAATTGTAGTATGATCCGAAATGACCCACACTTGAAATGACCCGACTCAATTCAAACCTGATCCATAGTGATCCGACCCGAAGCGAATCGAAAATGGACAACCCAAATCCGAAATGAACCATATCTGATTTAAAAGCGATCTGATTTTTACTCGACTGAATTTTACCCAAATAAGTAGTAATCTTTTTCTTGGGTTTTAGTCTTTTCTCTTTTGGAGGGAATTTCGAATTTTTCAAACTCAATTAGTTGAATTTAGGTGGGAAAAGAAAAACATTTAAGAGGGAATTTTTACAAATGAAATCAATTTAAAACTTAAGTGAAAAAAATAAAATAGTTGATAGTTTTAAGTTTTTAATTTGATAGATACGTAGTAAAAATATAAGAGAAAAAATATTTTGTCACAATAGGAATTAAGAAATGATAAGTACAATTAACAATCTATTAAACTTATTAGGATCTAGCAGTCATATTTTACTATTTGATTCACGTAATGACTTCATGCAATGCACGCTATGATTATAAATTTATAACATCATTCCGCGACTACTATCAAAAATTTTGCACTACTGATCTATGATTCTAAAT
>JAKOGI010000646.1:0-267500 GCA_029747015.1 Carnegiea gigantea | reverse complement strand
ACTTCCTCTCCAAAATAGAAGCTGGAGTGAAGTGAGTTGAACTGTCCTTTCCTTGCAACCCCATAGGAATATGAGGCTGTGTAGGTAACTCACCTATGAAAGACTTAAGCTGAGACACATGAAAAACATTGTGTACTTGAGCTATAACAGGGAGATCCAACTAATAAGCCACCTTCCTTATCACCCTTTTAAACTGGAAGGGCCCAAAATAGCAAGGGCTGAGTTTGTCATTAGACCTTCTATACACTGAATATTATCTGTATGATTGTAATTTAAGCCAAACCCACTCTCCAGTTGCAAAAGATCTTTCACTCCGATGTTGGTCAGCTAAAATTTTCATTCTGTGCTGACCACGAAGCAAATGAAAATTCAAGAGTTGAATCATTGCCTCTCGTCTCTGTAGAGATCTGTCCACAGCTTCATTATTGGTTTCACCTGGTAAATATGGAAGATGTATAGGGGGAGATTGGTTATACAGGACTTCGTAAGGAGTGAGTTGGGCAGCTGAGTGATAAGTCATGTTGTGGACCACTGAGCAACAAGCAACCACTTACTCCATTCCTTAGGTTCATCAAAGGTCATGCACCTGAGGTATGTCTCCAGGCACCTGTTAAGTGCCTCTATCTATCAATCAGTTTGCGGGTGATAACTAGATGACAACAGTAAGTCAGTGTCCTAGAGAGTGAACAAAGCTTGCTAAAAATTGCTCACAAAGATAGAATCTCTGTCATTGACAATACTTCTGGGCCACCCATGATTTTTGAAAACATGATCTAAGTATGCTTGAGCCACCTTTATAGTAGTATAAGGGTGAGCCAAGGTAATGAAATAGGCATATTTGCTTAACCAGTCAACTACCACAAACATCACTTGTTTACCAAAGGACTTGGGTAAGCCTTTAATGAAATCCATTGATATGTCCTACCACACTGCACTGGGAGTAGGCAAGGGCTGTAGCAGTCCAGGAGAGGCAGCTGTGTCATATTTACAAGCTTGACAAACAGTGCAGTTCCTAATGTGGCTCTGGACATCTTTAATCGATCCCTTCCAATAGAAAAGCCCTTGCAATTTCTTTAAGGTAGCATCTCTACCAGAGTGTCCCCTAGTAGAAGAGGTGTGAACCTAATGCAAAAGTTACCTCCTTAAGTCCTCATTAGGACCAATGACAAGCTTTCCCTTTCTTCTCAAATCCCTTTCTTCTAGTTGCTGACTTTCGTCATGGACAGGCAAAACCAAAATAAAGCAAATAAAAATCTTAATTTAATATTTATTGTGGGCATAAAATAGGCATAGAAGAGTAGCAAAACATCAGAGTTTCTATATAAACACATAGATTCAGTATCCATGTTGTTAATATATTAGAATTATTGTTGTTTTATGTCAACATTATAAATGTGTTTTTTATTTAAAAGCTAATTTTTCATGGAATTGAAGGGGAACTTGTAAATTTTGGAAGAAATAAGATTGTTTTGTATTGATTCTTTCTTGTTGTTAAGCATCTATTGAGGCCGAGTATATACTTGATTGTCGTCAGCTTCCATGCACCCTAACACCCTAGCTTCCCATGCAAGATACAAAAACCGTTGTTGTCCTAAACTCATCAACAATATTATCAAGATATAAGAGATAATACAAAGGACATTCAAAGATGATATTATGGTAAGCATAATCGCCAATATTATCACAAATATTATCTTGACACTCCCCTCAAGTTGGTGCATGTAACTCAACCATGCCCAACTAGCTCTTAAGGAAGTAGAATTGACGCTTGCCGAGAGCTTTCATCATAATGTCAGCGAGCTGAAGTTCCGTGCAGATGCGACATAATATAAGATCTCCTGATTGCAATCGCTCTCGAACAAAATGACAGTCAATTTCTATATGTTTGGTCCGTTCATGGAAAATTGGATTATTTGTGATATGGATAGTTGCTTTACTATCACGAAACATGTGCATTTCATAAGAAAGAAATACTCCTAGCGAGGCAAGGAAGGTTTTTAACCAAATAAGCTCACTGGTTAAGATGACCATGGACCAATACTTCGCCTTGGCTAAAGGGTGAGACACAGTGACTTGTTTCTTAGACTTCTAAGAAACTGGGGATCCTCCAATCATCATAAAATAACCGTAGATCACTGTTTGGTTTTAGCAAAATACCATTATCCGCTGTACACCCTTTAAATATCTAAGAACCCGTTGGACAACGTCCATGTGTTTAACCCATGAGGCTTGCATAAATTACAATAAGATGTGTATCGCATAGCTTAATAGGCCTAGTGATGGTAAGATAAATGAGACGTCCAATTATCCATATGTATGGACTAGCATTATGCAAGGGTGCACCATCAGTTGGAGCCAATTTATGATTTTGTTCAAGAGGAAATCAGCAGGCTTGGCTCCCAAGAGGCCACACTAATTGATGATCTCTAAGGTGTATTTCAACTGACTGAGGAACATGCCTTGTGGCCCATGATGCACTTTGATGCCAAGAAAGTACTTGAGTGGACTGAGGTCATTATTATTAAAGCATTTGTTCAGATAGGCCTTAAATTTCAAATAAACTATAGAGTCATTGCTAGCAAGAACAATGTCATTGACATAAACTAATAAGGCCATAAAAACATAACCGTCTTGATAAGTAAATGGTGAATAATCAGCATAAAATCTTAGAAAGCCATACTCACAGAGCCAAGAAAAAAGTTCGGCAAACCATTGCCTATGGGCTTGCTAATAGCCAATATAAGGATTTCTTTAGCCTATAAGCTTGACTAGGGCGGCCACAAGTAAAGCCAGGAGATATACTTATGTAAACTTCTTTGTCAAGATTGCCATGTAAGAAAGCGTTATTAGCATCCATTTGGTGCAGGTCCTATCCTTTTGCCACAGCAATACTTAAAAAACACCATATGTTTGTCATCTTAGCGATAGGAGCAAAGGTTTCATTATAATTGAAACCTTCAACTTGATGATCACCACAAATGACTAAACGAAATCTGAATCTCTGTATAGTTCCATCTGAGCTGTACTTCACCTGATAAACCCATTTACAGCTAATAGGTTTCTTATCACATGGAAAATTAGCAATTTCTCAAGTGTTGTTTCATCTAAAGCATGGATTTCTTCCTGCATAGCTTGCCTCCAGCAAACATCTTTGACTACCTCATGATAAAACTCAGGCTCAACAAGTTTAGTGATAGCAGCAATAAAATTTCGGTGCTTGTTAGAAAATTGATCACAAGTGACATAGTTTACAATGGATACTGCATACCTAAGGTACTGTGTTAGAGTGGGCTGACATCAGTTGAGGGGTTTATTGGGCTGACTAAATAACACAAGTACTTATCTAAGTGGGTTGGCGTCTTTCGAGGCCTGTTGCTACATTTGGACTGCTCAACAGGCCCACGCTGATGGGTCCCATTAGCATCGGTGAGTGGCAGGCTCGGGCCAAGGGGCGTCGGCACTAGGCTAGATGTAAGAGCGTCAGAGGTCCCTACTGATGGTGCATCTGGAGCAGCCCGAGAGACGCTGGAGGCATCTGGGCTGCTTGATGAGTCTCGGTGCTTAAAGACGAGGGCTGGACCAAAGGATCCCTTGGACTGGGCCGAATTGGGCTGGATCCCCCTCTATTGTTAGGTGTGCTAGACGTTTCTTCAAAATCGCAGGTTCAGGAGTGGGGCATGACCCAATTTCTATGAGGGCAGTATTATGTTGCTACATTACTTGAGGTTCAAAAGGAAATATTGTTTCATGAAACACAATGTCACGACTAAGAAATGATTCATTGGTTTCAAGATCATACACCTTATATCCTTTTTGCCCAATTGGATACCCAACAAAGACACATTTTCAACTTTAAGATGCAAACTTATCCTTAGTTCTCAATTTATTTTGCACATAACACAAACTCCCAAACACTCGTATATGATCATATGATGGTTTTTGTTGATACATCATTTCATAAGGGCTCTTGCAATTCAATAGTTTGCTAGGAGTTCAGTTTATAAGATTAGTGACCGTTAGAGCACATTCCCCCCAAAACTGAATGAGTAGATTGGCTTGAAAGCGCAATGTTCGTGCCACGTTTAAAACATGGTGATGTTTGCATCACCCAACTGTTTTGTTGGGGCTTCCTATACAACTTGTTTAATAAATGATGCCATGTGTAGCATAATACTAGAGCATAGGAGCCAATGTGAATTCAAACCCATTATTATTCTTAACCACTTCAATGTTTTTGCCAAACTGGTTTTTGAACATGGCAACAAAGGTCTTTAAAAGCCCATGAGTTTCATGTCAATCCTTCATCAAATATACCCAGGTTGCCCGACTTGCATCATCCACCATAATTAGGAAATAATGAGCCCCATAAAAAGTAGTCGCCCTATATGGACCCCAAATATCATAATGTACTAAATCAAACAAACCATCTGCTTTGCTTTCACTATTAAAAAAATTGACTCCGAGTCTGCTTGGCTCGAAAACAAACATCACAAACTCCTAATTTATTTTGCTTCAAGCTAACTGCTAATTGGCTAGAGAGATATGAAACTTCACTAGATGGATGCCCCATACGAGAGTGCCAAACGTGAGTCGACTTAATAGCATTAGCCTGAACCTTCTCTTTCGGTGCCCCTTTGTAATAATAAACCCCTCCTTGTGCTTCACCCACTTCAATTAGGCTCCTCGAAGTGTGGTCCTGCAAAACACAAATGTCATCATAAAACAACACAAAGCAATTCAATTCTCTAGTTATATGACCAACGGAAATTAGATTGCAATGTAGATCAGGAGCATATAGAACATTGTTGAGCCTAATTTTTTCATCCAAATTTACATTCCCTTTCTTGCTTGCTATGATCTCTTTTCGGTTATGTGAAGCAACTCCAATCGGCATAACATTTATAATGTTAATAATTACATTAAATTGCCACTCATATGACAAGAGGCACCACTGTCTAGCATCTAAATTTCTTTACCTGACAAGGTTTCGTAACTCGGCTTTGGAACATCTATCAAGCTTAAGAGCTTTTGTACCTGATACAAGAAAAGACTGGGACTACCCACTTGATTTGCCTCAACATTGTTACCTATGCTTGGGACGACATTAGTCCCAGCTGGCAGCTGCGACGTTTGTGGTCTCTCTGCCGAAGCCTCGATCGCGGCCTCTTGGAGTTTGTCCTCCTCAACCACCGTAGCCTCGCCCCCTCCCACAGCCACGACTGCCCCAAGACAGAGGATAGCCAATAATTTCATAACAGTAGCTTTCATCGTGGCCATATTGATCACAATGTTCACAACTGCCTTTTTCGGCCATGGTGGGTTTCTCCTTTAAGGCGAAGGCGCGCTACAGCTTGTTCTCCTGGGATATCCCTTCCGATCATTAATTTTTTATGGTTCTTCTCCTGTTGAATCATGTTGAAAATCTTATTAATGGGAGGAAGAGGATCCATTGCAAGAACTTGATTTTGAATTGTTGAATATGACTCATCGTCTACGCCCATTAGGAATTGATGAGTCCCTTCTTCCTCCATAATTTTTGCAACCTTTCCGCTTTCATTGCATTCACATTTTCCACAAGTGCAACTTGAAATTTTGACGTAATTCCTTAGCTCATTCAGCATCTTCATCAACTTATGAAGAACTCGAGTACCTCGAGCACTTTCTGTTTACAAGCAGCAATGTCAGATTTAAGTTGTGAAATTTTTGCGGTATTTAGAACAGCATACCTCTTTTTCAGATCATCCCACATAACCTTTGCCATTTCTGCATAGGCTACACTGGCATGAAGCTTCAGGTCCACGACATTAATGATCCACAAGCATACTAATGAGTTTACCATATCCCAAGCGTTGAATTCGCTAAGGTCATCTCCTTCCTGCAACATGGATTTTGTTAGGGTTCCATTGATGAATCGAGACTTCTTCTTTGCGTTCAATGCAGTTTTCACCACTTATGGCCATAATTCATAGTTTTTCCCTTAAAAGTAATGGTAGTAATGAGTACTTCCGATCCATCACTTAGATGAACAAAGTACAGTGATTGATTGTCAATGAGGAATTTCTTTCCGTCTACCATGATTTAATTTTATTTGAATACCTTGAAAGGATTCAAGGCTCTGATATCATGTAAATGTTGGAAGAAAGAATATTGTTTTGCATTGATTCTTCCTTGCTGTTACACGTCCATTGGGCCCCAGTATATAGTCGAGTGTCGTCAGCTCCCATGCACCCTAAAACCCTTGCTTCCTATGCGAGATACAAAAACCTTCCTTATCCTAAACTCATCAACAATATTATCAAGATACAAAAGATAATACAAAAGATATTCAAGGATAATATTATGCTAAATATTATCACCAACATAATCACAATGATTATCTCAACAGAAATTGAGATCTAATTGAGACACATGGATGGTGGAGATTTATTTATCTTATGTTGGGTGTCATTGTTGTAGTATATCAACAAACAATATAAATTTTTGCAGTACAAGGGTGAAAACAGTTTTCCATCCCTTGTTTCAGCAAATTGTGGAAATTTCAAAAACTTATTTTCCAAGAAGGCCAAAATCCATTAGAGTATATTATATTCACACAAATTCTTAAGTGAGACCCTCGCACATAAGGGTTATTATAAGATGGACTATTTAGGGGTGACGTTTCCTACAGAGATGGTCTTATATAAGACTTACTATGTTTAATATCACAACCAAATTAATCACACGGTGGATATCTTAAGATATAATCCCAAATTCTTAACTATGGATTAATTTAATTTAATATCTTAATTTAAAATTATTTTATAAAATAGAAAACAAATTAAAGATAACTCATCAATGTGTTGTTTGCCTATTGCTCCAATTAATGCAAATTCTGAACGGTTCCCCTACCCACTGTTGGAGTTCATTCCTTAATTGGTAAGAGTTTCAAAAATAAAAGTAGTAAAAAAAAGAAAGAGAGAGAAAGAGAAAGCGAGAGAAAAAAAAACAAAAGGAATATTTCAACATATATGTTTATGAGAAGTTTTAACGCTAACGTAGCTTTAGGTGTAAATTTTACTATGGGAAGAAACTTCCATGGACTCTTACAAATAGAGGGATTAGTGATTTATGCAAAACAACAACAACGCAAACAATCAAGTGATAGAGGCACTTGAGGAAAAGTCACCATAAATTGGTGAGGGTGTTCCACCAAAATTAGGTGAGAAATTATCTTTTGTATGACATCCAAGTGGGTAAGTTATTAAGTGTATACCCTCTGAATTGTCTAAAGGAGATATATGTTTGTAATCCTACTATAGAAATAGTGGAGATATATTTTTACCTATTTTAATTACACAAAAAGAGAAAAGAATTTGCTTTCACGTTATTCCATCTTTTCCCAACACCCACTCTATTTCCAAAGCTTATATTATAAACCCGAGAGTATATACTTCCGAAAGGCACATATGTGAAATACATATTAATAACCACTCACATGACGAATATACTTTGAAAAATGTATATATGTGTGGTATTGAGAGTACATGTTCCCAAAAGTACGTAATAATTTGCCCTCTATTTCTTCTTCGACCGTGTCATCATCATAAGCACAAAAGCACTAGTGGTTATACTTCTAGAGGAGTTGAGGCAAAAGATCAAAATTAAGAAGGAATTCTGATACAAGTTCAAGGAAGCTACCCAAATTAGCAGGGAAGGGAGCTTCGATAATACTTGTTCTTACCAAATTAATTGGGGAAGTTTAGAGAGAGAGAGTGAGAGATTATTAGAGAAAGAGAGTTGGATCAAATTCTGCCTGCTTTTCCATTCTTCATTCCATTAATATAACGCCATTCCACTCCTGAATTCCCGGCAACAACCTGCCAACTCACTAGGCCAGCTCAGCATTCTCAACTAATTTGCAAAAAAAAAGTAGGAAAGTAGAATTCTGTTTTGCTCTGTATCAAAACTCCCTCCCATGAGAGCCTTGTCCTCAAGGCGAGTCAGTAAGTTGAAACTCCGGGTATTTGGACTCAAAAACATCAACAAACATCCAAGTAGCCTGGTCTTTCGTGTGATGTACCCACTGGACCAAATACTGGACTGCAGGCTTGTTCTGCCTCTTCACCATTCTCCTTGCTAAAATTTTGTATGGAGTCAAAACCGGATCAGCATTAATTCCCCTCATCCATTCAGGAATATAAGGTTGAGGAGGTAATTGACCATGAAAAGGTTTAAGTTGAGAAATATGCACAGTAGGGTGAATCAGCGTTTCAGCTGGAAGAGCCAACTTGTAAGCGACATGGCCAACCCGGTCAAGGATCATGAAGGGACCAAAATACTTAGGCCCTAACTTCATGTTACCTCTGCTGGAAACGCTGGTTTGTCTGTAAGGCTGTAATTTAAGCCAGACCCAATCACCTATCTGTAATGACTTCTCAGTCCTGTGCTGATCAGCTAAGACCTTCATTCTGTGCTGAGCTCGAAGCAAATTTTGCTGAAGTTGCTTAATCATGGCCTCTCTAGCTTGCATAGATCGATCAACCACAATATGGTCTGATTCCCCAGGGAGATAGGGAAGATGATGTGGAGGGGGCTGACTGTACAACACCTCAAAGGGAGTAATTCGAGTGGCTGAATGAAAGGAAGTGTTATACCAATATTCTGCAAGAGGAAGCCATTTGAGCCATTCCTTAGGATTTTGCAAGCACATACACCTCAAGTATTGCTCCAAACATCTGTTGACCACTTCGGTCTGACCATCAGTCTGAGGATGATAAGCAGAGGAAAGGTGTAAGTCCACTCCCAAGGTGGTGAACAATGATTGCCAAAATGTGCTCAGAAAAATGGTGTCTCTGTCACTCACGATACTTTTAGGAACACCATGCAGCCTAAATATGTTATCCATGTATGCTTGGGCAACAGTTTCAGCAGAGTAGGGATGAGAGAGAGCCACAAAGTGGGCATATTTACTGAGTCTATCAACTACTACCCAAATAACTTCCTTACCTAAGGATTTAGGTAATCCTTCAATAAAATCCATGGAAATGTCCTCCCAAACCCCATTTGGTATAGGTAGAGGCTGTAAAAGCCCATAGGGAGCATTAGTATTGTACTTGCATGTTTGGCACACTATACATTCCCGGATGTATTTCTGAACTTCCTTATTCATTCCCTTCCAAAAGAATAATTGTTTGAGCTTTTTCAGAGTAGTGTCTCGACCAGAGTGACCCCCAGTGGGTGAAGCATGTACCCACTGCAAAATCTTCTGTCTTAAACTAGGATCATTGCTAATAACCAACTTGCCTTTTCGCCTCAACTGTCCTCCCACCAACTGATATTTAGGGAAAGCATCTGGATTGTGCTGTTTTTGCTGAATAATGTTAGCCGATATAGGATCATGGGACCACCCTTGTTCAATTAAGGTGAGCAAATCAGAACTAATGGTGGATAATACCATTAAGAGGAACTCAGAACCCTGCACCCTAGAGAGTGCATCCGCTACAACATTGTCAGTGCCACTCTTGTACTGAATGATATAATCAAACCCCATCAATTTCGATAGCCAGAATTGTTGGAATGGTGTTGATATTCTCTGTTCCAATAAGTGTTTAAGGCTCTTCTGATCTGTCTTGATGACAAAAGGCCTTCCTATCAAATACTGCTCCCATTTCTGCACAGCAAAAACAATAGCCAACAACTCTTTTTCGTATACAGACAGCTTCTGCCACCTTGGACCCAGTTTCTTACTGATAAAGGCAATCGGATGCCTATTTTGCTGTAATACTGCCCCAATGCCACAGTTAGCTGCATCAGTTTCTATTTCAAATGGTTGGTCAAAGTTAGGGAGAGCTAGCACTGGTGCTGAGGACATCTTTCTTTTGAGCATTTCAAAAGCCTCTGTTGCTGCGCTGTTCCAGTAGAATCCATATTTCTTAAGGAGATCAGTAAGGGGCCTGCAAATTGTTGCATATCCTTGAATAAACCTTCTATAGTAACCTGTGAGGCCTAGAAAGCTTCTCAATTCTTTCTGGCCTGCAGGGATAGGCCAATTAATGATGACAGCAATCTTCTTGGGGTCGGTCTCTACACCTGTTCCTGAGATATAATGCCCCAAATACTCCACCCTGTCAATACCAAATTGACACTTACTGAACTTGGCAAACAACTCATTTTCCTTCATAGTTTGAAGGACTAATTTCACATGCTCAGTGTGCTGCTGCAAATCCTTACTGTAAATCAGAATGTCATCAAAGAAAACCAAAACAAATTTTCTTAGGAAGTTTCTGAACACATGATTCATAAGACTCTGAAATGTGGCAGGGGCATTAGTAAGCCCAAAGGGCATAACTAAGAATTCAAAGTGCCCAAAGTGAGTCTTAAAAGCAGTTTTTGCAATGTCCTTCTCATCCATTCTTACTTGATGGTAGCCTGATTTGAGGTCTATTTTAGAGTAGACAGCAGATCCAGCCAGCTCATCTAATAACTCGTCAATGACAGGAATAGGGAATTTGTCCTTCACTGTGTGTCTATTCAATTCTCTATAGTCCACACATAATCTCCACGAACCATCTTTCTTTCCCACCAAAACTATAGGTGATGCAAAGGGGCTAGAGCTAAGTTGTATAATGCCCTTACTGTGCATCTCTTGTACCAGTTGCTCAATAATATCTTTTTGTTTGAGGGGGTATCTATAAGGCCTCAAATTGATGGGAGAAGTCCCTTCCTTCAGAGGGATTTTGTGATCAAAGTGACCTCTAGCTGGAGGAAGTGTGGTAGGATCCTGAAACACATCCTGATACTCTTCCAATAGAGACTGTAGTTGAGCTGGAACATTGACAGGTGAACCAAATTCCAAAGCTAAACAGGAGTCTACAGTTTCAGGTAACCATTGTATCATGAAGAGCTGTGCTGCATGCTTGAGGGCTTTTGGTAATGTTTCCTGTGACATTAACTGCACCTTGCCACTTCTAATACCTCTCAGTATAAAGTGCCTGCTACCTTGCATAAATTCCATCTTAAGGTTCTTGAAATCCCATTTGATAATGCCCAAAGTGGACAGCCATTGGACACCCAACACCAAATCACAACTCCCTAAGGGTAACAGATAGACATCTGACTTAAATTCAGTACCATGCAACCACCATCGGAAGTCTTTGCAAATGTAATGACACTACAGCTTGTTACCATCAGCTATAGTAACAGGTTACATAGCCCGAGGCTCCAGTTTGCATCCCAACCGTTTTGCCAAGTTCACATCCAGAAAATTGTGTGTACTCCCTGAATCTATGAGAATGTGAATGGTTTTCTTCCCCACATGACCATTGATTCTCATTGTCTGGAACCCTGTGTTCCCACACATGACATTCATAGAAATTTGAGGTTCAACTTCCTCAATGACAGGCTCCTGCTCTTCTCCCACTTCTTCCATTGCATCTTCATCCTCACCTAAGACCTCCACTAAGAATAACTGTTTTTCTTTACTCCCACACTTATGTCCCCTATCAAATGGTTGATCACAGAAATAACACAATCCCTTAGCTATCTTTTCAGCCCTTTCAGCTGCTGGTATGAATCTAGTGGGTTTTTATGGTATTTGGGTAGTAGTGTTTGGGTTGTGGAATGATTTGGCTAGGGTTACAGGGGTAGGTAAGAGCGGTTTGGATGTTTGTGGGTAGGTCAGAATGGGTTTTGATGGCTGTGTGTAGGTTCTTTGTGGTCTGTCTGAGGGTATTTTCAAGGCTTGGATTGATTCTTCGTGCTGTCTGGCATATTCAGTGGCTTCACTGACTGTAGCTGGTTTAAATGATCTCACAACAGGTTTGACTGCAGCTGTCAAACCCCCAATAAAACTCTCTAAAAAATATGATTCAGGCATTGTGGGATTCCTCAAAAGTAAAAGAGCCTTAAGCTCCTCAAATTTAGCAATGTAATCATCCAAGGACCCCGTCTGAGTCAACTTATTGAATTCTTCAACTACTTTGCTACCAAGGTTATCCTTGAATCTAGCACTGATATCATATATAAATTCTTCCCAAGTGAGGTTCCTCCTTCCCAAAATGTAACTGTTGAACCATATTTCAGCTTGTCCCCTTAAATGTAGTGCTGCCAAATCAACTTTCTGATCCTCAACAATTTTGCACAAAGTGAAGTACCGAGTACATTTTTTTATCCAACCCTTTGGATCATTTCCATCAAAGCAAGGAAACTCGACCTTAGGATTGAACAAGACAGAATTTCTTACCCCTTGATCACCATTGCCCACTCTATTGAAGTTCCTTCCATCACCATTCTGCAGCTGCTCCAGCATTTGACCCATCAGTTGCTGATGTTGTTGCGTCATTTGCTGTTGTTGTTCAATCATCTGCTTTTGCTGCTCGATGAACCTCTGATTCTGAGCATCAATCTGCTCCTGCATCCATTTCTTATGTTCCTCCGTAAGAGTTCTTAAAGTTTCTTCCATGGCAGCTTGATTCCTGGTGGGTGCCAGATTACTAATTCCGATCCCTGATCGAGAGCTCTGATACCAATGATACAAGTTCAAGGAAGCTACCCAAATTAGCAGGGAAGGGAGCTTCGATAATACTTGTTCTTACCAAATTAATTGGGGAAGTTTAGAGAGAGAGAGTGAGAGATTATTAGAGAAAGAGAGTTGGATCAAATTCTGCCTGCTTTTCCATTCTTCATTCCATTAATATAACGCCATTCCACTCCTGAATTCCCGGCAACAACCTGCCAACTCACTAGGCCAGCTCAGCATTCTCAACTAATTGGCAAAAAAAAAGTAGGAAAGTAGAATTCTGTTTTGCTCTGTATCAAATTCGCATGACTACCTCTGCTCTGCCCTATTGCTTCAATTCAGACGTTGATGACTTTGCCAATTCGAGTCAAAAGTCTCCTTGCATTCCATTCCCTAAAGCTACATGAAACTTCTATGAATTTTTATCACCATTGTCTCAATATTCCCCATTTACAGTAATTCCGGAATTTCACAGAAAAACCTTTCTCAATATTCAGAATCTTTACATCAGTTATACACACGAAAATGGAGAGAGAGGGAGTAACAGTGATCGAATGAAGTAGGGACTGCAATTGGCGAGAAAAATACGGATTCGTGCACTCAGTTGTACAAAGGATTGGTTTTGATTAGACCTAGTAAATGGGTCATTCGAGTTAAATACAGATTGTGTCTTAGTTTAGTTCGGGTCACTTTCGAGTCAACTATGTTCGGGTCGCGTTTGGGTGAAGTTCGGGCTTGGGTCACTTTCGGGTCAACCATGTTCGGGACGGGTTCAGTTTGGTTCAGGTGAAGTTTGGGTTCGGATCACTTACGGGTACCATGTTCGGGTCGGTACGGGCTCGGTTGGATTGAAATTCGAATCGGGTTTGTTTCGGGTTGTCTACAATAGTCCGGTTCGGATCGGGTATGGACCGGGTGGGATTCAGTTGAATGTTTGGATCAATATCGGGTCAAGTGTAAATAGAATCAGGCATAAATCAAGTAGTGTTAATTTCGAATCATTGTATATTTTCAATGCAGTCATCTTTGGTTCTTTACTCTTAAATTATATTTAAAAGATAGAAACCGTTTAATTAGACAAATCCATTTATTCTAGATTTCTCTTTTAATTCATACGTTAATGATTAATTGATTATAGATTACACACACAAATATATATATACACACACACACACACACACACACACACATACATATACATATACATCTATATATATATATATATATATTATATATATATATATATAGATATATATATATATATAATAGATATATATATAGATATATATATACACACACACACACATATATCTATATATATATATATATATATATATATAAATATATATATATATATATACACAATACACATACACATATCATATATATATATATATATATATATATATATATATATATCTATATATATATATATATATATATATATATATGTAATATTAATGGAAAACTATACAGGGTTAGTTCTAAATTTAATAAGAAAGTTAGTAAATTACAAATACAAGTATACAACTCATCCCTAACTCTATATCAAATACGCTATGTAATTATTCAAAGGATTATGTACCGTTAAGCCAAGTTTTAATCATCTCAATTGAGGTCATGCGAATGACAAAATAAGTGGACCAATCTACGCAAATCATTTGTCAATGGTCTCATTTTTGAGCCCCAATACCAAAATATACCTTGAAAAATGAAAATAAAAGAAAAAATAATGAAATTTTTATTTAAACCACAGTGTTGGTTTATAACTTCACGTTTGTCATATTTGGAGTTGGTAAATAGAAACATGTTGGTTCAAGTCAACATTTTTAGTAATCAAATCAATGTTCTTTGATAGCTTATTAAGTGATCATACAAACATCAAAATTCAAATATTTGTTTTTGTATGATTAACAACTTGATCTGCATTTGCTCAATAAGTCAAAACTAAAAAGTAATGGCAATATATGAGTATGCGTCAATTAGTATTACATTTATGTGATTGTGAATGCTCGTTATCGTAACTCTAGACTTGGAATTTAATTGTCCAAAATTCAAATGAATTACATTATTATGAGATCATATGCAACGATACATTCTTGAATATGATTTTATAGAATTAAACACCTTATGAAGATGATTTAGAATCGTATATCAGTAGTGCGGAATTTTTGTCAATAGTCACAGAATGATATTATAAATTTATAATCATAGCGTACATTGCATTAAGTCATTAAGTGAATCAAATAGTAAAATAGGATTATTAGATCCTAATAAGTGTAATACATTGTTAATTATACTTATTTTTTTCTTAATTCCTATAGTGATAAAATATTTTTTTCTCTTTCGTTTTTACTACACATCTATCAAATTAAAAACTTAAAACTATCAATAATTTTATTTTTTCCTCTTAAGTTTTTAATTGATTTCATTTGTAAAAAGTCCCTCTTAAGTTGTTTTTCTTTTTCCACCTAAACTCAACTAATTGAGTTTGAAAAATTCAAAATTCCCCCCAAAAGAGAAAATACTAAAACCCCTCAAAAAAATTACCACTTATTTAGGTAAAATTAAGTCATGTAAGAATCAGATCAGACTTAAATGGGGTACGGTTTGATTCAGATTCGGTTATCCATTTTCGGTTTACTTCGGGTCGGGTCACCACGGATCGGGTTTAAAGTGGGTCGGGTGATTTCGGGTGTGGGTCATTTCGGGTCATGCTACAATTTGGGTTTCATTCGGTTATGGGTAGGTTTACTCTGGGTGTTCGGGTCCAAATCAGTTCATCCCATTTCAGGTGTCAGGTTGGGTATGGATTCGGGTCGTTTAGTTTGGGTTTCAGATCTCGGGTCAGTTTTGCGATGTCTAATTTTAATTAATCAAACAAGAAGCAATATTCACAAAGTAAAATGATAAATGTCTTGTTACAAAAAAAATTTTAAGTGTTTTGTTTAAACTTAAAAAATATTCTATCATGTATTAGATTGAAATGGTGTGATTGAATAATGAACTAGTGTTACAACTTATAAATTGTGTAAAATCATATTTTTATTCTTTGTTTATAATTAGAAAATTGCACATATGATAGATCTACACAGATTCAGTTGATTCGATTAGGGCATCATCTTTTACTCGTTGGCAAAGCCAACGAATACTAGAGCCTTACAATTCATATTTAAGTCTAACTATTGAAAATTATGTGATTTAAAATGATTTAGAATGTTCATTTCATCAAGGCAGGGTTATCCGTTTGCAAATTTAATTTCTTTTTCCATTATGTAAATTAGTGTTATCTTAAGATATAAAATTAATTAATCAATAGCTGAGATTAGATTTTGTTCGAAATAATTATTTGTTCTAGAAAAATCTGAATAGGAATTTATAGAGTTTAGAACTTTATCTTATTACTCTAAATTACTTAATTATTTATTGAAAGGTCAAAAAATCATACAATGATAATATGATACTAAACTAGTCTAGATGGTTTTAGCATATTGCAAAATATTGGCATTATTTGGTGAAAAGTGTCATCCTAGAACAAATATAAATTTGCATTGATTGTCACTGTAAGTGTGGACTGTGGTAGATTATGGCGTAATAAGCCCCCATAGAGAAGCTATTTCCTTCACCAGAGTGTAATCCATCCCCCTCATCTAATTTTCACCAACTTCATCTTTTAATACAAATTCCAGTTTGATAATTCGGGCCACTTCACTCTGCTCCACTACTCTAAAATTTCACCAGATTTTGCACATCAGTGGTTGTGATTAATTCGACTATGCTTGGATGGTTAATACTAAACAATAATCACGTAAAAGAAATCTTTTCGAAAAGACCATTTTCCCGCAGCCGAAATATCTCGGCACATTTTGATTCTTTCTCAGAACTTGTTACACTATTGCCACATCCTTTGTTTAGATTAATCGACCATATGAGACCTGTCAGCTCCACTAATCTGGGCAGCACCAAGCAACCAAAGTGCGTCGGCTGGAACTTAAACATTTACCTCAGAAGTTGGTTAGGATGGGTCGGGTACTTATTTGTGTCGAACTTAAACGTATTGAGTATCCTTAGATTTAAACATAACCCATTTGTTAAACAGGCTACAAGAAAAGCAATGGAAAACTGACGTTTTGACAGAAAATTGGGCATATTTTGGCAGAAAATTACACTTGTAACAATAATTTTGACGGAGACTGTGGTCATGCAAAAAAGGCCACTGGAAATGGACATTTCGATTGAGCCCGTCAGTAATGCTGATAGATCGATTTTGACCGACAGAAAATAGTCAAAATTGGACTGACGGATCATATTGATGGATTAACATGGGGTTAGTATAATAGTAACGGGAATTTCGACAACATAACAGTTCGTCAATATGAATTTTGACAGAAAATTAGACAAAAAGCGCTGTCCATCAGAACGTGGATGATGTCTTGGATTAAGCTGGTCCATTAGTGAAGTGATGGAAGCAGTGACGGAGTCGTTCATATCCATCGAATGTGACGGACTTCCGTAAAAAATCCATCAAAGTAAAGTTTTTTAAACTAAAAAAATATAAGCCTGAAATTCAAGCTCAAACATGAATTTTTGAAATTTTGTTATAAAATTGCAAACGTTCTGATATGAAAGTTCGAAATTTTAAATGTGAAACTGCAATATTTTAGAATTGACAATTTCAGTTCTAGATCTAAAATTCCAATTAACAAGCCTATTGTATTCGCAAGCAGCAAATCTAACTGCTTCTAGCTAGTTTAACAACTACGAGCAAATTAAAGACTATGAAACCAACAAATCTAAGTTTTTAAATTTACAAACCAATTACAAAAGTGTACATATTGTCTAAATTACAAACCACTATGATCAGCAAGTCCAAAATCCAAACATCTCATAGTCCAGAATCCACAACTTAGAACTTCAAAGTCCCAACCGTTTAAGATAACAACTTGAGCTTAGGCACCTAGTTATTCATTTACCCCATTAAGGTTTTCAAGTAATATGCAATTATATAGTGTTAAAAATTAAGTTCGCATACCACATTGCACAATTACTATCCAAGGCACACGCGATTCATCATGATTCATATTTTCATATTAATTTTTAATTTTTGTCTTCTTAATTATTAAAAAAGGAGTAAACAGGTAAATGATAAATAGGTAAATGCGTTGATCTATTTAATCCATTTAACTAACCAGGTTAAAAATGTGTTCTTTGTTTTGAGAATTTCAACCTAGACCTAACCACTTATTTAATTAGACGTGTTGAATATGTCAACTCATTTAATTAAGGAAGTTGCAAATTTATACCCAAAGTGTTGGTTTCGGATCAATAATCATGTTAGACAGCTTTGCCTTGCACTACATTTACCTAAAACATTAATTTCACTGTGATCGTGTGACGGTTTTCCTGATTCTACTTGGCGCTCAACAGAAACTCACGAATAGCCTCATTTATATCTGGCCAAGCTTTCGTGGCACGGCAAGCGGGTTTTGGAAGCATGAATGGAATACTCATGGAAGCTGCTCTGGTCTAAGCGTCTATAACTACTTCAACCACGCTATGAATTTGGGGTTAAAAGCGGCTCGAGATATCTTCGCAGCTTTAAGCGCTTCAGGTAGCGTACTCGCTGCCATCATTGATCTCTCTCACTCCTTTTATACATCAATCTAAGTCTCTCCCTCTCTCTCTCTCCCCATATATATATTGAGTTCAAGTGATGTATGAACATGTAGAACTACACCTGTATTAGTCATGTAGGATTAAAAAGATCACGTAGGAATTGTCACAGTAGAGTACATTCACTCTAATTAATGTCACATTCAACCGCCAAAGTTTAACTATTTAAATGGCCAATGCAATAATTAGCAGCATTGCAACATAGTAGGATTGCAAGACAGTATACATTAAACAGAGTTCAATCAAAGATATATTTTGTCCATCTAACTACTAAAAGATGGGGGAAAAGGGGTATTAAAGGTCTCACCTATTTGAGAATTTGTAAAAAATAGTAAGTGAATAATAATCACGTGAGAACAAAAGGAACACCAATTGATTTAGACGAATAACAAGGAGCGTTTGTCATTAGGGTTGATCTAACGAAACAAAAAATTATTTTGTTATCATATAGTAACTAATATTTTCATATAAGAAATCTCATAATTTTTTAATTGTAGTAATTGTTTGTAAAACTTATAATAAGTTATTTAGCAGCCACATAAATTTTTAAGATTTTTTGTAAAATATTTAGTAGTTTTTTAGGTTCAACAAATTATCTAATTTGCGAGAAACTATCAAGAAAACTTTTTTCCAATGTATCAAAACATATTGTAATTAACTTAACAAATATTTATAGTAACATTTGTAATACTGTAATTTCTTTGTAATAATTTGAAAATTATGATAGTCCAAAAAGTTATTTAATTTTGATAAAAATTTAGTAACATAATTAATTTGCAATATTTAATTTTTGTGATGAAAAATTAATTAGAAAGTATTAATGAAGATCAAAACATTGATGACATTTTTTATAACCATCATAAATGTATTTTAAATTAAATAACACAATTAAATGTATTTTTAACTGCCATAGAGGTGAAAAATTATTCGTATTAAAGGAAAGATAATCTTACCAACAACAAAGTATTAGTACTTCCTTAGACTCTTGTACTCTAAAAATTTCAAAGTAATATGCTAAGCTTTTACATATGATAATGAGAATATGTGCAATGATTAGATAATCTTACCACCATTAATTGTTAATCTTGGCTTGGACTCTTACGTTCTGAAATTTGAAAGCAATTTAACACCTTTTAGCATTAATATGTTCGTAGTATTATCTTCTATATAAAAGATCCATTACTATAACTGTATTATATCTAATATCTATAATATTTCACATTTATATTTATATTTATGCTCAAAGAGATAGGAAAATAATAATAATAATAATAATAATAATAATAATAATAATAATAATAATAATAATAATAATATAATAGTAGTAGTAGTAGCAATAATAATAATAATAATGAAAATTCAATCTTTGTACTTATTTCTTGATAATAATAACAATTGTACCATTATAATAAATAAGATATAGAATATATATATCTATGTGCCTTTATGATGCTCCATATTACTTTCCAATTTTCGGCTAAAAATTGGAAACCTAACATTCACAACAGATTATCTGCAATTGATGCATCCATTTCAGTGGTATTTTTTGTGGATAATAATACTTACAAAGGCAATACCACTTGAATCTTCATCTTCTTAGCTGTCGCACAAGTGGAACCCATATTGGGAGTTGTTACAGTTGATAATGCAATATTTTTTATTGAAAGTGGTGTTAGTAATATAATATGATGAAGTATCACGATTGAACATTAAATCCCTCTTCTTTTGCGTTCTTTGAAAGAAAATCTTCAAATTGTAGTTAACTTTACAAAATCTATTTTCGAAAAATAAAATCTTTCATACGTAACTAACCAATTTGTATTTTTAAAAAATACAAATAATTAATTATCCTTAAAATTTGTATGTGACATGTGCCAAAAATTTTAAGGGGAAAATTGAAAACCAAACATGTAGAATAAATATTCCTCAATTGGCATATTTACTTCATTATCAAAAAATGAACTATTTTTGTACTATTATGAGTGGTTTTAGCAATATAATATAACGAATTCTTATAATTAAATTTATCTTCATTTTAGTTAATTTTACAAAATCCATTTTTTGAGAAAACGATCTCCATAATCAATTAACCAACTTGTCTCAAAAAATAATCCATTTTTTGAGAAAACGATTGGAATGGAATGACTCAAATTGAAACACATCTATGCCTTCTTTCAAATGTCATTAGACTGAATAATAGATCCTAGTTATCTATTTTCATCACACTTTATCAAGCCACAGGATTGAGTAATCTAGATTCCCAATTGAAACTCTAACTATTTTCACATCAGGGTATTCAATTGCTCACAAAGTCGCACTAGACAAAGGATTCAACTCTCGTTGATCTCCTAAACCCTGATTAAGTACAATGAATAAATTTCTTTCAAGCAATTCATCAAACACCGGGCGTACTAACCAAGAACCCAATTCACAAACATGGGCATAATTCACCAAAACTTAGAACATGATTCAATTGAGCATAATAGGGGCTATTACTAACCCAAGATTGGGAATTTAGCCTCCATACATATCCAAAATCTTAATCCCTAAACCAGATTTGATAAACATGGTTGATGGAAAAGCTTGAGTTAAATTGTAAAGAGGAAGGAAGAAATACAAACTTGAATTGATCCCCAATGAGAATTGCAAATTCAATCCTTGAACAAGCCACAAATCAAAGCAAGAAAAGGTCTCCAAAAGGTCATTTCCAAACCCTAGTTTTCGCCCCTAAGAAGTGCTCTCAAAAATAAAACCTCTGATATCCTAAGATAGGTCCCGAAAAATCATTAAATTGTTAAAATTGCTAGGGCGCATGGTTGTGTGTCGACGCACAGTCGACCGTGCGCCTCTGCGGTAGGTGAAATGGACACTGCAGGAAATAATGCACGTTTGTGCGCTCATGCCTAGCCAACCGTGCATCCTCTTGAGCTCTTGAAACCTTCTTTTGGGGCTGGCAGTACTTCCTAAGACTCTTTTTTCACTTGGAACTCATCCTTCATGCTTTATTTTTCGCCAAACTAGTGATTTCTTCATCTTCTTAGGCACTGCCCTTGGAAATAAGGAACACCTTACAATAAGCGCAAAATAAATCCAAGGAAGCAAATTTTCAATCCTTTCTCATCAAGGTTTAGCATGAGAATAAAAGGAAAAAGGGTGAAATAGAGGTTTAAATGAAGTCAAAATAAGGGTTTATCGGACAGCAAATTTACAAAAGTCACCATTGATTACAAGTGGGTCAATGAGGTTACTAAATAGCATATTCTGATCATTTGTGGATTCCAAGAAGGGATTTCACTACCGAAGTATTTAGGTATCCCAATTACATCAGGAAAAACCGAGATATATTGTAGAGGGCTTGTTGATAAAATTACAGCTAAGATTAAATCTTGGTCTTCTAGTCACATTTCCTATGCTGGTGAAGTGGTGCTAACTAATGCAGTTTTGATGGGCGTATATGGATTTTGGTCCCAAGTGTGTTTTACCTCGAGAGGTTATCCGAGATGTTATAGCAGTGTGCCGAAACTTCTTGTAGGCGGCTGATTATGTCTACAAACCACCCCCCCCCCCCCCCCAAAAAAAAGCATGGAGCTTAGTGTGTACATCCAAACAAGTAGGGGGATTGGGGTTGAGAAACTTAGAAGTGTGGAATAAAGCTTGCATATCTTGGATGGTGACAAATTAGTGTACTTTTTCTTAGGAGGTGCTTTGCTCATTAATTAGATTAGTTCTAATGATCATCATATTAAGTTTAGGTATCGTTCAAGCACTAATAAAGTTATTTTTTGTGATTTATGTACTCCACGATTTTCTAATAATTCATATTAGTATCTTGATGTTCGTGTCCATTCTTTTACTTTAAGAAACATTATGAAATAATTTTACCCATCATTATTCAGCACTACTTCTCTATTTCCTGACATTCCCCCATCGCTTTCTTATTGCTTTATAGTTCCCACAAAGTTTTAGCAAAGTTATTTTGTATAATCAATTTTATCTTTGCACTTGTCAATTAAAATCAGCGCAAAAGCTACTTATGTAAGTACAAATGAACTCCTAATATCCCTAAAATAGCTATCGAACACGATCTTTTATTTTTAACCATGACTTAGTTCCACAACCTATGCCAAATTGTGACAATCCTATAACAAAATCTTGAGTATTTTGGACAAATTTCAGGGGCTAACTTAGAAATTTCATATCTTTTCTCCCGATATTGAATCACGGTGTAAGAGCCCAATTTGTAAAGTTTGAAAAGTGGCCTAAAACTTTTATTAGTATTACAGAGAGTAATAACGACAACAAAAGCATCAAAAACTGACATAGGCATTAACTGCTGCCAATTCACATAAAATTGCACGATCTCGGAAAATGATCACAACTAGAGGTTATGCATCTCCAAATCAAGAGAAATTAGAGCAATAGAAAAGATAATTCATTGGAGTATATTGTACCGAAAAAACAAAAAAAACTTTCGGGCATCCAAAATAATTCCCTCAATCGTCTAGCCCCATATGAGCCTGTTTTACGCTTCTTTAATCAAATCTTTCTCTACGTTTCCTTTACTCTTTTCCTTGTTTGTTCTCTGTGTTGCTTCGCTTTTTCCCAATCTCAGTCTTGTTTCAATTTGTTTCTGATTTCATGATTTTGCCCAGAACAAAAGATGCAAGAGGAATTCCAAAATCGCCCAACCTAGTTATAATTTTAGTGAAGTAAGGACAAAGCAAGCACATTCCATAATTACCCGTAATGTTTCCACACATATACATCTCAAACCTCAATAGTTTCATAGACAAACAATTTTATTCCTTATAAGCTACCAAAACATAACAATCAACATAATTGATAGCCAAAGAACACATAATTTGAAAAACCCATATTTGAATCAACACATACTTGGCAACTTGTTAATGGGTCTCCCAATGTATATAAATCTTTGTATAAGGTTTTGTCCTTTCCATATTTTTAGAGGCTTGTGCTACCTAGGGCAAACCGGCATACACCAAGTGACTTGTATATATTGCATTCGTGTACATGAAATTCAATGAGGCAATGAGAATAAAATCGTGAGACTCATTCTTCCAAACTAAAGTTCGTTTTGTTCATGGTATCAGAGCCCAGCCGCTGTCCCGCATATTAGCCCAGAGCACAACATGTCGAATGGTGGAGGAAAGGAGAGGTTCGTCATAGAACCTCACTCACCATATTATTTACACCCCCACAGAAGGAACTGGGGTGATGATCATGATACTTGTGTTCTATGGTAAAAATTATAACTTCTGGGAAAGGGTGGTTAGAACGGCATTGGAGGTTAAAAATAAGCTAGTGCTCATTGATGGAAGTTTAACTAGACCAGATGAAAAAGAAGGGGAAGAATTCTCAGAATGTCATGCATGGGACATGGTGAACTCCATGTTGTGCTCATGGACACTCAACGTCATAGACCCAAAGCTTCATATGAGTATAGCATATTTGGACACTGCACAGACTATGTGGGATGAACTAAAGAAGTGATATGGAACGGCCGTTCATCAACTCAAAGCCGACATCACAAATTGTAAGCAAGGAGCCCTGGAAGTAGGCAAATTTTATTCGAAACTGATGCATCTGTGGACTGAGTTAAATAATCTAGTCAAGGTCGCGATACATACGTGTAGGGGATGCAAGTATGGAGCCGCTAGAAAGATATTAGCTATGTATGAATCAGACAAGGCCCATCAATTCTTGATGGGGTTGAATGACGATGCATACTCCACAATAAGGAGTCAAATACTAGCACTCGATCTGCTTCCACCACTCAAGAAAATATTCAATATGACTCAACAAGAGGAGAGTCACAAGAAGGTTATGCTTGCACGAGATAGCCATGTTGAATTGGGTATGGCATCTGCAATGAAGGAACAAGCTCGCATGTATGAGAAAGGAGCTTGCAAAATTTACGGTAGACATGGACATGAAGAGTCTGTTTGCTACGAGGTGATCAGATATCCACCGAGTTGGGGAACCCAGGGATGCGGCAGAGGAAATAGAGGAGGATGAGGAAATAGGCCACGTAGTGGTGGAGCAAAAACTGGGCATGGAGTAGGCCGGGCAACTGCTTCAGCTGTGTCCACAGTGAAGATGCATTTGTCGTGGACTCTGGCCCAACAGCAGATTATGGAGCAATATAAGGCAATGGCAGCAAGGCTTTGGGCCACCCCATTATCCCTGGGCTCACAACATATCAGGTCTAGCATTTAATGAGCCTCATAAACATGCCATAGCCCAAATATGAAAAACTATCAGGTAAGGTGCCATGGATGCTAGACAACGGAGCATTGTGTCACATGGTCGGAGATGCATCCATGTTGAGTGAAACAAAGAAAATTGCTCCGGTAACTGTCATGTTGCCTAATTGGAGTGCCCAGTTTAAAAATGGAGAATGTGAAAATGGAGAATGTTCTATGTGTGCCCAGTTTAAAGTGTAATCTTGTTTCAATTTCCAAGTTGTGCAAACAACTAAATTGTGTAGTGACATATTACGATGTTTTTGTGTGATATAGGGCTGCAATTTGAGGGCTCTAATTGGAGTGGGTGAGCAGCGAGAAGGGGTCTATTATCACAAGCACACACCATTTAACCAAGTCAATGTAGTCAGCGCTCGTTGTTTGTGGCATAAATGTCTCTGGCACCTATTGGATGAAGTCCTCTCCCTCTTCCCTAGTAGTTTAGGCATAGCTAGTGGGTTACATAAAATAATGGAAGAAGCTTGTGAGGTTTGCTTATGTGCAAAACAAATTTGTAATCGGTTTCCTATTCGTACTAACAATGCAATAGCTACATTTGATTTAATCCATTGTGATATTTGGGTCTTATAGAGTCGCCTCAACTTGTGGCACACGTTATTTTCTTAGCATTGTTGATTACGTAAGTAGAGATACCTAGGTATATCTCATGCAAAACCAGACCGAAGTAAGCAAACTTCTTACAAATTTTATTGTGATGGTGAAAATCCAATTTAATAAAGGAGTAAAAGTAGTTCGTAGTGACAATGGGAGTGAATTTACCTTAGGACCAATGCAAGATTTTTATCATGAACATGGCATTTTGTGGGAGAGTAGTTATGTGGACAGCCCTCAACAGAACGGACAGGTTGAATGCAAACATAGACACATTATGAATGTGGTAAGAGTGCTTTGATTCTAGGCCAACTTGCCCATTCAATTTTAGGGAGAGTAACACTCACAGCCGCGTACTTAATAAATCATACTCCCACCAAACTTTTAAAAGGAAAATCCCCATATGAAGTTCTGTTCAACGAAAGGCCCACTTATAATGACATTCGAGTTTTTGGTTGCTTGTGTTATGCTCGGAATAATGAAGGACAAGTTTGCCTCAAGGAGTCATAAGGGTGTATCTCTAGGATACCCATTTGGGAAAAGGGGTGGTAAGTATGCGACTTGGATGCTTGAGAAATCTTTGTTAGTCAAGATGTTATATTATGCGAACAAGCCTACCCATTCATGAGAAACTCTGCTACTGGGCCATCCAGCACCGTTCCTTTGATCTAGGCTACCAAACCAATGGAGGACCCTGCCCAAGTTTGAGGATTTCGGCGATACAAAGAAAGATACAACATCAGCTAGGGGAAGCCCCCCAGAGACTAGCCCAGATACGTCTAGGCCTCCCAATCCCCTTACTAAGAGCCTATTTGGGCCAAAATCTGAAGTGCGTAAGGGGCCTACTATGGCTGATGAGCTGGGCCAGCTACCGAGGGGGAGTCCACTGGGCTCGGATGACCTGGAGGCCTAAAATGACAATGTGGATTATTCTGGGCCATGTGAAGGCGTAGCAGAAGCAAGGGCCAACCCAGATTTGGGGCATCCTTCACAGCCTTCCTCCGCATATACTTCACGACAGCTACACGTTCCTGCACATCTGGAGGATTGTGTGTGCTACACCTTGAATGCTAAAGACCCTTTCTCGCTTTCCCGCCGATAGGGATGGTAACGGGGACGGTTGAGGACGGGGGTATACTCCCCATCCTCATCCCCGTTAGGATCCCCGCCCCGTTCCCCATTGCAGGGAAAAAATTCACCCCTGTCCCATACCCAGCGGGGATCTAATCCTTGCAGAAGCCCTAACGGGGATTTTTCCCGTCATTTTTTTCTCTCCTTTGTGATAACTATATTACAAGTCTTAAATAAATGTCCGATTTGCCATCCCTAAACTCTAATCCAATTAATTGTATAATAAGTTATTGTAGGTTCCATACAACATAAGTCTAACAAATTTTAGTAAAGTTTACAATCTAACATAAATTTAAGTTTAACAAGTTCATAAAGTATAAGTTTGACAAAGCACAAGCTACACAAACAAGTCCATACAATTTAGGATTTTTTCAACTTAATTTACTAATAGAACCTTAGTATTACATTCACAAATAAAGGTCTTATATATAATTTTTAAATTAATATGCAAGGACGGTAATGGGGATTTTCCCTAATCGAGGATAAGGAAACGGAGATGAGGACGAAGGTGTTTCCCTGAGCGAAAAAGTGGGGTCGGGGTTGGGGTAAATTTTTGCCCCATCCCCACTCGGGAATTTATTTCTGTTCCCATCCCCGCCCCCATCCCCATCGGGGACAGGGATTTATCCTCACTACGGGGCGGAGCCCCTATGGGGGCAGGAATTCCCCATCCCATTGCCATCTCTACCCACTGGCTTCAAGAAGATTCCTCTGGTATGCCTTATCCTATAGCCAATTATGTGACCTGTGCCAATTTTTCTGCTTCCCATCAAAATTTCTTGAATGCTATTACTAAGGGAACAAAGCCCAATTTTTACCATGAGGCTATCAAGAACCTTGGAGAGCAGTAATGACATAAAAAATTCAGGTTCTTGAGAGAAACCACACTTGGGTACTACAGGATCTTCTCGATAGGAAGAAACTTATTAATTGCAAATGGGTATATCGTGTCAAATACAATTCAGATGGGACCATACAGCGATACAAGGCACATCTTGTTATCCGTAGAGATAATCATCTTGACTACAATGAGACCTTCACTGCGTCGCCAAAATGCATAGCGTCCAATGTTTCCTTTCTGCTGTTGTTTCAAAAGGTTGGGAACTACATCAGTTAGACGTCAACAATGCATTTCTCCATGGAGATCTAGATGAGGAGGTTTATATGAAGCTACCGTCGGGTTTTACATGCAGCTCCCCAACTAAAGTGTGCTGCCTTTAGAAATCTCTCATTGCCAATAGTTTGCTAAGCTTTCTTGTAAGTTACATGACTATGGCTTCACTCATTCATATGCGGATTATTCCTAATTTACCTATAGGAAAGGATCCATCTTCATGGCACTTCTGGTTTATGTTGACGACATTCTTTTGGCCGGTAATGACTCTAGTGCCTACGCTACCTTTAAATGTGACCTCGATGCTTGCTTTAGCATCAAAGATCTTGGGCCTATCAAATATTTCCTTGGGATCGAGGTGGCTCATGGCCCCAAGGGCCTATCCTTGAGTCAGCGTAAATATGTGCTGGAGATTGTAGATGAATGTGGGTTGTTGGGTTCTAAGCCCAGTGATTTTCCCATGGAGAAAAATCACAAACTTGCTCTGGCTGATGGTTCTCCGTTGTCAAATGTTAGGCGTTACCGGTGACTCGTTTGATATATCTCACCATCACTCACTCAGATCTCTATTATGTCGTGCATATCCTCTCCCAGTTCATGTAAAATCCTCAAGAGGCATATGTGAATGCAGCTTGTAGAGTACTTCACTACATCAAAGGTACTCCTAGTTGTGGTATTTTAATTTAGGTTAATAATAAGTTGCAATATCCACTTATTGTTGCAATATCCACTTACAGTAATTCAGACTGGGGCGCATGCCTCCTCACAAGGCACTCCTTGACCGAATACCTAGTGCTCCTCAGCGGTTCACCTGTTTCCTGGAAAACTAAGAAGCAAATTATAGTTTCCAGGTCCTCAGCCGAAGTTAAGTATTGAGTCATGGATGCTGTCACTAATGAATTAATTTGGCTCAAGGCTTTTCTTGCATCTTTAGGTGTGTTCCATAATCACGCTATGCAGCTAATTTCTGATAGTCAAGCCGTCCTTCACATTGTCAAAAATGTCGTCTTTCATGAACGCACCAAGTATATTGAAAGTGACTGCCACTTTGTTCGTGAATGGTACCACTCTAGTGATCTGACACTTTGCTATGTTCCATCCAAAATGGAACCCACCGATATGTTTGCAAAAGCGCTTGGTAAGTGACAATTTCAATACTTACAAAGCAAGTTGGGCATGGTCAACCTTCATGCACCAACTTGAGGGGGAGTGTTAACGGGTCTCCTAATGTAAATAAATCTTTGTATAATCTTTCAGATATGATTTAGGTTTTATTCTTTCCTTATTTTTGGAGACTTGTGCTACAAGCTGGGGCAAACTGGCACACACCATGCAACTTGTGTATATTGCATTTGTGTACATGAAATTCAATGAGGTAATGAGGATAAAACTGTGAGACTCATTCTTCCAAACTAAAGCTCGTTTTGTTCACAACTACAAGACTACAACCTTGTTCTAACATTCAATTTCCATATATTATCCACAAATCCCACCATCAATTCATAAGTTTAACTGAAAACTGCATTCTTATAAATATGTCTAGCCTTGAATGTCAATTCGTATAAACTAAAAGCGGGATTTTTAAACGGTGCAATAGAGATTCTAGGATTGGGAATTCACCTCATAAATTCAAAGAAGAGAGAGAAGGTAAAGGGGAGCGATGGTAATGCAACAGATGTAGCATAACTCTACCAGCCGGATGACAGTCATGCCACAGCGGCCCGATGCCCATCGACTGGCGGATGAGGGGAGAGAAAATAGGGAATAATTACATACAGGTACCTTCAGTTTTGTGTAAATCATTTTAAGGATCCTCTATTATCAAAACTAATTATAAAGTATCTCAACTTATGAAGTAAATAACAAAAAGAACTCTTAAAATTTATGCAAGCCATTTTCAAGTCCAAATCTACTATTTTAATTCACATATAATGCCCTTAACTTTTCATATTAGCATATTTTCCCCAATTCTTAAAAACTTACTTTCGAAAAATTTTATTTTATGCATGTGTAATTTCTCTCACCAGTACTACTCAAAGCCCTTTTTAAATTGATATCAGACCCACCTGAAAAAATAATTAAAATAATTAAGCTAATTAATGATTAATTAAACTAATTAGTTGTGTTTAATGCTCGAATTATCACCTACTTGCCCTGCTCCTAGTTATTCATATATTGGTCATTCACCAAAAGGAACCACTTTAGTAGCACCTCAATTAAATTATATCACTAATATAGTTTTAGAACTAAAACCTAAATTAGTAAAAATTGAGATTGGAGTTAAAGGGATTAAGAAGCACCGTCTGCGATCCATATTCCTTTTTGTGAATGAACTTAGACATAATGAAAAATCTACTTTAAGTAATAGTACTTCATTTCGACATATATATCATTTACAAAACCTAAAAAAACAAAAATCAATTACCTTTGCATGATATAAAAATCCAAAAAAAGAAGGAGAAAGAGAAAAATCAATTGAAAAATCATTTGAAAAGGCAGATGAAGAAGGACATGATAGAGTATAAGCAGTATAATCTTGAAGAATTACAAAATATCTTTGATAAAGAACAAAAACCAAAAGAATTAAATAAAATCATGGGTGTAATATTTGAAAAACAAGATGCATTTTCTAATGATAATGAAGAGACAAATAATGTCCAGTTAGAAGAAGAAATATATCAGCAGATGAACCTAATTTAACTAGAGGACCTTATACCTTTGAAAGAAGTTAGAAGGAAACTAGATTAAAAAAAAATATGAAAAACGATATTTCACAACAAAATCAATGAGATTGGAGAAGCACTTCACATAGATGAGATGGAGTTCAATCTAGTTAACAATTTTATTTCTAAACCTAAAGAATTTGGTGAACCTTCTAGAAGAAATACATATGTTACGAGACCTATGTACATTTCAGCAGGGCGCACAACTAACTTTTCCTTCGGGTTTATCCTAAGGAAAGCCACGACATTTGAATAGATTGGTCTTACCCCAATTAGCCAAATAGAATGCATCTTGAACATCAATAAAGCTCATAATAAAGAAGATATATTTGAGCATTGGAAAAGAGGTATGAATGGTATCCTAAACTTAAATAGTACATGAACTGCTGGAAATTTAATAAATTACATTAAACATAGTTTTTCTAGCATTATAGCTGACTGGTATGACTCATTAAATGAGAATGGTAAAAATGCACTAAGAATGATGGAAATACCAGTTGCAATGTTCAAGAATTTATGTAAGAAAATCAAAACTGTATTTATCAGAGCGAAACTTGATTCTAAAGAAAAAGCTAGAGAATAGCAAAGAAAGATGAACAATATAGAATTATGGGATATGAGATATCTGGTAGAATTATATTACTAAATTTATTCAATATTATTACAAAATTAGGCATAATGAAATCCATCTTGATACGTTTTATGATAAACTACCATATCCAATCAGTTCATAATCAATGAAAAATATATTACATGGATTGAGAAGGTAGATGCCATTGATACCCTTGGTATAAAAATTTCTTATTTAAGAAAATGAGTAAATGATCAATGTCTTGATCTCCAAAAGCAAAGAAAAATGAAAAAATAATTTCTAGCTTATTAGGATAATCCTCACCAATAGGGAAAGGAACCTAAAAGGAGAAGAAAAATAAAATTCTATAAGAAAAGGAGCTTTAACAACTAAAGAGGAGAGAAAAACAAAAGAAAGTATTATAACAAGCGGAGCCCCAAGAAACGTAGATTCTTTAGAAAGACTGCTTATTGTCATGCAGGAAAAGACAACGGTAAGTGTTGAGCATGCGAAAAAATAAGACATTATGCAAATGAATGCAAAAATGTGAAGAATAACAAGCTTATAGAAACTTTGGGTAGTCTCGATTATTTTGACCTTAGCAAGAAAGAAGCACTAGATCTAGCCCTGAAAAACAACAAGGGAATTGTTGAAATTATCCTGGAAGATGAATATAAAGAAAGTGATTGTGAAGAAACCAATCAAATGATAAAAAGTAGTTCAATTTATCTTGGTGATCTTCAAGGAGAAAAATTTATTGTAGATAATGAGAATGAAGATGTCAAAACGGATTAGGTCCTTCCTATAATTCAGAAAAATATGATCTATAAAAAATCCATCTTTTAATTGAAGAGTAAGCACGTATGCGAAATGATAGAACAAGATTTAGAATAAAAGACTGTGAGTACAATGTGAGAGAAGTCAATCTTATTAATTGAAAAAATATTCTTAAACATAACAAAGATAGAAAGTACAGATATATCTATGTTGGAAGCATCCAAGCTCAAATTAATCCATTACAATATTATAGCAAAGATATTGACATTTATGCTTCGCTCTATGATATACAACATCCTAAATTTAATAATCAAATTATCATAGGGATTAAGACTAATTTATATAATGGATCAGTAGGATTCAATTATCGACTAGATATTATGTGAGTCTAAATAATGAATTTGCCAAAAACTTCATATCCCTTAAAATAAAAACAGTTAGGATGTACATGAAAAGAGGAGGTTACCACTAAGGATATTGTAGAAAATAATCTACAAATTAGATAGTATTATAGACCCAAAGAAGAAGATAACGATGATAGAAGCAGAAAAATCTGAACTTAATGCAAAAAAAATCAGAGGATAAAGTCCAACCCGTAGGAGATAAAAATTGATAGGTCTTGGATATCTAATTTTGTCAATCCCACAAAAATCAATAAGAAAACTGAAATAAAAATTGATGAAAATGATAAAATTACCATTAAACCCCAATTACTAAGAAACATTAGTGCAAGATTAGAATTCGGAGAAGGGTCCTCATCAGCAAAAGAAGTTAAAGAAGATGATATAATTAGTATGACCAGTGAAATGAGTAGAATAAGTTTTGAATTAAATAAAGCACACAGACGATAAACCAAATAATACTCACAATAAATGTCACTCAGTTCCCATTAATAAATTAAATAAAGTATACACTCATCAGAAAATTAAGTTTACACATAGCCAGCATGGTGAGAAAGTAATACCCACACAATGACAGATAGCAATAATAATCTCACTACTTGAGTTATCTATTGAAAGAGCAAATTGCTAAACAATAAGAGTAATTATGTAAAGAACTATACTCTAATAGTCCTCCAAAATTTTGGGATAAAGATAAGACATTTATAAAAAATCACTTCATTGAATTCAAACACTATTATAAGGGTAAAACAAATGGTGTATAGACACTAGGATATCCAAGAATTTTATAAACAAATCAAAGAACTATTAGATAAAGAGTTAATCAGAAACAGTAAGAGTCCTCACACTAATCCTACTTTTATGGTAAGAAATCATGCTGATGAAAAAAGGTGAAAAGCTAGAATGATAATCAATTACAAAAAGCTTAATGATAATACTATCTTTGATGGTTATTATGTTTCTAACAAAACAGTCATTTTCAATAGAAGATAATAAGCCTCTTAATTCTTAAAAATGGATTCCAAAAGTGGATACTGGCAAATAAGAATAGATGAAGAAAGCATTCCTTTAACTGCTTTTAGTGTTCCTCAATAACATTATGAATAGATAGTAATGCCATTTATTCTAAAAAATACATGTCAAATATTCAAAAGAAGAATGGACAACATCTTCAAAGATCGTAATCATTGTAGCCTAGTTTACATTGATGATATCCTTGCCTTTTCCAAGACCATAAATCAACACAAAGATGATGTTTTCACTGTTACTCAAAGATGCATTGATCATGGTATTATTGTTGGTAAGAACAAATACATTTATGCTGAAAAAGAAATCAAATTTTTAGGTTTAGAGATAAAAGTTGGACAAATCATCCTATAGAAACATATTCTAGAAAATATAGAAAATTTCCCTGAAAAGATTGAAGATAGGAAGCAATTAGAAAGGTTTTCTAGATATCTTACCTATGTATCGAACTTCATTAAAGATCTAGCTAAATTAAGAAAACCATTACAGTAGAAACTCAAGAAAGAAGTTGGATGTGCAACCCTAGCGATTTAAAGATTATTCAAAATTTCAAAAGGATCTTTAAAAATCTTCATGTTCTTAATTTACCTATTGAAGGAGATTATTTAATTCCTGAGACACATGCTAGCCATGAGCACTAGAGTGCATTACTCAAAATCAAAGAAGCAGAAAAACTTTCTAAATATTGCACTTGAGGTTTTAATAAAGCAGAATGCAACTATCCCACTATGGAAAAAGAAATCCTTGTAGTCATAAGGGGAATTGAAAAGTTTTCAATCTTTTTAGCCCCAAAACCTTTTCTTATTCGAAATGATTGCAAAGGAATGCTTGATTTTGCAAAAAAGAATTTATCAAATATGCAAGGGTAAGGGTAACTCCTACATTGACAATTATGACTTAACTAGTTTTCCTTATCTATTAAACGTATACAGGTATCAAAGAATTCTCTATAAGATAGTTTGACTCGAGAACTCACTAATAGTGATCATCAGAGCAAAGCTCCTGCTGAAAAGGGATAAAATCCAAAATGAAATGTCATTACTGCTCGAACGGGTTTCTCCTTCTAGAATCCTATTAATATTTTGAAACTCCATACAAAATGTCATACTTTGGTCTGCTGTCTTCTGCCTATCTAATAGCACAAATATTCATCCTTTTAGAATTATAAATAAATTACCCAATGTGTTCTTATGATATTCAAGAAAAAATAAGTTCTCATATTTAAGAAAAATAGTTCAACAACTAGTATGCAGCCTCCATCGACTCATAATTATTCTTATGATAGTTGGGAGGCATGGAGTACTACAATTCTCTTACGGGATAGATTAGGAGTTGGTGGTGTTAGATTTCTAGAAAATTCAATCTCTCCAAATAGCCCTATCAGGAAAGCCGGGAAATTTGGAATGCTAGCTTACCTCATGGAAATCCCATATCCAAAGTTCCCATTCTTCTTAAGACTAAATAACCTTCCATAATGCATGTTTAAAAGGATCCATTGGATTCTCACATTTCCAGATGGTCCAACAAAAACTTCATACATTAGAATCTTGTATGTTGAGGTATGTTGTACAGTAATTGCATATGAAAATGAAAAAGCCAAACTAGCCCATTATCTTGTTCAATTAGTTGATTTAGACTATCTCAATGACCAATGGCAATAATGGTTTCCAAACGACAAGGAGTAGTTAGTGATCCTGCTTTGGCAAGAGGCACTGGTTTTTGTAATATTTATCATCAAATGTGGACATTAATTGAACAAGGAAGACCACTAATGAATTACAAGAACACTACTTCCATTTGTCATAATGATCTCGGCAAATATATGAAAGTGGAAGGAGTTACTTTAAAAGATGTATTTGATTATCTCTTTGATGTTAGAGATGAAAAATTCTTATTAGAAAAAGAAAAGAAATATCTTCATGAATTATTTGAAAGATGAGATCCATAGCATCTTCAACTTGATAAAAATTTTGATGATTATCTACATAACGATAGATGACTAGTCCTGTCAGCATTAAAGGCTCTGAAAAGTAATGATTTGAAAAGTGGTTGCACCATTATTGTACTATTTTGTCAAGTGTCAAGTCAGTAAAATAATGCAGTCTACTGTATGCGTATGAGTACAACTGTAGTCATGTGAAAGTATCAGCATGTACTATTGCCATTAGGACATCCACCGTGCTCCATCTCCTTTATAAAAGGAGAGGCTGAGTATTGAGAAGAGACATAATTATTTGAGCATACTTAAGTAAAAAAGAAGTCGTGATTCTCTATTTCTCTATGAGTAACATCTCTAAAGATCTTAATAGCTTAAATCGCTCTTCAATCTTTCCATTGTAATATTTCCACTCAAGCTTTCCATAAAAGAAGTTCTATAGCAGGAAACATTATTCAATCGAACCTTATGTCTTAAATATTATCATTTCTTGATTAAAGTATCACTATCCCTAAAAATATTTAGTGACTACGGTCCGAAGTAGAAAAAGAAACAAATCTGTTATGTGCCTGATCTAAGAAAGGTGTGGTTGATATTAGCAATATCTATAAACTGGAAGCTATAGGAATGCTAGGACCCAACGCAGACTAAGTTCAGGTAATGGTCGAAACTCTTTAGTTAAGCTTTAATTATTTTGCTAAGCATGATGGACCTCTAATCACAAAAAATATAATATTTATAGTATAAGTAGTAGATTGTGATCATTAGTACCAATAAAGTTGTTATAATAAGTCCAAACGTTAATATAAGATTAGTTTTCTAAAAAAGCCTAAAAGTTTGAGTATTTGCACTTTGAACCCCATTTGAGTCAAAAATAGAAATTTTGGAAAATTGTGGATTGAATTTGAAAAAGAAAACCCTAAAAATCTATTATCCAAAACCATGGGTACCTTAGAATTAGTTTTAAAAAACACAGGCCCTAAAAGTAGTTGTTCTAAAATCTAGGGTACCTGAAAGTCATATATTGGAGAAAATAGGTTCGGGGTTTGTTGAATAGTAGTTATTCTGGAGAGAAAATTGAAGACAAGAGGCTTTCTTTCGTAAGAAATTTGGGCATAAACGTAAGAATCAATCTCTCTATGTGCAGAAATATGTGTAGAGGTAAAACCATCTATATCTATATTTCCTAGACCCGCGAAAGCAGAACTCATACTGAGTGTTGTTATCGTTGTTGTTATTACATCTTCTAATTTATTCTATTCAATATTTTTGATTTCTTACTTATTAATTTTAAATTTATTATTATTTATATGATTTATATTATTTAACATTTTTCGTTATATTATTAATGCATTCATGTGTATTGCATGTGTACATGTTCAAGTATTTTATTGCACCTTTTCACGAGGACATATTTCTTATGACTATTTGCCATTTGGCATTTAATGTGTAGTTTAGGCTAAATTAGTGAATTTTGAAATCTAAAACATGCATAGATATGATATATTCTTCCAAATACCTCCAACGTCATTTGATCCCTGCAAAACAAGCAAATGCCCGCTCAATTTGGTTAACTTAACTATTCTTCAAATTGACTATTAATATTAATCAGGTTCACGCTATTACAATGTTCTACTTTATTTTAGAGAAAAGGATTGTTTTCTTCTTCTAAATGGATGACCTAGTGGCAAAAACTGACGACGACAGCCAAAGTAAGTTGCGTTCTTCCCTTTCTTTAGTTGAAAAGACTCCATTTCTTGTATCCAAAATGGGTAGGCTAATCTTCCATAAATGCTCCAACCCAAGAGCGTGTCATATGTTGGAAAATCACTAATAGTCCACATCAATGACATCCCTCATTAAGAGGTTTCCTTTTCAAAACATATCATATTTTAAAAACACCTTCCCAAGGTTTTTTGAAGTCATCTATGAATGGCTATAAGTACGCAGCTAGCTTGGGCTTAGGATTCCTAGGGCTAAGAATTATGCGTGTTAAGAACATATAAGAAGTAATCATGCATATTTTAAGAGGAACATTGTACAGAGTGAGAATAACTTATCAATGTGAATAAGTTTAGAATACAGAGAATATTGACTGAAGCCATTAGCACACAAGACGAGTCTGACATTGTGTGCCACTAATGCAAAATCATAGTGTATTATGTTAAGATGTTTTCGTGCTTCCACATCAAATGGATGACACAAAACACCAAATTGTCATGGATTTTCATGGTGTCATTTCATATGTTCAGCAAACAACATCTGAAGTTGAGGAATGATTAGAAGATAATACATCATCTCATAAAGAACCTTGTTCTCCATTAACTTCTTTAACCTTTTTTATTCATATCATAGATGGTGATAGAACTTGCACTCATTAAAGCCTAAATTATCCTTATATTATGACATGCAACCATTAGAACAACGATCTATTTTCCCAGTGATAACCCTAAGTTTCCCTACAATTTTCTTTGCCCAGAGAATTTACGAGGCAAAACTTTTCTTGTCAAACACACCTATTTCATTAATCTAACAAACTAGTCAAAATAATTATGAGAAACATTATAATCAGACTTAATGCTCATCAGTCTCACTGCAACGTCCAACCCACTCATGTGACTATCGCACCATACTGGTCTTCGTGCAACATCTTACATGTGATAAAATCTCTGAGCTTCTACATTTGGATGTTCATTTCATGAGAGCCAATGAATAGTTGGCCACGCTGAGAAATGAACAAATGGGTTGATTACTTCTTGTTGTTCCCTGGCCCAATCATAGCAGAACACTGGCCTTTTGAATAAACAAGTAGGAAAAATAATTTTGAGCCACACACGTAACATTATTCAACAAAATGTTATATTCCGAAGATTATAGAAAACTGTATCTCACACAGCTAAAATATGAGTGAGAAATTTAGGAATTGATATACAAAGCAATATGACAAATGCTCTCTAAATATAAGGAGAGAATACCGACATTAAAAAGAATAATAGGAGAAAGATTTTCTCTCTAAATTCTTACGCTATTTCGTATTTCTCTCTCTTAGAAATGAGATGATAATTACAATGAAAACGTAATAATTTATACAAAAAATTTTCAACTAAAAAAAGGAAACTATTTTGCTGCTATTTTCTTACTTCTATAATCATAACATACTATTTTTCTTATTTGCCCAAAAATGACTTTACCAATTTAACAATCTTCCACTTAAAGTCACTTTTCTGGCAATCTTCATGTAGCTTACATTTTGAACAAGTCATAGTAGGATCTGCACCATGTGAACTCGCCAGAATTAACTAGCTTCGTCATAATATCTGCTAGGTTATCTTTGGTGTGATTCTTTTGCATATCCACACTTCCTTCCTCTACTACTTCTCGAACAAAATGATATTGAATATCAATATGTTTAGTCCTCGAATGAGAACTTGGATTTCTAGCAATATGCAAAGCACTTTGACTGTCGCAATACACAGGAATCTTTTGTTGTGTGTATCCAAGTTCTTCGATCAATCTTTTTATCCAAATTGCTTCCTTACAAGCTTCAGTAGCTACCATGTATTCAGCTTCTGTAGTAGACAATGCTACAACAGTTTGTAGTTTTGATACCCAACTTACTGCACCACCTGCAAGAGTAAACACATAGCCTGTAGTAGATTTTCTTTTATCAAGATCACCTGTAAAATTAGAGTCAACATATCCTTTGATTTTAATCTCTTATCCTTCAAAACATAATGCCACATCTGAGGTTCCTTTAACATATCTTAGGATCCTTTTCACAATATTCCAATGGTCTCTACCGGGATTTGCCATAAATCTACTAACCACCTCCACTGCTTGAGTAATATCTGGTCTTGTACAGATCATGGCATGCATTAGGCTTCCTACTACTAATGCATACAGCACTCGAGACATTCCTATCCTTTCAGCTTCACTGCTAGGGCTCATACTTGAGAATAATTTATAATTGATAGGAGGTGGGGTAGAAATTGGCTTACAATCTTGCATATTGAAGCGTCGCAAGATTTTCTTCACGTAGTTCTTTTGGGAAAGCCATATCTTCCTAGCATTTCTATCTTGGTGTATTTGCATCCCTAAAATCTTGTTTGCTGATCCCAGATCCTTCATATCAAACTCCCTGGCCAATTACGCCTTTAATTCTTGGATTCGATCTTTGTTGGAGCTTACAACCAACATGTCATCCACATACAACAACAAAATGATGAAATCATTGTCCTCAAACCTCTTGTAATATGCACAATGGTCTGAATTAAGTCTATTGTATCTAAGGCTAATAATGAAGGAATCAAATCGCTTGTACCAACACCTTGGCGCCTGCTTTAGATCGTACAGAGATTTGGTTAACCTGCAAACCAAGTTTTCTTTTCCTTTTTCTTTAAACCCTTCTGGTTGGAGTATGTATATCTCTTCTTCAAGTTCTCCATGAAGAAAAGTCATCTTTACATCCAACTGTTCTAGATGTAAATCAAATGTCGCCCACATAGCCAGGACTACTCTTATAGTTGTAAGTCTAACAACTGGAGAAAATATTTCGTTAAAGTCAATACCTTCTTTCTGAGCATATTCCTTTGCCACTAGTCTCGTATGATATCTTTCTACTTGATCATTACCATCTCGTTTGATCTTATAGACCCATCTATTAATTGTTACCAATGGCTTCCCATCCTTGTGGAAGTGGAACAAGTTCCCATGTCTTGTTTCTGTGTAAGGCTTTCATTTCTTCTTGCATTGCTATCATCCACAAAGAAGCATTTGGGCTATTCAAAGCCATTTCAAAAGTGGATGGCTCTCCATCTTCTGTTAGAAGACAGTACGCATCATGGCTTGCCATAACATAATTTGACTGCCATGAAGGATTTCTTGTTTGACGATGTGATCATTGAAGTTCTATATCATTTACCCTCTCTAGCTCTTGTTCCTCTTGTTCTGGCTCTACTTCAGAAGAATCATCCTTTCTAGATTCATCAACTATATGTACTGTAGTAGTCTCTTTAGATATATTATCATCTTTATCTTGTAGTTCTCCTTCTGCAAATACAACATCTCTACTGACAATAATCTTGCGAGCAGTGGGATCCCATAGGCGATACCCCTTAACACCGTCCGCATAATGTAAGAATATGCATGTTCTGGATTTCGGATCCAATTTTGATCTTTCTTGGGATTTGTACATTACATATGCAGGACATCCAAATACATGTAAAGAAGAATAATTGACCGGCTTTCGATTCCACATCTCCATTGGAGTTCTTAAATCGATAGCCATTGACGGTGATCGATTTATTACGTAGCTGGCAGTTTTGGCTGCTTCTGCCCAAAAAGACTTGGGCAGTCTTGCAGTTCTCAACATAGCTCTTGTTCTCTCTAAGAGAGTCCTATTCATTCGCTTAGCTGCACCATTTTACTGAGGTGTGTCGAGAACTGTAAATTGTCTTTGAATACCTTCTTGCACCGTCCATATATTCTTCTCCATTATCTGTCCTCAAACACTTAATTCTTTTGCAGATTCAAGTTTCACTCGAGCTTTGAATTCCTTGAAAACTGAAAACACATTTGACTTTTTCTTGATTAGGTACACCTACATTCTCCTAGAGTAATCATCAACAAATGAAACAAAATATTTTCCTCCTCCTAGGGAAGTAATTGGTGATTCCCACACGTCAGAATGAATCAAGTCTAGTATGTGTTTGCTCTTGGCAGTATATCTTCCAAACTTTAATCTACTCTGCTTACTTACGACACAATGCTCACAAAATGGTAAATTTACCTATGTGAGTCCGGGCAGGAAATTACGTTCTACGAGAATCTTTATATCATGTTCTGACATGTGGCCTAGTTTATAATGCCATTTTATCGTTGATTCTTCTTGATTGGTAGAAGCAACAGTTGCATCTCCATATTTTAACGCATGTCCTTGAAGCACGAATGGTTTGGATGAGGTCTTCTCTGCCTTCATCACAATGAGTGCACCTTTGAAAACTTTCATAATACCATTTGCAATTTGGGTCTTAAGCCCAAGATCATCAAATTGCCCAATAGATAATAAATTTTTCTTTAGGCCTTTCACATGTCGTACCTCTTGGATAGTATGGATACTTCCATCATGCATCATTAATTTGATGGTGCCAATACCAACAATCTCCAAAACACGATTGTCTCCCATGAACACATATCCTTTAGGGATAGGTTTATATGAGTTAAACCAATCCCATCGAGGTGTCATGTGGTACGTTGCTCCTGAATCTAGTACACAAATATCAGTGGGTGAATTTGCTTCAGAAGTTATTGATGCATGTACACATAAGATTTCTCCATCATCCGATGTACTAGCAACACATTCTTGAGAGGTTGTTGCTTCGGAAGTCTTTTCTATACTTTTCTTATAATTCCAACAATCCCGTTTAATATGTCCTCTTTTGCCACGATAGTGACATTTGATATTTTTCTTGCTTCGTGACTTTGATCTCCCTGGATTTTGACTCTCACTGGAGTTGCTTTCCATTGATCTTCCTCTCGTCATCAATAATGCCTCTATTTGTTACGAAGAGAATGATCTATCTTCATTCCTTTTGTGCCTAGATTCCTCTTGTAGGACAACAGCTACAACATCATTGAAGTCTAGAAAGTCTGTAAGCACATTATTTGTCAGATTGATGATGAGCTGATCATATGGGTCAGGTAGACTTTGAAGTAGAAGCTCTGCACACTTGTTTTCTTTTATATTATAATCCATCACGGCAAGTTTTGAAAATAGCGTATTTAGATTGTTGATGTGATCCGTTATCGATATGGATTCACTCATTCGAAGAGTATAAAGCTTTCTTTTCAAGAATATCTTATTATGCAGTGACTTTATCTCATACAATCTAGTGAGTGCATCCCAGATTTCTTTCGTAGTCGTTTTCTCTGCAACACTCGATAAAACTGAATCTGCTAATGCCAGATGCAAATTAGCAATAGCATTGTTATCTATCTCTTTCCATTTGTCATCAGCTAATCCTTTAGGTCTGACCTCAATTGCCGCTATGCAATGGTCTATCCTTAATACTGCCATCATTTTCAATTTTCAAAGAGAGAAATTACTCCCATTGAACTTCTCAATCTCATATTTTAGCGCCATGATATTGAATAGTATAAGTTAACCTCGCTCTGATACCATTGTTATATTCTAAAGATTACAGAAAATTGTATCTCACAGTGCTAAAATATTAGTGAGAAATTTAGGAATTGATATACAAAACAATATGACAAATTCTCTCTAAATATAAGGAGAGAATACCGACATTAAAAAGAATAATAGGAGAAAGATTTTCTCTCTAAATTCTTACGCTCCTTCGTATTTGTCTCTCTTAGAAATGAGATGATAATTACAATGAAAACATAACAATTTATACAAAAAAATTTCAACTAAAAAAGGAAACTATTTTCCTGCTATTTTTTTGCTTCTATAATCGTAACATACTATTTTTCTTATTTGCGAAAAGATGACTTTGCCCAATTTAACACAAAACGCGATTAAATGAAGACTTGACTCTCATACTACTTATTAAGAAATATTAATAAAAAAAAATTCGAGCGTAGTACTATGTGGAATCATAAAAGGATATGGATATCTGTGAATATAAAGCAAGATAAAACAATGGTTGATATAAGATTTTTACACGGAAACGCAGAACAGCAGAAAACCAGAGGCGGCACAACAGCACAAAGATCCGTTATGATATGAATGAGTACAAAATGATGTCAAAGATCAGTCAAATGGGATCAATAAAAAGAGACTAAGAGAGATAAAGATCTTAAACCGACAACAAGATCAAAAGAATAAGAACTCTCACGCACTCACTCAAGTTAAACGTGGAATAGAAGAGGCAAAATATGGGTCACAAATGCCTCACAAATGGTCATGAAAAGGATGTGCCTAAAGGCACTCCTAAATACCACAAAATTTTCCACCCTACAAAATGCCTAAACCAAAACACCCAATTTGCAAGGTTCGGAATGTGACTCTTACAATTAAGGAGGAGAGTCAAGAGTCAAGCAACAAATCATCCAAATAAAAAGTCTCGTAAAAGGATATGATTAATCCATGTAATAGCTCTTCATTAATCAACACTAATGTCACGAAATATGCCTAACACTAATCACAAAACACTGTCATAAAAATTGAGGAGCCCAAAAGACTGGAATAACCCACAGAGCCACTGTGGACCTCACTGGCAAGGAAAAACTGTTGAGCAAGTTCATGGTCAACATGGGTCAAAGCCGATGAAATAGAAAGACTGGGCAAGCTGAGAAATGAACAAATGGGTTGATTACTTCTTGTTGTTCACTGGCCCAATCACAGCAGAACACTTGCCTTTTGAATAAGCAAGTTGACAAAATAATTTTGGGCAACAAACACCTAACAATCTCCCCCTTCGACCAAAATTCTGAGAATGGGCGAAAATGACATAAATTGATGTTGTAACCGAACTTCTCAATATCGAGGAGACACATACTTCAACAAAACACTCGAAATCTGAATTAAATGAAGACTTGACTTTGATACCACTTGTTAAGAAATTTTAATAATAAAATTCTAGTGTAGTAATATGCAGAAGTATAGAAAGATGTGGTTATTTGAGAATATAAAACAAGATAAAGATGACAATGGTGGATATAAGATTTTTACATGGAAATTCAAAATAAGAAAAAACAACGAGCTGCAACAACAAGACAAAGATCCACCAGGATATGAGTGAGTACAAAATGATCTCAAAGGTGTGTTAAAAGATATCAATACAAAGAGACTAAGAGATGTAAAGATCTTAAATTGACAACAAGATTAAAAGAATAAAAGCTCTCACACTCTCGCTCAACCTGAAAGTGGAATAAAAGAGGCAAATATGACTCACAAATGTCTCACAAATGACATTAAAAGGACATGCCTAGAGGCACTCTTAAATGCCACAAAATTGCTCACCCTACATAGTGCCTAAACCAAAATGCCCAATTTATAGGATACGAAATGTAACTCTTACAATCAAGGAGGAGAGCCGAAAGTGAAGCAATAAATTATCCAAATAAAAGCTTCATAAAAATGATGATTAATCCACGTAATAGCTCTAACTTAGTCAGCACCGCTGTCATGAATTATGCCCAACACTAATGGCAAAAAATCCATCCAGAATTGAGGAGCCCAAAAGAGTGGAATAAGCCACGGAACCATCATGCCATTTTCTGTAAGTCCATCATGGGTCCTCTGTAACTGCCTCCATGGGGGCCCACCCCTCTGGGGTGTATTTGAATACTTCCTTTTGGTCCAAAGCAACTTCTGTGCATTTTTGGGCCTCACTGGCAAGGGAAAACTGTTGGCGAGTTCATGGCCAATGCAGGCAAAGCAAGTGAAATAGAAAGACGAGGCACACTGAGAATGAACAAAGGGGTAGATTACTTCTTGTTGTTCACTGGCGCAATCATAGCTAAACACTTGCCTTTTGAACAAATTAGTTGGCAAAATAATTTTGGGCCACATACACCTAACAATCTTTCACTTGGACCAAACTTTCGCGAATGGGCGAGAACAGCCTAAATTGATCTTGTAATCGAACTTCTCAATATCGAAGAGATATATCCTTCAACAAAACACTCGAAATCCGGATTAATGAAGATCTGACTCTGATACCACTTGTTAAGAAATTTTAATAATAAAATGTAACCGTCGTAATAGGCCAAAGTGTATAAACATGTGGATATTTGATAAAATAAAGCATGATAAAGATGACAGTGGTGGATACGAGATTTTTATGTGGAAAACCTAAACGGAAAAAACCACAAGTGACAACAACAGTACAAAAATCCACTATAATATGAGTGAGTACAAAATGACCTCAACAATGAGTCAAAAGTGATCAGCATAATGAGGCTAAGAGAGATAAAGATCTTAAACTAACAACAAGATTAAAAGAATAAAAACTTTCACACTCTTAGTCAACCTAAAAGTGAAATAAAAGAGGCAAAATATGACTCACAAAAGCCTTATAAATCACGATGGATAGGATATGCCTAAAGACACTCCTGAGTGCCACAAAATTGTCCTCACCACACAATACCTAAATCAAAATGTCCAATTTATAAAATTCGAAACGTAACTCTTACAATTGAAGAGAAGAGCCAAGAGTCCAACAATAAATCATCCAAATAAAATCTTCATAAAAAAGATGATTAGTCAATATAACAATTCTGCATCAATTAACACTAGTGTCCCGAATTATGCCCAACACTAAAAGCAACAAACTGTCAAAAATTGTGGAAACCAAAAGATTGGAATAGGTCACGGACCCACTGTGGGCCTCACTGGCAGGGGAAAACTGTTGGGCAAGTTCATGGTCAATGCGACTCAAAGCTAACGAAATAGAAAGACTAGGCATGCTGAGAAATGAACAAGTTGGCTGATTGCTGCTTGTTGTTCACTGGCCCAATCATAGCAAAACACTCGCCTTTTGAATAAACAAGTTGGCAAAATAATTTTGGGCTCACACACCTAGTAGGTTTTTTCTTTAATTCATTTCCGCAACTAGTATACAAAATGGTGGGTATAATGGTTGCCAAAAAAGTCGCCAAAAAATAATACAGTACTGGCAATTGAAAATATGATTCGAAAAAAGGTTGGCAAATTTTATTTTATTTTTTAAAAAAGCTGTTTTTTCCATAATACTAAAACGGTTGGAGGAGTCAGTAATGCTGTAAAGCGGTTGTTAAAGCTGGGGATTATTCCAAGTGTTTAATAGTAGTTGGTCAAAAGTGGCGATAAAACATGTCTATTTTGTATTGTCTTAGGTTTTTGGCGGGGGCATCTAAAGGGGCTATAGGCAGCCGCAAGGATTGCGCGGTTGTGGTGGCAGTGCATATATAAAAATGTAACTTGGTATTAGAATAGATTGTTCGATCTTTATTTATTATTGTTTCTATTTGATTAAAAATTACGTACATATATTGGGTCTTGTTAGTAGTCCATATGTGAGGGGGTATGTTGAAGTGTGAAAGTAATATTTGGCTCCTATTGATAAAATTGAAGGCGTCTATATAAGCTTATGAGTTACTCCCCCATAGCCAATTGGTTTTGAATTGGAGTTTCATTTAAGCTTGTATGTATGACTCTTTTATTGAAAGCCCAATTGATATAAAAAATTTAGCATCGTATCAGAGCGGATTGTTCGATCTTGATTTGTCACTGTTCCGCTTGATTAAAATTATATACACGTTTTGGGCCTTGTTAGTAGCCCACACGTGAGGAGGCGTGTTGGCATATGAAAGTGGGTGTTATTCTATATTGATAAAATGAAAAGAATACGAAAGTGGTGTTTTTCATTGATAAAACTAAAAGGTTTGAGTATGTATATAAGCTTGTGAGTTACTCCACCTATTGTCAATTGATTTTGGGTTGGAACCTTATTTAAACTTATATACATAACTTCTTGTTTAAGGCCCAATTAATATAAAAATTTAACATAAAAGAGTTGTGGAATTTGCGCCTCATGTGTGGTGGTGAAGTTTGGAGCCTGAGGTAGCCTTATGGTGGGTTGTTGATCACGGAACCATAAAAGGAGGAGACAGAAAAGGGTTGGATTTGGGTTTTGATCATGGGTACGGCTGGACTGTGGCACTATTGTGTTAGCAGCTATAGTGTGACTATGAGGCTTATCAACGTATGTTAGGTGCGGCAGTAAATAGGGGTGACAATGAAAATCGTACCCATTTGAAACTCCTAAAATTCACCCTATTTAAAACGTAAATGGGTGGTCAAAATGAGTTTTAAATGCGTATGGGGTGGGTATCGAAAAAGGGGTATGTGTATGGGTATGGGTATGGGTATAGCCCTCACCTACCCCGTACCCATACCCGCATTCCACTTGTATAACAAGATAAAAAAATTATTTTGGTTCAATATTTTTCCGGTTTAAATCCAATCCGAACCCTTTCAACAAAGGTCTCAGGGGAATGGATAGAATCTTGTTTCCAAACACCTGAATTTAAAAACCCATTAGAAGATGAATTCAAACAACTCTTTGAGAAGGAACTTAGGTTCATAAGAGGTGTTGAAACCAACTGGGGGAACTTCAAAAGTAGGGGTGTTCATCGGTCCAAACCCAGAGCGGACCGGACCGGCCCGGTTTGGACCGAGGACCGAATAAAAAAAGGAACATGGACCGTGGACCGTGGACCTGACCGAATAAAACTTAGATCAGATCGGGACCGGACCGAAAAAATTTAGACCAGATCGGACCGGACCGAATAAATCAAATTGATTAAGAATTTCAAGTTTTCAATTTTTATGAATTAAGCAACTTAAACTAAGTTAGAATATCTAGAAGGAGGATTTTGGGATCATTTAGTTATATTAAAAAAATTAAAAGTTTATTTGAGATTAAAACTTTGATGACCAACTAATACTTCATAATTTTTTTTTATTCGGTCCTAGATCCGGACCGATGGACCGGTGGACCGGACCGGACCGGATCGAAGACCGAATAAGAAAAATTCATGGACCGTGGATCAGACCGAATTTACTTGGTCCGGACCAGTCCGGTTCGGTTTTCACCGGTCTTCGGTTCGATCCAGTTTCGGACCGAATAATGAACACCCCTATCCAAAAGTGGACACACTCCTAAAAAGGTACGTAAGCCAAGCTAAGCCACCTAGGTTGAGGCCCACCTACTTAATAAATCAGTTGAGCCTTAAGGGGCAAATAATTTAGATAGTATTCGAAAGATTGGACCATTGATATTGAGGCCCCGGTCAAGCCGAGTAGGAAAGTCAAACGCTCATTATAAAGCTCCTGCCTTTGGTCCATAGAGTGCACTCCAAGGTAAGCCCAAGATAAAACTTGGTCCATTTGCCTCTAGAATTACCTTAACCTAGCTTGCGCAAGGGAAAAAGGAGACAAGATTGTAAACTCAGCTAAATCTCCTTGTAAGAAGCAAATATGTAGGGAATAAAGTATTTAAAAAAGAAACCTAATATACTAAGGACTAATACAGAATCCTAATAGATCTCTCTTGAATTGGAACCTACATGAGCAACACTAATGTAAACCCCAAAGGTAAGAAAGCAAGAAGAAACAACCATAGTTTCTCTCTTCATAAATCCCTTTCTTACTTGAGCATTAGAAGCTCTTTGAGGAAAACCACTCTCCTCCTGCTTATTGTGTTCTTTACAGGTTCTTGCGGCGGGCGACTCTCCCTCTCTGGCTCCTACAACTAACTAACCTTATCTATCCTTGGTTGAAACAAAACGCAATACAAGCACTGATGTTTACAACAATGACAACCTAAGATTAAGTATTGCAGATATTAAATTAAGATTATTTTATTGAACGCTAGCACTAATAAATTTCCATGATGTGATTCTGCTTATGTAATAGCTTAGTATATCCTTTAAGATGCTCCTTTCTTGGTGTAAGGATCATGACCTATAACCCAAGTATGGTTCCCTACGAATGGCTATACCTACTTGCTAGGTATGATTTTGTATAACTTTGAAATCTGATTTACATTAAAATATAAAAACAAACAAGTTGATGAGCCTGCGCACGAATATGATAGGGTTCCTGGCCTAGGAACATGGATGGATTCCAAGCCGAAGAACACAAACGTGCTTCTTGGCTAGGAGACCAACTGTCCCTATATGACCTTGGATTGAATTGACAAAACCAATGCGAATAGAGTTGCCAGCCAACTTTGTCAAAAAACTAACAACAATTAATTTTACTTCTTTTGTTGACCCCTAAACCAAAAGAACAATCGAGAGGGACCAGGGTCTAGTAAAATAAGGTTCTCGAGAAAGGGTCCCTAACATGGTGATCATCTGACTTTGTTGGCTTGAATTAAAAGATCTAGAATTGGGGCACAAGTATGACATCAGGATGAAGGGCATCCTAATACTGTCTGTCATCACTAAGGCCTCTACTTATCAAATCGAAACAAAGCCGTCATATTAAAAGAAAATAGGTATGCAACATATTAAGTACAATACTAGACAATAAGAATGTCAATTGCAAAAAAGGGAAAAGATGAAATGAAATGTTTATAGCATTATAGGGACTAAATTAATTTCAAAAAGTTATATCTTTAAAATTAAATAAAGCTAAACAAAAGAAAGAAGGAAAGAGAAAAGGAGCAAAGCACGTTTGAAAGATTAGCATCCTTAGGTTACCTGCATATTAGATTCTCTAAATCTCTCAGTATTCTCTCAGAGTTTTCTGAGATTCTAGTTGTGTGTTTAGAGGTTAGATGAGGGTTTATATTTGTGGCTGTATGAAATGAGCCTTTCTCAGCGTTTCTTGGGATTTGGCAACATGTGGGCTAGGGTTTTTTTCTAAGTTGAGTCGCTAGGTGGGTTTTCAGAAGATAGGTGTCGGGTTGGGCTTTGCTATCCAGGAACCCGTCCATGCTATGGACTAGACTGTAGGTAGTCCAATATGTTTTGATCATAACTTTCTCATTCGACCTCCATTTTGAGCAATTCTTTTTTTTTTTTTTTAATAGAAACATTGTTCTATCTAGTTTCTAATGTGATCAATTTAATAGATGTTGGACAAGTATCGAAAGAGATATAAGTAAAATAGTGGACATGTATCATTTTCAACACATGTCTTGGTAACTGAGTTGTATCTTTTTTGTTGCTTATCGGATTTTGATGCATAATACATCATTAAAGAACTTATTTAGTGAAGAATATTAATGTTTAAACTTAGTAATTTTATACGCCCAAGAGTGGGGTGAAAATGTAGAATGAATCTCTACTAGATGTCGAGCACTGCCGATTTAGGTCTATTTGGGTGTTTTTGAGTTTTTTTTAACCTTTTGTGTGCATCTTTCAATTTTGATGTATGGGTTAAAGAATGTTGGTACATTTTAAAGCTCTTTATTTTCAGTATTTGGGGTCTTCAAGTCTTATTCGTTTCGTTTATCATTATTTGGCATTTTATTAAAAGGATACACATTTGAGGTGTCTACCCTTGGTGCTAAACAAATCTAGAAAAATAATTCATTATTTCTGAACTATGAATTATTATATCATTATTATTTCCAAGATACGAATTATTGATTCTATATTACTCTTTTATCATACCACATGATGTTAAAGTACTAAATTCGTAAAAGTGGTTCCCATTTTTGACTTTGGAATGTAGGTATCAACCCTGGTGCCAAAGCAGCTCTTCAGCAATTCCAGAACGCTGTGGATAGTCAAATTAATGTCAAACCGCAAATCCGCTGTCGTAGCTCTAACGGGGACCTGCTTCTCTACGAGATGGGGTTGTGCGTTGATCTCAACTTCCATTATATAAGTTGCCCACAGCAGCCGGCGTTGCAAGGCTGTGGCAGGCCTATACTGGCCCTTGGGTACATTGCTGTATTTCCGCGTAACTAATACGGACAATTAAATGCAGGAGGACATAAAGTTGCAAATCTGTAGGACAAGGCAACTACAATATCAATAATGTAACATTTGCATTTGTCCAATTATGAGAAAGGGCCTATGGCATATATAAATTGTACATTTTAATTAATAACTTTTGACTTTTAATGCTTACTGCTACTCCCGTAACTCTTCTATGGGAATATAACCTTCTTTTAAAATCTTAAATAGGGTGTCAATAATGGCAGTGTATTAAAATATTCTTATATTGAAGATAGTTTAATATTACTAAATTTACAAATATCTGATACTCAACAATAATTGTATTTCCGCATGCAGACATAGCCAAAGCTTAAGTGAAGGACACAAGCTAAGTCCAACGGTACAATTGTAAAAAAAAATGCCATAAAAAATGGCGGTCTACCAGGCCCAGTGAGAAAGTAAGCAAGATTGCCTGGGACCACCGCCCATAACAGGCAAACGTCCAATCACATGCAGACGTAGCCCAACTTGGATTATTTGCGCATTAAAAATTTGGCAGCCCTTTGATGAAGAAAATGACGTGGCCCAACTAGGATTAACGCAACCCGGGCATCTTGCATTTCTTTTCCCCTGTCAGATTCCTATTTGTATTTTCTTTAAGTTTGCTTGTCTGTTTTCTGCTTTTAGTTTCTATTTCTATCTATTTATTTATCTTTCTATCCTGCTTTAGTTTTAGTTTTTATTTTTTATTTTAAGTTTTAATCTTTGCTTCTCGGTCAATAGCGTTCTTATATTAAGAGACAATCTCCCGTCCTCTATATCAAAAATCAACAATAAATGACTCTGAGGTATCCTATATTTTTTGTTAAATACTCTTTGGTCCTTGATTTTTTGAAAATAATATTGGGGGTCCCTAATTTTTCAGATAAAAGACTTTTAGGCCCTTTGTTTATTATTTTAGCTTTGAACTTTTAGAAATTACAGAATAGTTACTAAAATAGAAAAAATGTGTACATAAATTGTTTTTAGGGGTTTTTTAAGAAAATAAGCTTGTTTTAACCGATTAAACTTTTTATAATGACTTTTCTAATACTAGTTATCACGATCTACTACTTATATCTTAGATATTATAATTTCTGTGATTATAGACCCATCATACTTAGCCAAAACAATTAAAGCTTAATTAAAGAGTTTTGACCGTTACCTGAACTTAGTCGGCGCTGGATTCCGACATTCCTCTGACTTCCGGTTTACAGAGATTGCTAATCTCAATCCCACCTTCTTTAGATCAGGCACAGCACAAATTTGTTTCATTTCCTACCTCATACCGTAATCACTAATCAAGTTTTAAATATTTTTAAAGGACAGTGAGACTTTAATCAAGAAATTATAATATTTAAAACATAAGGTTCAACTGGATAACATTCCCTATTGGAAAATTTCTTTTATTGAAAGCTTAAATATTACATTGAAAAGTTTTGAAGAGAGATTTTAGCTAAGATTGTTAGAGATGTTTGCTCATAAAGAAATGGAGAATCTCAACTTCTCTTGTACTCAAGAAAGCTCAAATGATTATGTCATTTCCCAACATTCGACCACTCCATTTATAGAGGGGATGTGGGTACATAAGATGCCCTAACGGCTATAGTACATAAAGATTTTTTACATGCCTATAATACATACTAACTCGACAGTACACACTTTATTTTACAGATCAAACACTTGTTAAAACAGTACAATAATGGGTCAGCCACTTTTTAGAGTTTTTAATAATGACAAGACTAATCATCATTATTGAGATTCTACATTCCTTCATATCCAATTATATCTTCTAGATCATCATTATTTGGATAATCATCAAAATCTTCATCAAGTTACTTAAGATGATCTAGATCTCATTCTTCAAATAATTCAAGGAGATATTTCTTTCCTTTTTCTGATAAGAATTTTTCGGCTCTAACATCAAAGAAATAATCAAAAACATCTTCTAAGACTGCTTATTCCACCTTCATGTAGTCTTTAAACTCATTATTATAGGCGAAAGTAGTGTTTGTACAATGCATTAGTGTTTTTCTTTATTCGATTAATGCCTAACATTGATGATAAATGTTGAAAAATCTAATGACTCTTGATACAGTAGGATCAGTAACTAGATGTACCGGGTTTTCATGAATCCAATTTTATCCTTGATCATTGAGATCGTCGCAATTAACGATTTGGACAAGATAATAGGCTGGTTTGGCTTTTCCATTTTTATATTTAATTAGAGCACTATAAACCTCTAAAATTAGCATTTTGCAAACTGAATTTTTTGTTTGACCCTCAGAAGATATAAGAATCCAATGGATCCTTTTGAACATACATTGCTAGAATTTAGTTAAAGTTGAAAAAAATGAGAATTTTGGATCTGGAATTTCTGTGAAGTAAAGTATCATCCCGTATTTTCAGTCTTTAAAAACAGGATCATCTGGAGATACTGAATTTGTTGGGAAACAAATACCACCAACTCCTGATCTATCGGGAAAATAGGTCGTTGTACTCCAGGACTCCCAAATATCATAGGAATAATGATGGTAAAAGTCGATGCATGCTGCATACCACTCATTGAACCGTTTTTCTCGAACATGAGGACTTATTTTTTCTTAGGTATCATTAAGACACTGAAGGTAACTAATTTGTAACTCTAGAAGGGAAAATCTTTGGACTATTAGGTAGACAGTAGATAGTAGACCAAAATGTGATATACTTTTTGTATAAAATTCTAGGTTATCGATAAGGACTTTACTAGAAGGCGTAACCCTTTCTAGTAAGAATAACATTTCGTTAAGGATTTCCTCCTTTTCTGACAGGAGGTCGGCTTTAATTATCACCATTGACGAGTTCTCGAGTTAGACTGTCTGCCAGAGAGTTCCTCGATCGCTGTATATATTCAATAAAAAAGGAAAATTGGTTAAACCATAATTGTCAACGTAGGAGTCTCCCTTATGCTTGCATATTTGATAAATTCTTCGTCACAAAACCAAGTATTCCTTTGCAATCAGTTCGAATAAGAAAAGGTTTTCAGGTAAAAAAGATTAAGAATTTTTCAATTCCCCTTATGACTGCAAGGATTTCTTTTTTCATTATGGGATAGTTACATTCTACCCGATTAAAGCTTCAACTGTGATATTTGCAGAGTTTTTCGCCTTCTTTAATTTTGAGCATCGCATTTTAGTGCTCATTGATGACATCTGTCTCAAGAACAAGATCATCTCCTTGATTAGGCAAATTAAGAATAGAAAGATTTTTATACATTTTTTTGAAATTTTGAACAATCTTTGTATCATTAGTGGTCCATGTCCAACTTACGTCTTTCTTAAGTTTCTGCTGTAATGGTTTTCACAGCTTAGCTAAACCTTTAATGAAATCTAAAGCATAGGTAATGCATGTAAGAAACCTTTGTAGCTGCTTCCTATTTTTAGTTTTTTAAGGAAAATTTTCTATTTTTTCAGAATATGCTTTTATAGAATAATCTATCCAACTTTTATATCTAGACTTAAAAATTCAATTTCTTATTCAGCATAAATGTATTTATTTTTTTCCAGTATAATACCATGGTCAATACATCTTTGGGTGATAGCTAAGATATCGTCTTTGTGCTGCTCTATGATTTTGGTAAAGATAAGGATATCATCAACATAAATTAAACAACAATGATTAAGGTCTTTGAAGATGTTATCCAATCTTCTTTGGAATACTTAGGGTGTATTTTTAAGACCAAATTGCATTATTATCTACTTATAATGTCCTTGTGGGGTACTAAATATAGTTAAAGGAATACTTTCCTCATCTATTTTTATCTGCCAATAGCTGCTTTTGCAATCCATTTTTGATAACCAAGATGCTCCTTGAATTCTATTGAAAATGACAGTTTTGTTAGGGATATAATAATCATCAAAGATAGTATTATCATTAACCTTTTTATAATTGATTACCATTCTAACTTTTTCTCTTTTTTCTTCAGTATGATTACTTACCATGAAGGCGGGACTGATGTGAGGACTCTTGCTGTTTCTGATTAATCCTTTATCTAGAAGTTTTTTAATTTATTTATCAAATTCTTGAATGTCTTGGTGTGTATATACCATTTGTTTTATCCGGATGATAGTGTTGGGATTTAATAGAGTGATTTTAGTAAATGTTTTATCTTTATCCTAAAATTTTAGAGGATTATCAGAGTAGAACTCTTTGCATAATTTTTTTTATTGTTCAACAATATGCTCTTTAACAGATAACTCAAGTAATGAAATTATTAATGCTACCTTGCTGTGTGCTGGCATTACCTTCTCACCACGCTGGCTACGTGTAAATTCAATCTTATGATGAGTGTAAGCTTTACTCAATTTTTCAATAGGAATTGAGTGACCATTAATTGTGAATATTATCTAATTTATGGTCTGTGTGCATGGAGAATATAATCTTTGAAAATTATTTTCAATAATCATATGATGAGAGGGTTAATCAATAGCCCATAGAACTGGTATAATGTATTGAACTCCTCCTAATTCTATGGCTACTCCTTCTATGACTTCATTATGACTCATAATGCTATTATCAACTATTCTTACTTGTAAAGGATTTTTAGCTCTTTTCCACATAAACTCTGAAAATAATGATCTTTTTTCAAAGGATACCGAACAACTGCTTTCTATGTAGGCATATAATCCATATTTATTATTTCCCTCTAAACATACCTTTATTAAGATATAGATGCTATTAGGATTTGTATTGATAGCTTCATAACATATTTCCAAAGTCATGTTTTTAACTAATTCATCCTCATAAATTGATTCACTAATAGTTCTTATTTTATACCTAATGACCTCTCTATCTAGACTCATAATTCGATCTACACTAAGCCTGGTAGCTTCAAAGCTCATTCTACTCATTTCACTGGTTATGCTAATTGCATCATCTTCTTTAAGCTCTTCTTTGGCTGATGAAAATCCTTCTCTCCAATCTGACCTTGTACTCATATATCTTAATAATTGGGATTTCATGGTGATTTTTCCATCCTCATCAATTTTTATTATATTTTTTTTGTTAATCTTTGTAGGGTTGATATAGTTAGATATCCATGAATGATTGATTTTTACCTCCTGAGGATTGAATTTAATCCTCTGGATCTTTTGCATAGGAGTAGGACTTTCAAATTTTTCTACTTCTATCATTGTCATTGGTATTTGGATCTATTGTATTATCTAACTTATAGATAATTTTTCAAAATATCCTTAAGGGATATCCTCCTCTTTTCATATTCATCCTAACTGTTTTTATCTTAAGGGATATAAAGTTTTTAGCAAATTCATCTTTTAGACTCACGTAATATCCAAGTCGACAATTGAATCCTACTGACCCATTACATAAATTGGTTTTTATCCCTGTGATAATTTGATTATTAAATTTGATATGCCTAATATCACAGAATAAAGGATAAAGATCAATATCTTTACCATAATATTGTAATAGAGTGATTTGAACTTGGACACTCCTGAGATGGATATACTTATACTTTCTATCTTTGTTATGCTTAAGGATATTCTCCCAATTAATGAGATTAACTTCCCCAACGTCATACTCACAATCTTTTATCTCAAGATCTCCTTCAATCATTTCATATACGTATTTACTTTTTAATTGAAATATAGGTTTTCATGATATAACTTGCGTCTTTTTTAATTATGGGAAGAACCCAATCTTCTTTGACTTCTTCATGATCATTGTCTACAACAAACTCTTCTCTTTGAAGATCACCAAGGCTAACCGAACTACTTTTCATGATATGACTTGTTTCTTCATAATCACTTCATATTCATTGTCCATTATAATTTCAACAATTCCTTTATTGTTACTTAAGGCTAGGTCTAATGCCTCATCTTCACTAAGCTCAACATAATCTAGACTTCCCAAGGTTTCAGCAGTTTGTTATTCTTCCTCTCCTTGCATTCATTAGCATAATGGCCTACTTCTCTGCATGCCCAATATTTGTAGTTGTTTTTTCCTGCAGGGCAATAAGTAGCTTTTTTAAAAAATCTACGTTTTTCAGGACTTGGTTTGTTATAATACTTTCTTCTATATTTCTCACCCCTTTGCTTGTTAAAGCTCTTTTTCTTATAGAATTTTCTTTTTCTTCTTTTCTCAAGTTTCTTTCCCCATAGTTGAGGTGAATCCCAACAAGTTAAGAACTGCTTCTTAATCTTCTTTTGCTTTTGAAGATCAAGACATTGTTCATTAACCCATTTTCATAAATAGAAAATTCTTGAACCAAGGGTATTAACAACATCTGTCCATTCAAGCCATGCCATGTATTTTTCATTAATTATGGAATTTATCGGATATGACAATTTGTCATAGAATATACCAAGATTAGTTTCGTTATGCCAATTTTGTAATAATATTGACTAAATTAGTAATATAATTTTTCAGATATCTCATGTCCTATAGTTCTATGTTGTTAATCTTTCTGTGCCATTCTCTAATTTTTTTCTTCAGAATCAAGTTTAGCTTTGATGAACTCAGTTTCAATTTCTTTACATAGATTTTTGAATATTACAGCTGGTGTTTCCATCATTCTTAATGTATTTTTTTCTTCATCAGTTTATGAATCATACCAGTCAGTTACTGTGTCAGAAAAGTTATGTTTGATTGTAACGCCCCCAAATTAAACATGTTTCACTGTTTATATTCTCCTTAATAAAATACTCAATTGTAATCTGATAAATCCAATGATAGGGGCATTACCGCTGTCCAAAAGGATAAGGCTTGAAACATGAGTGATATAAATGACACAGTTAAGCATAGCTTCAACCATACACCTTCACATATGATCAACCATTCATTAACAGTATTAACCAATATAGGGTTGATAGACCATATGAAAATAATTCACCATCTAATATCTACACCTCCATCCACGGAAGAATTCAAAATACGGCTTTAAAGTATGCATATACTGCATTACTTCTGATCCATTCGGATTTCCTTACTTCACTTATTCTCTTCACCTGATTTGCTAGCATGAGGGTAATTCTCTGAGCATTTGTCTAAAACAAAACATGAAAAACATTTCGAACTGTGAGCTGAAGCTCAGTACATGCATTCCTGAATTGTTAAATGGTCATTAAAACGCTGATTGGGCCCAATTTGCAATTCATTTTAAGTTAAAACAGTGAATAAGACGATGTAAAGCTACATTGCTAGTTATGATCTGATAGTGAACCCCTTGATATTGTTACGATCTATGGATAGGTGTACACCTGCCAAGCCGACCGGGGGACCTGGCCTGAAGTCGCGCGGGTAATTGAAGGGCGAATGCCCTTTAGATGATAACTGACGGGGTCACTAATTAACTGATAAATCATTGTGTAAACTGATTCATTGATGTACTTACCAAAACATGATAACGTTGATAAATATACTCTGATTTCTAAAGATACAGGTAATGGACGTACCTCGAGTCTTTAAAAATGTCATCTGACTTGATACAAGTCAGCTGTTTCATAATTGTCATCTGACTTGATAAATGTATTTTGACTTAATAACACTTAATGCAAAATGGGGAACGATAACTAGGCTTCAACTCTGTTTCATAAATATCATTGTAAGTATGTGTAGCCAATAAATGATCTTTACTCGCATAATTGAGTAGGTAAAAGTACGTGTAACTGAAATTGAGTAATGAAATGGGATACATAACTTGTGCATTTCAATACAATAAACTGATTTTAATTCAATATAAGACAAGTTAAACCAAAATGAACTTATTTAAATCAGTTAGGGTTACTGAACTTGAAATGCAATAAATTGAAGTAAAATAGACCAAATGGAAATGATTGAGGTGATAAATGAAATATGGGTTTCTGATATTTCTGAAATGGATAATGAAAAGTGTGAGGTTCAATGCCTCTAAAATGGATAATAGAATGGTTAATGCCTCTGAAATGGATAATAGAAGGTTCAATGCCATGAGGGGTGTTGTGAGGTTCATAAAAGCTCAAATAACCTCAATAAATCTGATAGACACTAACTTGAGTCATTACTGAGCCCACTTCTCAAATTTCATTTTCATGCTCACTTAACTCGGTTTTCAAACACAAGTAAGCTTCTATGCAATAACAAACTTGTTGAACTCATTACACTTTGTAATTTTCCTTGCAATACCCATAATTATATAGAAACTTCTGAAAATATTCCAAATGTCACAAAGTTCTATATTCACTCATGTTACTGTTTGATAGTTTGCATTAGAAAATCCATATCTTTCACTCCCGACCTCCAAATGAGATGTAAAACCCCAATATAAAAAGCTCATAATGTCCACTAAAACGTTCATTTAAGACACAAATCATAATTCACATAGCAATGTCCCTAAAATTAGGGTAGAACACAGACGTGCACAATTTTAGTTCAATCTACACAGTCGTAGCAAAATGACCTTAACGTTTTTCACAGAACTCGGATTAAGACGATTCAAAAGGAATTTGAAAGATAACTCATTGATATATCCACACACCAAAAATCACAATTTTTTAGTAACCCAATCAATACTAGTTTTTCCGTAAAATTACTGTTCCAGTTCAGTTCCCAGTTTCAATGTATTCTGCATAGTCTTGAGTAAATTGGTCATAACTTTGTCCACACAATTCAAAATTGAGTAATTCCAAAGCCTACTAAAAGATAACGCTTCAACCTATCACTACACCAAAAAGCATGAATTTTGGGTGTGCCAATTATTACCAGCTTATTCACAAACTCGCCCCTGTTTTGGGGTCTGTTTACAGCATAACAGCCCAGATGCAATCTTTTCTTAACCTAAGCCCCCACTAAAATCATTATTCAACTTATATAAATCAGAATGAACATCTTGATACTCATTACCAATGCTAAAGATCACAAAATCGCATTTAAAATAATCAAAATCCATCATTACACCCTAAACTTGCATGAACATGAATAACCTCCATCTTTTCTTTCTTTCAAGATGATCCATCCAACAAAACATCAAACTAACTCTTGATTTCATCAAAACAAGATAATTAATAATCAAAGCAAGAATCAAAACCAAAATACAACCAAAATCACAAGATAAAGTTAGGGTTTACTCACTTGTTCATGCATAAGGGGGTGTAATTTGAGGTTTGATGCTTGAGGGGGTGTGGGGAATGGATGGTGGCTGACTTGGTGGCTGTTCTGGTGGCTGTAGGGGTGGCTGCTGGTGGCCTAAAACCACCAGAATGGTGATGGCAGGGCTGGAGAGAGGGAGAGGCCGGGTAGAGAGAGAGAGTAGAGAGAGAAGAGAGGATGCTAGCCTTTGCTTGTGATTTGCATGCTTATCTTAAATACTTGGTTGACATAAATACTTTGTTTTTGCCTTACTTGATTTACTAGGCTGAGAATAAGCCTCCAAAAAGTTGATTTTTATTATTTATAATTAGGTATAAATGATGGTAATTAGCCAAATTCAATCCTATCAACTTGTTGGACTTCAAATTGGGCCCAAATGAATTGGGCTTGGAACTAAAACACTGTGTTACGGTAAAATTTTTACATAACTCGAAATTAAATCTTTGTAATGTTATAAAAAATAATTAAATCTTTTAAATCATACATATCAGGGCCTAATATCAATTTCTTTGAAAAATTATTTTCGGTAAATGAAACTCGAATTACAAAGTGGTGCCCCAAAAATGAATTCTCCCAACCGGGATGATTAATGAGATAAATTAATGTGAAAAAAATTAATAATATGGCTTAATTAAATAGATAAATATGATTTAGGGTCAGACTATTACATTGATGCAGTTCAAGAAATTGGCAGCAGTCCATGTAGTATTTAAATTTAAGATACTATTCATGCTTCATTTCCAATGTTCAAATATTTCTTCTCTATTACGGGCTCCGTCAATATTTAAGATGTACCGTGTTTGACTAATTAGGGTAAGACCAATTTCTTCATAGGTCGTGGTTTTCCTTAGGATAAACCCGAAGGAAAAATTACTTGTACGTCCTATTGGAACGTATTTAGGCTTTAGAAAATGAGTATTTCTTCTAGATCGTTCACCAAATTCTTCAAGTTTAGGAACGACATTCTTAACTAGATTGATCTCTGTTTCATATAGATCGATTTCCTCTCTAATCTCATTGATTTCGTTTTCAGTAGTCATTTTACCATATTTTTTATCAAGTTTTCTCCTAATTTCTTTTAATGGTAATACATTAAGGTCTTCTAATTTAATCAGATTTATCTACTGATATATTTCTTCTTCTAATTGAACATTATTGTTTTCTTCATTATCATCAGACAAAACATCATGTTTATTACTAATTGCGCCCATAATTTTGTTTAATTCTTTTCAATTTTGTTCTTTTCGAACATTTTTTGTAGCTCTTTAGGAGTATACTATTCATACTTCATCTTTTTTTTCTTTCTTTTTCGTCGATTTTTCACCAGATTTTTCTCCTAGTTCTTTTTGAATTTTTATCTCTTGCAAAGGAAATAGAATCTTGTTTTTTGAATTTTGGAAAGGTATTTATGCTGAAAAGGAGTATTAATACTAAGAATAGCTTTTTTGCTATGTCTAACTTTGTTAATAAGAGAAAGATGGACTATAATTAACTGATTCTTAAGCTCCTTGAGTTCAGACTTAATTTTGACTAATTCTATTTTTAATTCTAAAACTATATCAGTGATAAAGTTTAATTGAGGTGCTAATGTTACCACACCTTCAGGTGAGTGAACAATGTATGAATAATTAGGACCAAGGCAAACAGGTGATGATTCAAGCATTAATCACATTTAATCACAGTTAATTAGCTTAATTAATCACTAATTAGCTTAATTATGTTAATTGTTTTTGGCCACATGGCTCTTGTACTACTTGAAAGAGGACTTCGAATATTATTAGTGAGCAACATATCACAAACACGAATTTAGATTTTTCGAAAGTAAGTTTGTAAGGATTGAGGGTAAATTTGTAAATATGAAAAGTTTTGGGCGTTCATGCAAATAAGGTAAACAGTGAATATAGTCATTTCCATTGATTTTCTCAAAAGTCGAGATACCCTACAGTTGTTTTTAAAAAGTGAGGGGCTTTTTTGTTTTTTATACAAAACTTAAGGTACCTTTGTGTCTTTTTTTTTTTTTTTTTTCAAAAATCAATGTATGCTTACTCATGCTTGTGTACAACAACAAAAATGCTTATCTACTCAAAAAAAGTTTATTTGCAGTAATTAGGTTGCTGATTGACTTCCTTCAAAATTTTTTTTTACAAAAAAGGAATAATGCATTAATGAAAAATTAATACGTCTTAAGAAAAAGAAATCTAAAACATCAAAATAAATTATTCTCTTTAGAAAATTAGTGGTATATATATTATCGACCGACTCTAAACTTGTAACAATATTTTTACCACTAACTGCATTCTTCAACGCCAATGCGTCATTCCCGAATGTCGATGAGGTATAGTATAACTTCATGGAGTAGATATCCAATTAATGTGGTAGATCACACTTAAAAAAGGGAGATCTTTATAGTAGAATCAAATGAAATTTCATTGTTGACTTATTTCTTACTCAGAAACGTAGATTTATTAATTATTACAATAACATCCAAATTCTACTCTACAAAAAACTCATGCTCTACGATAAACTGCACAAAAGCGATGACCCAGACTCACAGTAGCGATTAGAACAACCTAATTCACATTAATTGTGATAAAAGTAAACAACCCAACTCCCAAAAATCAAGTGAAGTTTTATTACCAGAGACAACAATATTAATAAGTACTTTACAACTGAATAAAAACTTCAAGAAACACCAAAATTTGAGCTTACCAACAACAATTATGGCTAATGATAGTGTCTTATTGAAATAGATGGAGGTTAGGATTTTTTGTGAGGGGGCTAGCAAAAAAAGAAAAAAGTGTTTAGTAGCATTTAAAAATCAATTATAGTACAAACAGCCTAAGCAACTACAATTATATTTGAACACAAAAACAAAATACTTAGTAAGATGTGCATTTAGTTTCAATATTTTTAAAGAGAAAGGAAAAAGATGCAAACGAAGAGCATCACTAGGGACATTATTTAAGAAGACAGTAGAAGATATGTCTAAGAATGCATTAACACGCTTGAAAGAATTTTCAAACTCTAACCCATAAAGGGATGGAACCATTTGGATGAGAGAGTGCTTAATCTCAAATGGCCCCATAGCAAAACAGGCGTGCGGTACTCGTAGGTGAGTCGTAAGTGGTGAGAGTGAAATCCTCATGTTGCTTAGGTGGGATTTGCTCTTCAGCCAAGTTTTTCATAGTTTAACATTTTTTAGCTCTTACTCTACTAATATAACTTTCAATTTCAAGATTATAGCCCTCAAGATCGAAGAATAAAGAATGTCTACCATACATATACCCACAAACAATCAAGTGAATTGTATGAAATTACCACCACAATAACCATCAAACGAAATAAGAAGAAAAGAAAAAAAAATGAAATAGATAAATGAAAGAAAATAAAAGAAAGATTTAAATAAAAAATAAACAATAAAATAAAAGAAATGAAATGAAATAAAAGGGAGGGGATTGTTAGACTAAATAAATTGCACAAAACAATAGAAATAGAAAGAGTTAGATTTAGACCTGGCGAAACTGACCCGAGACCCGAAACCCGAACCGAACGACCCGGATCTATACCCGAACCAACAACCGAAATGGGATAAATCGATTTGGACCCGAATACCCAAAGTAAACCGATCCATGACCGAACGAAACCCGAATTGTAGCCTGACCCGAAATTACCCACACCCAAATGACCCAACCCAATTCAAACCTGAATCGAAGTGACCCGAAAGTGGACAACCCGAACCCGAACCCGAACCGAACCATACCCGTTTTAAAACTGATCCGATTCCTACCCGACTCAATTTTGCCCGAATTAAACCCGAACCAGAATATACCCGATCTGAATATAACCCGAACTGAAACATACTCATAAATCATAACCAGTCAACCTAAAACTATGGAGTAAATAGGACTACGGTATCTGATTTTCATGGTTTGTAATCCAAACTCCATATTCCCTGACTATGGCATTACTGCATTAGTACCACATGCAAATTCTCAGTTCAACTATTACAGATGCACCACCAATCCAAAATAAAGCTTACATCAAATGTAAAAGCTCACTTGATAATCCTTGTCCGGTAAATTTTTTTGAAGAGGGTTTAGAAGGCTATTACTGGGGTTGATTCTTAAAACCGTTTCATTTAGTATAAATGGTTAAGAATCTTTTACTTCTGGCCTCTAGGAGTATGTGGATTTTGTTTTTCATGGATTGATGCTATATCTTCCGTGGTTGGCTTTTAATGCCTTCGTACCACTAATAAAAAATATTCTTAATCTACACACTTTTTCTATTTGTTTTAGATTACTAGGAGTGTCCACATAACATGTTAGTGAATGGATGCCAGAATTTATCAAGGAGTACATATTGCTTTTTATGCCTAGTGCCTATGGACAGAATGATTAACTCTGAATGTTAAATGACTGGCAGAAAGTTTCTGAGTGCATGGATTGTTCTGCTTAACTTCTTCTGCAGAGGAAGCCCAGTGACATAGAAAGTGCCCTACGAGTTATTGCTGAGGCTTTAGTTATAAGCTCATACTCAGAGCAGTTGCTAGAACGAAAAGCAGAAGCACTTTTCATGGTTTATAATCCAAACTGTACCAGTATCTGATTTGTACCACATTCATGGTTTGTAATCCAAACTCCATAATCCCTGACTATGGCATTACTGCATTAGTACCACATGCAAATTCTTAGTTCAACTATTACAGATGCAACACCAATCCAAAATAAAGTTTACATCAAATGTAAAAGTTCACTTGATAATCCTTAATCATCTCCTTAGTTACATAGCTAAGCATTAATGAAGTTCACACAAATTACAATAATAAGAGGAAGGCAACGCGTCTAGGTCCCCAAATAGCAAGTAAAAGAAGCCACAATCTCAATAGTCTTCTAAACCTGGAAACTGAGAAAATAGAAAAGATTAGCAAACAAAAACAAGATGGCAAGCTTTGGCATCTTGTTATTTTCATGTTACATGAGTCTTTATAGTTTGCTCCCTCCACTAGCAAATAACATCACATATTCACATACAATATCGCAATAATGACACTTGAAAAATTAAAAAGAATAGAGCAACTACCTCGCATCTCGCATCAAATCCATCATACTATCAGAGAAATCCAATCCAAGGTCCTATCAAAATAAAGAAATATCAAAACAGTCCTAACTCATCAGAGAAACCCAAAAACTAAAAAAATAGGGTGAATTAACTAACCAGGTACCAAAGTACGTGATCAATTACCTTGGCCATCATTTACGCCAAGGGGAAAATCTAACACCTTTGGTACTTGACCAATCCACATTTGATCCAATGAATTCTTTTTCTTCTTCTTGCGCTAAAGTGAAACAAAATGCATAACAAAAATTCACAAAAGGTAGAAAAAAAAGATAAATACAAACAAATAAAAAAGAAAATATTCAATACTTACATTGAAAGCCATATAACCAAGTCCGGGCTGTTATCAATGCCTCCACATTCTCAGGATTGTAAGAGCTTCTCCACTTATTTAAAATCCTACCTCCAACACTAAAGGTTGACTCCGAAGCAGCGGTAGTGAGTTGGACGCTCAAAACATCCCTAGCTAGATGAGAGAGTTCACCATACTTTTCTTGATTAGTTTTCCAAAATTCTAAAACATCCAAATCTACTTTACGCTCAATTTTGGGGTCGTCCAAATAAGTATCAAGTATTGACTTTTCACTACCACTCGAATACTTGCTATCATTCTGATCAAATTCCTACAAAATGCAAAATTACAATTAATATATAGAAATTAGAAATATATTTTTATCACCTTAATATCAATTTAAATGGGAAAAAAATAACTTGATTATTACCCTTAAAAAAAAGAGAGTAAGATAGTATAAAATTATAGAAAACATACCGCTAAATAGTCAAATTTGCGTTTGCGGTTTCCAATTCTTGAACTCGATCCACCAGTGTATGATGATGGGGTTGATGACACAACAGAAGTTGGAGGATTAGTGCTTTGGGTATACTCTCTAAGAAGCATCTCCAACTTGAATTGTATATTGCTCACTTTTCTAATTGTCACTTCCTTATTTTCATAGAATTTCTCATAACAATACTTGATAAACACCAACTTACATCGAGGATCAAGAATTGTGGCAAAAGCAAATAATAAGGTATACTCACTCCAATACTTATCAAACTTTGCTCTCATCTCCATGACCATGTTCTTGATGATTGGATCATCACAATCTGACTGCTCTTTCAAGAGCATATCAATCTTCCACACATTTTCAAAATACAAGTTCGATGTAGGATACTTACTACCAGAAAACATATGAGTTATATCACAAAAAGGTCCAAGAAACTCATGAATTCTTATAATCTTTTCCCATTCATCATCTGTGGGAAGATTCTTGTACATAGGATCAATTTGAGCAAGTAAATTAAAAGCATCAATATAAAGAAGTCCTCTATCAAGCATTTCATAAGTAGAATTTCACCTAGTAGGCACATCCAACCACAAGGCCTTGTTTTCTAAGATCATACACCGTTTAACACAATGCTCAAAAGTCCTCTTTCTAGACTCCGATCCCTTGACGTATTTCAGACTTTCTCTAACCTTAACAATACAACTATCAATTGTTTTCAAGCCATCTTTAACAACAAAATTCAAAGTGTGCGCCGCACACCGAATATGAAAATATTCCCCACCACTTAATAAATGCCCATTCTCATAAAGGTTGGATCTTAATTCATCTTGCATTTTGTCATTGCTAGATGCATTGTCTAATGTTATTGAAAAGATCTTATGTTGAATGCCCCATTCTTGTAACCAGTCATACACAACACCACATAAAATCGATCCAATATAAGGAGGTTCCAAATGATGAAAATTTAAACTCTAGTAGCCAACTTCCAATCAGAATCCACATAGTGAGCAGTCAAGCACAAATAATCCTCTATTTGGCAAGAGGTCCACATATCACAAGTCAAAGAAATGCGTTCAAGAAGTGCAAGAAGAGCTAACTTAAGTTGGTTTTTAAATTGAGCATGTAACTCAAGGCAATCAGCTTTCGCTGTATTTCTAGTTATGGTTCTAACTTCATTGTTCAAGTATCTGTGAATCTCCCTATTTCCTCCATGCTCAACCCATGAAAAACTATACCCATGCCTTATGATCACCTCAGCTAGCAAATGACGATAAATTTTTTGTTCAAACCTTTTCTTACCTCCTCCTTCAGATGACTTTGTAGCTTGATATGCTTTACACTTCTCTAAATGCTTCTTCATATTGCTAGTCCTATATTGCGCAATAGCAATAAAGGTTGCTTTGTTGCAATGTGATCATTTTGCTCGCTTCTTCCCATTACTGAAATTGGTCCCATCAATCACAAGGAAGTCTAGCCACACTGAACTTCTTTTTTTATCATCTTCGACAAGGGCGCCAAGGGCTGTTATTGTAGAAATGGAATTCAAATTTTCATTGGCATGTATTTCATTTCCTTGTCCCACAATGTCCGTAGCTACTAGCTCCCTGCGTTTAATTCAATAATTAGTTTGCAAAAACATATATACTAAAACTGAGATAAAAATTAAAAAGGAAGTTCTACAATGGACCAATTCTAAGCAGAAACTAGTAGCAATAATCAATTATTGAAACACAAAAAGGCACCTTTAAGCGTTTAATATATGTATGTATATGAAACTCGACAAAGTCCCACAGTAGATGCATCATTCAAATGGAGATTATATTAATGAATTAACGCCCAAGAAACCCTTAAAATGGCAAGAGGTCTAAATATACCCCGAGGGCCGGGGGGTGTTAACCTTAGAACATACCCATTTAACTAGACTTTCGTCTCCCACAGGTTGAGATACATCCACAGGTCTCCCAAAAAAGAACAGCAAGATACAAGCTTAGAACACACATTTGGATCAACCGATGGATTGAAAGCTTAAGACTGGGCTCATTATCGCTAAGGCCCAGGGCCTAAATCCTATTACCTTAAAATCGCAGATTGCATCGCTTTAAACCCTGAATATGAAATGTAAGTTTAAGGTTGGTCATTGATCCATGGCTAAAGCTTTATAAGTTTGATAGCAGTACACAACCCTAACGACCACCCTGTTAAGTTTGTCGAGAGCTACAAATTTAACCACTCCTTTGGTTATTAAATACTTTTTATAGAATAGGAAAGTAGGGATCGATCCACGAGGAAAGATTGTTGTAAAAGGCTAGCTTAATCCTAAATGATTTTACTAATTCAATTTATTAAGTCTAATCTTAATAATTTGGAAATAATTAAACTCTAATGAATAAAAATTTGTAAAACTGCCCAATGATGCTCCTAAATATTCTAGAACATATTCTGAAAATAAAACAGTAGAAAGATTCCCTAAATAATTTAGAAAAATAAAAACAGAATTGTAACTGAAATTCTAATTAAAAATCAATAACAACAAATAATAGTAAGAAAATAATTATTAAAAATATCAAACAGTAACCTAAAAAATTATTCTTCAGGTCTATAAGCTTATGAATTCTAAATTGTATCTAATTAATTTCAGAAAAATCAAATCAGAAAATTAGCACAGAATATCAAGCAGAATAATAAATCTAAAATTAGATATAAAATAATCTGCATTAATATAAATACGAAATTAATCAAAAAAATTACTCTAATTTTAGGACGCAATTTTCTGGATTTAACAACGCCTAATAATCGTAAAGTAAAATTAAAAATTGAAATTTTCAGAATTAATAATCTAAAAAGCTGCACTTCTCAAGTTCACAAAATAATTCTGAAAAATTATCAAATAATTTTCAAAAATTACGAAATTGAATATGAGCAGACTAGGACACTATATAAACCCTAGGAATTAATAAAACTCAAAGAAATACGAAAATAACTATTTGTTTATTCTAATTTCTAACAAACCGGTAATTAAATACTAAAACTGAATATAAATCAATCTAAAATTATAACTACTCCAAAAATCAAAATCTAAACTATCTAAAATTACCTAGGCACTCCTAAAAGACTATACTTTGGGGGGGGGTCGATTGAAATTATATAGTAACCAAAAAAATGAAACAAAAATTAACAAACAAACCAAATTAACTATAAGCAACAAATAATTATCAAAGTTGTCAAATTTATCAAGGATACTTAGTATAATCTCAATCCACCATGCAAATTAATATTTATCATCAACACACAAGTTTATTTCATTCATGAGTTAAACTGTAGAAGACATCCACCAACAGTTCTTCCCTATTTTTCTTTAGGTTCTAGTTTACTTAGGTCCAGCCCTAACATAAACCCTACTAATTTGATAATCCTTACACCAGCGCAAAAATTTAACCAAACTAGAGCATTAAGAATTAGAAAAACATCATTTAACACTTTGTAACTAATTTACCAGCAAATCGATTTAACAAAGATCTAAAGCGATTACCTAATTAAAAGAGATGGTTTGAGCCATCCATGATTAATTAGGGTGATACCTAAGCCTAAAAGACTATAACTTTTACGTATTATAATCTTCTAAACTATCAATCGAAATTGTATTTAATCAACTAGCATGCATTCTAATCGATTTAACACAAATTTCATAAATGATAAACGCTAATCGCTAAAGAATCATGAATATAAATCAACTAGGCATTTAAGCATAAAACTTGTTTCAAAATAACTAATTTAGCATGGCTTCAAGAAGATTATACTAAGCACATGAAAATTACTCACTCATATCGAGAATAAAATCACAATATTTATCAATAATAATCATATTCCATGATCAACTATCAAGATAAAATAACAACCCTAATAACTATATATGAAATAATGATAAAAGATATACTTTTGAGAGGAGGATGGGTGCGTGGGTGGTGAGGCTGGCGTGTATGGCTGGTTGCGTGATGGTAGATGATCCTTATGGTGATGGTGATGATGATATATATAGGGAAGGAAGGAGGGGTGTGATTAGGGTTCGTAATTAGGGTTTCCTTCTTCCTTAAACTTCTTCTCCCTCAAGACTTCTAACTCTTCTCCAACTCTTGAAATCCTAGCCCAGACAATATCTTCATAATTATTCTTATTTGGACCGTCTTCTGCCCAAATATGTAAAACGCGAGCCTCAACGACTCATGTTCTCCTCTTTATTAAAACAATGCCTAACCTGAAAAATATATAAATTAAAGTAAATTAGACGAAATAAAATATATAATATAATCGAAATAATTATTAAAACAATGCATGATTTTTGGCTTAACAAATTCCCCCACACTTAGACTTTGGATGTCCTCGTGCAAAGAAATCTTAGACTCGACCTAAACCCTACCCTCTTTCTTCCTTATAAAGTCATGCATAACTATGATGCTCATAATAGGCCTTGACTTGCTTTAAAAATAGTTTTATAGAAAATTAATTAGTTTTTCCTCCTATAAGTGAATAACTACTAGACATCTAACTACCATCAGAGAGTTTATTCATCAACCTCACAATATTTCCATAATGAAGTAACAAGATCAATAATTACCCATCTCTTCTGATTATGTATACACCGATCAAGAGGTCTAAAAAAATTAAGATAGAATAATTTAGGCATGGTATGGCTATAGAGACTATTGAATTAGATAGAATAACTCATTGAATTGATTCTGAACTTGCCTTGTACTTATTTCTCTTTCATTTTTTTTTTTTTTGTTTTCAAACTCCACTTACGCACATATTCGAGGCACATATAGGGTCTTAGAAATTAAACACTCCCTGTCTCACACTCACCCGAATATAGGTGTTGGAGCAAACATTTTATTATCATCATTACTTTTATTTATTTTATTGACTCACTAGTATGGGAAGCAAGCTTTCCAGTGGCAATATTGCCTCAAATGGGTACTTGTCATTCTCGACTTTGACTTTTTTGAAATTATTCTACTAATTCAATAGCCTAGGAAATGGGTAGATCATTTTATTGCCTCTGTACGACTATATAACATGATAAAATAAGATGAATAATTATGACAGTTACTTATTAAAGAGATATATAAGGATCAACTCAATCTTCTCTGAAAGACAGCTAGCATGCTTAGAAGTCTTCACTCATAAAAGAATAAACTATAAAATAGCTAAGAAAATTTAAAAAAAAAAATTTTAAACAAGCAAGCCTAGCATAACCTCATATCATGCATTATTTATAAGGAAAAAAAAATTTTTTCAGAATAAATGCTGCAGGAATTAAATGCAGGATGCACCTCCCACACTTAATTTATGCATTGTCCCTAATGCATGCAAAAAGATAGAAACAATGAAAATAAAAACAAAATTAAATAGGCACTTCCCTAAAAACGTTGGGTTGCCTTCCAATTAGCGCCTTTGTTTATAGTCGTTGGCTCCACTTCATGAAACTCCTGGATCCTCTAGTTGGATCTCTTCTAATAAATTAGATAAAAGTAGTAAATTTAGTAGTAAAATTAGATAGAAGTAACTAGCAATTTTATTTTCTTTCCCCGGTAACGGTGCCAAAATTTGTTCAGCTTGTCGAGAGCTACAAATTTAACCACTACATTGGTTATTAAATACTTTTTATAGCATAGGAAAGTAGGGATCGATCCACGAGGAAAGATTGTTGTAAAAGGCTAGCTTAATCCTAAATGATTTTACTAATTCAATTTATTAAGTCTAATCTTAATAATTTGGAAATAATTAAAATCTAATGAATAAAAATCTACAAAACTACCCAATGATGCTCCTAAATATTCTAGATCATATTCTGGAAATAAAATAGTAAAAAGATTTCCTAAATAATTTAGAAAAATAAAAACAGAATAGTAACTAAAATTCTAATTAAAAATCAATAACAGCAAATAATAGTCAGAAAATAAATATTAAAAATATCAAACAGTAACCTACAAAATTAATCTTCAGGTCATAAGCTTATGAATTCTAAATTGTATCTAATTAATTTCAGAAAAATCAGATCAGAAAATAAGCACAGAATATCAAGCTGAATAATAAATCTGAAATTAGATATAAAATAATCTGCATTAATATAAATTCGAAATTAATCACGAAAATTACGCTAATTTTAGAACACAATTTTTTGGATTTAACAACACCTAATAATCGTAAATTAAAATTAAAAATCGAAATTTTTAGAATTAATAACCTAAAAACCTGCACTTCTCAATTTCACAAAATAATTCTGAACAATTATCAAATAATTTCCAAAAATTACAAAATTGAATATGAGTAGACTAGGACACTATATAAACCCTAGGAATTAATAAAACTTGAACAAATACGAAAATAACTATCTTTTTATTCTAATTTCTAACAAACCGGTAATTAAATACTAAAACTGAATATAAATCAATCTAAAATTATAACTACTCCAAAAATCAAAATCTAAACTATATAAAATTACCTAGACACTCCTAAAAGACTATACTTTTGGGGGAGGGGGGATTGAAATTATATGGTAACCAAAAAAATGAAACAAAAATTAACAAACAAACCAAATTAACTATAAGCGACAAATAATTATCAAAGTTGTCAAATTTATCAAGGATACTTAGTATAATCTCAATCCACCATGCAAATTAATATTTATCATCAACACACAAGTTAATTTCATTCATGAGTTAAACTGTAGAAGACATCCACCAGCAGTTCTTCCCCGTTTTTCCTCAGGTTCTAGTTTACTTAGGTCCAGCCCTAATATAAACCCTACTAATTTGATAATCTTTACACCAGCGCAAAAATTTAACCAAACTAGAGTATTAAGAATTAGAAAAATATCATTTAACACTTTGTAACCAATTTACCAGTAAATCGATTTAACAAAGATCTAAAGCGATTACCTAATTAAAAGAGATGGGTTTGAGCCATCCATGATTAATTAGGGTGATACCTAAGCCTAAAAAACTATAATTTTTACGTATTATAATCTTCTAAACTATCAATCGAAATTATATTTAATCAACTAGCATGCATTCTAATCGATTTAACACAAATTTCATAAACAACAACAACAACAACAACAACTCCCAGTGTGGGTCCCGCTTTCGCGGGGTCTGGGGAGATCCAGCTGTAGGTAACCTTACCCCTACCGGTATTCCTGCTTACAGAGAGGTTGATTCCTTAAGACCCATAAAATAGTTTTTGAAAAAGGTTTAAAGAGAAAAGATTGCAAACCAAAAACCAAAGAGGAGAAAATGGGCCTGAGAGAAAAGATAAACAAGGAGCAGAGACATACCTCATCCAACCAGGGGCGCTAGATGCCGTCACATCCCAGAAAAGCATGACCTGCAGATAAGCACACCAAAACCCTACCCGCCCCACCCCACCGAAGCTACTATCACCTACGCGGCCGGTCCCCTACAATAAGAGACCTTAATCCTATCCCGCCACAACCTCCTATCCTGAGCCATGTCCTCCGTCAGACCGGCAACTCTCAGGTCCTCTCTAACCACTTCCTCTAGGCTCTTCTTCGGTCTACCCCTACCTCTCTTTCCACCGGGGGGACGATCATCTCGCACCTCCGCACTGGGGCGGCCACACTTCTCCTCTTTATGTGGCCGAACCATCTGAGCCTCGATTCCCTCATCTTCTACTCTATGGGGGCCACTTTAGCTAAGCTCCTGATTACTCCATTCCTAATTCTGTCCAATCTCGTAAAACCACACATCCACCTGAGCATTCTCATCTCATCTACCATTAACCTTTGGGCCTGCGTCTTCTTTAGAGGTCAACACTCCGATCCATAGAGAACAGCCGGTCTAACTACCATCCGATAAACTTTGCCTTTCAATCCTAGGGGCACTCTCTTGTCACACAGTACCCCTGACGCTGACTTCCACTTTTGCCAACCCACTCTTATCTACTGGCTAATATCCTCGTCAATGTCCTCATTTTGCTGGATGATCGAGCCCGGATACTTAAATTTAGCGACCTTTGGTATCACCGTCCCATCTAGTGTGATTTCTCCCCCCTCGTCTATCCTACCACTGAAACAGCAATGGAGGTATTCCGTTTTTGATCTACTTAACCGAAAACCCCTAACTTCCAGCGTATGCCTCCAACTCTCCAACCTGTCATTCACCCCCTGCCTGGTCACATCGATAAGAACGATTTTATATGCAAATAACATGCACCAAGGCACCTCGTCCTGAATTCCTCTAGTGAGTTCATCCAAAACTAAAGTGAAAAGAAACGGGCTTAGGGCGGAGCCCTGATGTAGGCCCATACTAACAGCGAAGTTGTTAGAGACCCCTCCCGGTGTCCTAACACGCGTCCGCCCTCCCTCGTACATATCCTTGATTACACGGATGTACGCGGGCGACACCCTTTTCTCTTCCAAACACCTCTACAATACCTCCCTCGGGACTCGATCATATGCTTTCTCTAGGTCAATGAACACCATATGGAGATCTACATTTCTATCCCTGAACAAGCCCATGAGCCCTCTGAGGAGGTGGATCGCCTCAGCGGTCGACCTGCCTGGCATGAAACCACAAATTTCATAAACGATAAACGCTAATCGCTAAAGAACCATGAATATAAATCAACTAGGCATTAAAGCATAAAACTTGTTTCAAAATAACTAATTTAGCATGGCTTCAAAAAGATTATACTAAGCACATGAAAATTACTCACTCATATCGAGAATAAAATCACAATATTTATCAATAATAATCATGTTCAATGATCAACTATCAAGATAAAATAACAACCCTAATAACTATACATGAAATAATGATAAAAGATATACTTTTGAGAGGAGGATGGGTGCGTGGGTGGTGAGGCTGGCGTGTATGGCTGGTTGCGTGGTGGTAGATGATCCTTATGGTGATGGTGATGATGATATATATAGGGAAGGAAGGAGGGGTGTGATTAGGGTTAGTAATTAGGGTTTCCTTCTTTCTTTCTTCCTTAAACTTCTTCTCCCTCAAGACTTCTAGCTCTTCTCCAACTCTTGAAATCCTACCCCAGACAATATCTTCATGATTACTCTTATTTGGACCGTCTTCTGCCCAAGTATGTAAAGCCCGAGCCTCAACGACTCGCCTTCTCCTCTTTATTAAAACAATGCCTAACCTGAAAAATATATAAATTAAAGTAAATTAGACGAAATAAAATATATAATATAATCGAAATAATTATTAAAACAATGCATGATTTTTGGCTTAACACACCCCAATTCCCCCAGTGCAGACCGAAGATTGAAAAAGGTGGCATACATGATACAACAGTAGGAATTAAACAGAAATACAAAAAATTACAGCAACAAGAATAGCACCATATCTTAAAACAGAGAACACAGGAGCCTAACTTACAGCAATAAGAACAGCACCATATTATAAAAACACCAGGGTCATACAAACTTCTGAGAGTGAGAATTAAAGGCTGTGTTTAGACTTCTGAGAGTGAGAAATCACGAATTAAAGGCTGTATTCTAACTTCTGAGAGTGAAAATAGTGGTCTTAAATCTTGATCTTCCAAGCTCAAATCATGAATTAAAGTTAATCAACAAAACCTACATCATAAAAATGCCAGGGTCGAGCAAAATACCTTGTGGTGACTGAAGCTTGAGTCACCGTGAGGTTTGGGCTTCTGGCTGAGCAGCAAATCGTGAGGAGTGGCCGGGGTCAGCAACTGGAGTCACCGACTCACCGGTGACAGCAAGCAGTTTAGGGTCTCCGGTGTTAGAGTCGTACGAAACGCACGAACCACAGCAGCAGACGAAACAGAACACGCGAGAACTGCCCGTGGAGTCTCCGGCGTTAGAGTCGCCGGCGTTAGCAACTGAAGAACCGGCGTTGGAGTCGCCGCCAAAGGGAGGAGTGGTAGTTTGGTAGTAGATCTTGATTGGAGAGGGAGAGGAGAAACCCGGAAAGCAAGAGGAGGAAATTCAGTAGAAAAGCAATGCCAATGAACCAACCCTAAGTAACGCTGCCAGTGCCCAGTCTTTACTCTTTTGATTTGGGATTTTTTTTTTTTTTAACAAGAGGGTCTCGCAGGTTACAAATTTACAATTATAAAATATTAGTTTTTTTTTTTTAGGTTTTAGACATTGGGGGGAGAATTTAAAATTTTAAAACTCAATTACTTGAGTTTAGGAGGGAAAAATAAAAATGACTTAAGATTTAAGAGACAAATTTTACAAATTAAATCAAAGAAAATTTAAGAGAAAAAAATAAAATACTTAATAGTTTTTAATTTTTAATTTGTTAGATATTTAATAAAATTATTAAAACCATTTAGTTGCGTTTAGGAGGGAAAAAGAAAAATGACTTAAGACTTAAGAGGGAAATTTTACAAATGAAATCAAAGACAATTTAGGAGAAAAAAAATAAAATAGTTGATAGTTTTTAATTTTTAATTTGATAGATATGTAATAAAATATAAGAGATATAATATTTGGTCAAAATATAAATTAAGAACCGACAAGCATAATTGATAAATTATTAAACTTTTTAGGAACTAACAATATCATTTTACTATTTAATTCACTTAATAACTTAATGCACGTCAGGATTATAAAGTTATAATATCATTCTATGACTACCATCATTCCTTCAAAAATACTGCATTAGTGCATTACTGTTTACTGATCTACAATCTTAAATTATCGTCATAACATGTTTAAATTTTAATTCTGCATAATCATATTCAAGAATATATGTTTGCATATGATCTCACAGTAAAGTGGCTCATTTGAATTTTGGATAACTGAATTCCAAGTCTCGAGTTTCGAAAACCAACATTCACAATTACTTAAATGTAATGATAATTAACACATATAGACATTTGATCTCACAAAGACAAATCAATCTTGATCTAGGATCACTTAAAGTGTTATCAAAAGGATATAGAATCGATTATTGAAAATACTAATTTGAACCAACTTGTTTCTATTTACCGACGCAAATATGACAATTGGCAAATGTCAAGTTATGAACCAACATCAGTGCCAAAGTAAAACTTTTATTATTTTCTCTCTTTTATTGGTCATTTTTTAAGGTATATATATTTTGGTGTTGAGCCTTGCAAAAGAGACAATTCATTCATGAATCATGATTGGCGCTAAGTTTGTTCACTAGTTTTGACATAACTTGACCTCAACTGAGATACTCGAAACAATGAAACATCACTTAACAGCCTGTAATTCTTTAGATAATTGGACGTCGGTCATCGTATAACTGCACAAGAAATTAAGAATATAAGATATAGAGATTAAGGTCATGGATGGGTTGTACTTGAGTACTTGTAACTTACTAACATTCATAGTGAATGTATAAGTATAACTAAGCCCATAAAAAATTTCAATTATAAAAGTTAACGTATGAGTGTATGACTTAAAAGAATAATACAGAATAAGTGGGCTTAGCTAATTAAACGGATTTTATCTTTTAAATATAATTTAATATTAGAAATGAACTCATTGAAAGCATACACTGACCCGAAATTAACCCCAATTAATTTATGCCTAACCCAACTTACACCCGACCTGACATTCACCCGAACATTGAACCGAATGCCACCCGACCCATACCCGATTCGAACCGGGCTACCGTACACAACGCGAAACATACCCGACCCAAACTCCACCGGAACAGAAACCGAACCCGACCCGAACATGACTGACCCGAAAGCGGCCCAAACCCAAACTTCACCCGAACCCGACCTGAATATGATTGACCTAAAATTGACCTGAACCGAACTACAACCTGACCCGTACCCGATCCGATTGACTCATTTGTCAGGTCTACTCACCAATGATACATATATTGAATTATTAACTCAAATGGGGGTTCAATATCTTGTTCAACCTAAACTATAAGCATTATGCCATAAATTAGAAAGATGAATTATATTATCAAGTGATATTGTTTATCTAATAGTTAGCATGAATAATTCTTTTTAGACATAACTCATTCAATTTCTATCATAAATTATTCAATTTTAACAACTAAATTTTAAGTCCAATTAGATAACATCATATTATTCTATAAGGTCTAATATTCACTTAAGATAGCAAATTAAACTATTGTAATCAACATAAATAAACAATAGTATTAAGATGCATAAATAGGTTAATTTAAAAATAAACTCAAAATTATGTAATGTAAGAGACAAAAATAACCCCAAAACAAATTAGTAATCAATATTGTTAATCAAGGATCCATCCCAATTCTCGAATAGCAACTTAGCTAGCCATACTGAAAATACAATTAAAGTTGGTCTAGCCATATTCTCAACATTGGCATATTTCACTTCCTATGTCCAAAATTTAGTATACAATTACACAAAATAATATGATTAAGCACAACCGCTCTAATTTCACTCACAATCGAGATGAGAAAAGAATAGAAAAATAGCCAATAAAGTTTATTTTCTTCAAAAGCTCTCAAGCCAAATGATTGGTATTATAAAGGACTCTCTCTAAAAATTAAAAGATGGAAGATGAGAAAATGGAAGAATGCTTGGATCCTTAGATGAGTGGATGAATGAATGGATCATTTTGCAGTAGCCTTGACTCCTTTTTAAAGTGGAAATTCAGCCCCTCTTAATGCCAAAAAATTAATAAAAAATTAATTTCAGTTAATTTATGGGTTGTTATATTGTATGAGAAAAGTCTAGTCTTTAGTTATAAATTAATCTTGATTAATTACCTTTGTCTATGTTATCTTGAACTTGATTCATGTGGAAAATTAGGCACTTGATAAAGTGGAGCTGCGGGGAGAGGTAGGTTGTTGGGCAAAGCTTATGGGTGGCACGAAAGGGAGATAGGAAGAGCAAAGGCACACTGGTGTTGGAAGACAGGCTGAGGGGCCGATAGGCTACACAATAGGCCCACGCGAAGGGGAGGGAGAGAAGTTGGGAGTAGGAGAGCAGAATTGGGGCCCAACTACCGGGTGCTGCTGCGGTTCCAATGTGAGAGGAGAAATAAGGGAGAGTGAAGGAGACGGGCATCATGAGGAAGTGAAAGACAGCTAGTGGAGCTTCTGCCTGGCCCGGTAGCTTGCAAAAGAACAAGCTCGCGCAAAATAGGAGAGAGAAGAGAGGAGTGCTGAAGAGAACGAGCCGCAGGCTTGCCCAACAAACTATGCCCAACCGGGCTAGACTCTGCTAGGAGAGAGGGGCTGCTACGATTTAGAGGTGGGCCTCAGTGTACTAGGCTCAAATGGGAGTTGCTTGGGCAGAGTCAGATTAATCAACTATGTGCCAAAACTTATTTATTTAATTCGAATATGAAAATTATGTAAAATATGCATTATTTGCTCATAAAAAATGTATTTTAAAAGTAGGTAAAACGAAGGGTAAAATTATATACAAACTATGAATTATGAACTCTCCCACACCAAAACATTGCTATTCCTTGAGCAAAGGTTAACAATAATGCATTTATTCATTCAACTCATCAAATAGAACAATATTAGGAAGAAACCAAATATCCAACTACATCTGTCCACTCAAAATCATAAAAAATCAATTTACCACTAATCCACAACTGATTATCGTACATTTTTATTTCAACCAAGTCAATAGGCCAAGATTTAAGCAAATTAAGTACACAATAGAACCATGTAGCAAACTGTAAGTACAAAACTTCGCCGTATATAACAGAAATTACAAGAGCATGTTTAAAATTAAGTCACCAATGCCAAATCAATTTTATTAGCTTTTTTCTTCTTTCTTTTAATTTCCTTTTTTTTGAACTTTTTAAAAGTTCCTTGATTCTCTGTGTTTTCTTAAGTGGATAAAGATATAAATAAAGATAACACTCAGAGAAGCACGTAGTATGTATTCAGGTAATTAAAGATATGATTAGAGATAGAGAACCTGAACATTAGTATCGGAACCAGAACTTAATTAACTCAAGAGGAGTTTTTTTTATAGATTAAAAGACAATGAGAAACTCAGTACGTATCAAATATGCATAATGACATTGAAAATGAGGTTACATCTTAAACTCAAAATCGGTTACGTAGTGGAATCAATATAGCAAAAGTTTGGCCTTCAACTAGTCATTGCTAGAAATATTCTCTAATAGGTGTGGGTCAGATGAATCAAATCCACGTAATAATAGTAGAACATGCATAATCAAATCACCCAATCTCTTTCCAAAATCAAATTCACCCAAAGATTTTCAAGTTGCATTCTCCTTAATTTTTCCATTTTGCCTCCCCCCCTAAAAATTACATTGTACTCAATATAGAAAACAACAATAAAGAGAGAAATGGAGAAAAGGGCAACACAACCTAATAGCACGAGGAAAGCATTCTTAGTATGCCCAAGAAGCTAACTCTATTGAGACCTTCAAAACCATCACCAACAACAAAACCCAAAAAACTAGTGATTAATTCACACTTTAAGACATAATCACACCTTAATCAAAAAGAAAAACAAAAACGAAAGATTCAAACTCACCTAAAATGATTGGGTTGGCTCCCAACAATCGCTAAGTTTTATGTGTTCAGCCAGACAAGGTCCAATCCATTAATCATAGTATACTGGGTCTATTAGATTGATAGACTCAATTAAACCAGGCTCAATGTCATTGGTCACAACAGGTTTCAGATGTTGACCATTGACCATAAGAATTCGACCATCTTGTGGATCCAAAATTTGGACTGTCCTAGAGAGAAACACTTGTTGGACAACAAAAGAATCATCCCATCTAAATCTCAACTTGTCAAAAACAGCTTTAGCTTAGAATTAAAAAGCCAAACCTTTTGATTAGATTCCAAAAATTTACAAGAAATCATTTTATCATGAAAAGTTTTGGTTTTGGCTTTATAAATCTCAGCATTCTCATAGGCTTCATTATGTAATTCATCTAATTCATTCAATTGAAGCCCTGCAGTTAGAACCCGCTTGTTTCATATTAAAATTAAAAGCTTTAATAGTCCAAAAAGCGCGGTGTTCTAACTCGACTGGCAAGTGATAGGGCCTACCGAAAGGAGTCGGATAGGGGACATCCCTATGGGACGTCTTATAAACACTACGATAGGCCAGCGGAGCATTATTCATACTCTAAGACTAGTTCTTTCTATCGGATGGAACCGTTTTCTCAAGTGTAGACTTGATCCGATGATTTGACACCTCAACTTGGCCACTAGTCTGAGGGTGATAGGGAGTAGCTATTTTATCTGTCACAGAATGTTTTTTAAGAAAAACCTCAAAAGATAGATGCCAAAAATGACAACCCCCATCACTAATATGAGCGCGAGGAGTTCTATAACGAAAAAAAATGTACTCTTGCACAAACTTGACTACAACCTTGTGAACATTGGTCCTAGTAGCTAGAGCCTCCACACACTTTGATACACAATTGACATCAACAAATATGTAAAAAATGCCAAAAGACAGGGGAAAGGGACTTATGAAATCAATGCCTCACACATCAAATATCTCAACAATCAGAATACGAGAAAGAGGCATCATATCATGATGGGACAGCGCACCCATGCATAGGGATCGTTCACAAGCAAGACAGAAAAGGTGACCATCTCTAAATATAGTTGACTAGAAGAGCCCACTTTGTAGGACTTTTGCAGCTACCCTACGACCTCCAAAGTTACCACCACAAGCATAAGAGTGATAAAAAGTGAAGATGTTTTGAATTTCACTCTTAGGGACACATCTATGCACTATGTCTAAACAATGCTTGAAAAGATAGGGATCTTCCTAATAGTAATGTCTTACTTATGAGAAGAACCTATCTTTCTCTTGCTTGGACCAGTGGGGAGGAATCTTTCTAGTAACAAGGTATTTCACAGTATGATCAAACCAAGGGAGACGGGTATGCAACACAACAAATAGTTGTTCATCAGGAAAGTAATGAGAAAATCCAACTAAGTCATTATTATACGTAGTGAAGATCCTAGAAAATCCAACTAAGCCTTTAGTCTTAGTTGCTTGAGACTCCACATACTGTGGCATATAATCGACAACAATCAATATGCACACAAAGCCAAAAGATGAGGGAGAGGGAGCTAAGAAATTAATGCCCCACACATCAAATATCTCAATAAGTAGAATAGGGGAAATGGGCATCATATCACGACTGGACATGGCACATGTACGTTGACAACGCTCACATACAAGACAGAAAGATGAGCATCATGAAACAAAGTTGGCCAATAAAACCCACTTTGTAGGACTTTAACACCTATCCTACGATCTCTAAAATGACCACCACATGCATAGGAGTGATAAAAGGTTAGAATACTATGAATTTCAATCTCGTGGACACATCTACTTACCACTTGGTCTGGATAATGTTTGAAAAGATAAGGATCTTTCTAATCGTAATGTTTCACTTATGAGAAGAACATATCCCTCTCTTGTTTGGACTAGTGAGGAAGAATCTTTCCAGTGGTAAGGTAATTCACAATATGAGCAAACCAAGGAAGAGGGACATGTGACACAACAAACTATTGCTCTTCAGGAAAATGGTCTATAGAATGTCATCCCTTTGCTTGAAGTTCTGCAGAATGTTATCTCTTTGCTTATTTTTCTTATAAGGAAATGGTGCATCCAAAACTTAAGGGTAAGCAACCCTTGGCTTATATGCCACAGTAGAGTAAGACCCAACCCGGGAAGGGGATGGGTCTTCCCCCCCCCAAGTTCAAGGTCACTATCAATCGTACTAAGTCTTTCCTCTTTATCATGGTCCTTCTCAGTCATTGTATTATCAACTTCTTTACTACTACTAAGAACCATTAATGTTTGTAATTGTTCAAATTGTTAGCCTTTAGGGTTCTGCATGGAATACATTAGAAGTTTTCCTTCTTCTCTTTTACCTACACCTACGGTAGGTTGCCGAATTTGGCTTCTAACCTAGCTATAGATTATGAGTGAGAGTCAACAATGTGTATTTTAGACTTAATTCTTTAGACCTTAGAATGAAAATTTTGCATAACGAAAGTTAAGGTAGCAAGAACATAAATTACTTATTTATATTAGACCTCCTAAATAGAGCTTGATAAGAAGGAGGGGCATATTTCTGGTTTTAGAAACTAGGATGGGTAGGTCTGCTAGACTAGGCTTGAGGATTCTCAACATTTTAAGACTCCCATGAGAAATTAGGATAATTTTTCCAGCCATGATCATGAGAATTATTGATATAGAAAATCCTTGTGCAGCATTCACTTGTTCAGTCATAGAATCAGCCTTACCCACACAAGGAGAGTCAACAGAAGAATGCATGGGATTAGCACAAATTGAGCGCACATCTTGCATAGGAAGCACATCAGACACTTTATTCATGCATAACAATTGATCAAATTTCTTAGTAAAAGCATCCATTTTACTAGAAAGTTCAATAAAATGTGAAACCTTATAAATCCCTCTTTTACTTGCTAAATGCCTAGGCAAATTAGAATGTGAGAAAGTAACACGCAAGTGTAAAGTTTCACTCATATGTTCAAACAATTCTCATACTTGTTTAGGAGTTTTATACAAGAAACTACCTCTACATGATGCGTCAATGATCTGCCTATTGTGCTCATGTAAGCTAGAATAAAAAGTCTGGATGAGTTACCGCATAGGGACGTTATGGTGAAGACGACTTCACAACAACTCTTTAAACATTTCCCAACATTCACGTAATTGCTCATTTTTATTTTATGGGAAAGTGGTTATAGCGCATCTTAAGGCAGTAAGTTTACCAATAGATAAAACTTTTTGAAGAATTTCTTTTGCATTTGATTCTAAGTGTTGATATTTATCATAGTATCTAGCTATGCTTTAGCTTTATCTTTCAAAGAGAAAGGAAAAAGATGCAAGTGAAGAGCATCACTAGAGACATTATTTAAGAAGACAATAGAAGATATGTCTAAGAATGCATCAACACATTTGAAAGAATTTTCAAACTCTAACCCATAAAGGGATGGAACCATTTGGATGAGAGAGTGCTTAATCTCAAATGGCCCCGTAGCAAAACAGGCGTGCGGTACTCGTGGGTGAGTCGTAAGTGGTGAGAGTGAAATCCTCATGTTGCTTAGGTGGGATTTGCTCTTCAGCCAAGTTTTTCATAGTTTAACATTTTTTAGCTCTTACTCTACTAACATAACTTTCAATTTCAAGATTATAGCCCTCAAGATCTAAGAATAAAGAATGTCTACCATACATATACCCACAAACAATCAAGTGAATAGTATGAAATTACCACCACAATAACCATCAAACGAAATAAGAAGAAAAGAAAAAAAAATGAAATAGATAAATGAAAGAAAATAAAAGAAAGATTTAAATAAAAAATAAACAATAAAATAAAAGAAATGAAATGAAATAAAAGGGAGGGGATTGTTAGACTAAATAAATTGCACAAAACAATAGAAATAGAAAGAGTTAGATTTAGACCTGGCGAAACTGACCCGAGACCCGAAACCCGAACCGAACGACCCGGATCTATACCCGAACCAACAACCGAAATGGGATAAATCGATTTGGACCCGAACACCCAAAGTAAACCGATCCATGACCGAACGAAACCCGAATTGTAGCCTGACCCGAAATTACCCACACCCAAATGACCCAACCCAATTCAAACCTGAATCGAAGTGACCCGAAAGTGGACAACCCGAACCCGAACCGAACCGTACCCATTTTAAAACTGATCCAATTCCTACCCGACTCAATTTTACCCGAATTAAACCCGAACTAGAATATACCCGGTCGGAATATAACCCGAACCGAAACATACTTATAAATCATAACCAGTCAACCCAAAACTATGAAGTAAATAGGACTATGGTATCTGATTTTCATGGTTTGTAATCCAAACTCCATATTCCCTTACTATGGCATTACTGCATTAGTACCACATGCAAATTCTCAGTTTAACTATTACAGATGCAACACCAATCCAAAATAAAGCTTACATCAAATGTAAAAGCTCACATGATAATCGTTGTTTGGTAAATTTTTTTGGAGAGGGTTTAGAAGGCTATTACTGGGGTTGATTCCTGAAACCATTTTATTTAGTATAAATGGTTAAGAATCTTTTACTTCTGGCCTCTGGGACTATGTGGATCTTCATGGATTGATGCTATATCTTCTGTGGTTGGCTTTTAATGCCTTCGTACCACTAATAAAAAATATTCTTAATCTGCACATTTTTTCTATTTGTTTTAGATTACCAAGAGTGTCCCCATAACATGTTAGTGAATGGATGCCAGAATTTATCAAGGAGTACATATTGCTTTTTATGCCTAGTGCCTATGGACAGAATGATTAACTTTGAATGTTAAATGACTGGCAGAAAGTTTATGATTGTATGGATTGTTCTGCTGAACTTCTGCTGCAGAGGAAGCCCAATGACATAGAAAGTGCCCTTCGAGTTATTGCTGAGGCTTTAGTTATAAGCTCATACTCAGAGCAGTTGCTCGAACGAAAAGCAGAAGGCACTTTTCATGGTTCGTAATCCAAACTGTACCAGTATCTGATTTGTACCACATGCATGGTTTGTAATCCAAACTCCATAATCCTGACTATGGCATTATTGCATTAGTACGACATGCAAATTCTTAGTTCAGCTATTACAGATGCAACACCAATCCAAAATAAAGTTTGCATCAAATGTAAAAGTTCACTTGATAATCCTTGATCATCTCCTTAGTTACATAGCTAAGCGTTAATAAAGTTCACACAAATTACAATAATAAGAGGAAGGCAACGCGTCTAGGTCTCCAAATATGAGCAAGTAAAAGAATCCACAATCTCAATAGTCTTCTAAACCTGGAAACTAAGAAAATAGAAAAGATTAGCAAACAAAAACAAGATGGCAAGCTTTGGCATCTTGTTATTTTTATGTTACATGAGTCTTTATAGTTTGCTCCCTCCACTAGCAAATAACATCACATATTCACATACAACATCGCAATAATGACACTTGAAAAATTAAAAAGAATAGAGCAACTACCTCGCATCTCGCATCAAATCCATCATACTATCAGAGAAATCCAATCCAAGGTCCTACCAAAATAAAGAAATATCAAAACAGTCCTAACTCATCAGAGAAACCCAAAAACTTAAAAAATAGGGTGAATTAACTAACCAGGTACTAAAGTAAGTGATCAATTACCTTGGCCATCATTTACGCCAAGGGGAAAATCTAACACCTTTAGTACTTGACCAATCCACATTTGATCCAATGAATGCTTCTTCTTCTTCTTGCGCTAAAGTGAAACAAAATGCATAACAAAAATTCACAAAAGGTAGAGAAAAAAGATAAATACAAACAAATAAAAAAGAAAATATTCAATACTTACATTGAAAGCCATATAACCAAGTCCGGGCTGTTATCAATGCTTCCACATTCTTAGGATTGTAAGAGCTTCTCCACTTATTTAAAATCCTACCTCCAACACTAAAGGTTGACTCCGAAGCAACGGTAGTGAGTTGGACGCTCAAAACATCCTTAGCTAGATGAGAGAGTTCACCATACTTTTCTTGATTAGTTTTCCAAAATTCTAAAACATCCAAATCTACTTTACGCTCAATTTTGGGGTCCTCCAAATAAGTATCAAGTATTGAATTTTCACTACCACTCGAATACTTGCTATCATTCTGATCAAATTCCTACAAAATGCAAAATTATAATTAATATATAGAAATTAGAAATATATTTTTATCACCTTAATATCAATTTAAATGGGAAAAAAATAACTTGATTATTACCCTTAAAAAAAAGAGAGTAAGATAGTATAAAATTATAGAAAACATACCGCTAAATAGTCAAATTTGCGTTTGCGGTTTCCAATTCTTGAACTCGATCCACCAGTGTATGATGATGGGGTTGATGACACAACAGAAGTTGGAGGATTAGTGCTTTGGGTATACTCTCTAAGAAGCATCTCCAACTTGAATTGTATATTGCTCACTTTTCTAATTGTCACTTCCTTATTTTCATAGAATTTCTCATAACAATACTTGATAAACACCAACTTACATCGAGGATCAAGAATTGTGGCAAAAGCAAATAATAAGGTATACTCACTCCAATACTTATCAAACTTTGCTCTCATCTCCATGACCATGTTCTTGATGACTGGATCATCACAATCTAATTGCTCTTTCAAGAGCATATCAATCTTCCACACATTTTCAAAGTACAAGTTCGATGTAGGATACTTACTACCAGAAAACATATGAGTTATATCACAAAAAGGTCTAAGAAACTCATAAATTCTTATAATCCTTTCCCATTCATCATCTGTGGGAAGATTCTTGTACATAGGATCAATTTGAGCAAGTAAATTAAAAGCATCAATATAAAGAAGTCCTCTATCAAGCATTTCATAAGTAGAATTTCACCTAGTAGGCACATCCAAACACAAGGCCTTGTTTTCTAAGATCATACACCGTTTAACACAATGCTCAAAAGTCCTCTTTCTAGGCTTCGATCCCTTGACATATTTCAGACTTTCTCTAACCTTAACAATACAATTATCAATTGTTTTCAAGCCATCTTTAACAACAAAATTCAAAGTGTGCGCCGCACACCGAATATGAAAATATTCCCCACCACTTAATAAATGCCCATTCTCATAAAGCTTGGATCTTAATTCATCTTGCATTTTGTCATTGCTAGATGCATTGTCCAATGTTATTGAAAAGATCTTATGTTGAATGCCCCATGCTTGTAACCAGTCATACACAACACCACATAAAATCGATCCAATATAAGGAGGTTCCAAATGATGAAAATTTAAACTCTAGTAGCCAACTTCCAATCAGAATCCACATAGTGAGCAGTCAAGTACAAATAATCCTCTATTTGGCAAGAGGTCCACATATCACAAGTCAAAGAAATGCGTTCAGGAAGTGCAAGAAGAGCTAACTTAAGTTGTTTTTTAAATTGAGCATGTAACTCAAGGCAATTAGCTTTCGCTGTATTTCTAGTTATGGTTCTAACTTCATAGTTCAAGTATTTGTGAATCTCCCTATTTCCTTCATGCTCAACCCATGAAAAACTATACCCATGCCTTATGATCACCTCAGCTAGCAAATCACGATAAATTTTTTGTTTAAACCTTTTCTCACCTCCTCCTTCAGATGACTTTGTAGCTTGATATGCTTTACACTTCTCCAAATGCTTCTTCATATTGCTAGTCCCATATTGCGCAATAGCAATAAAGGTTGCTTTGTTGCAATGTGATCATTTTGCTCGCTTCTTCCCATTACTGAAATTGGTCCCATCAATCACAAGGAAGTCTAGCCACACTGAACTTCTTTTTTTATCATCTTCGACAAGGGCGCCAAGGGCTGTTATTGTAGAAATGGAATTCAAATTTTCATTGGCATGTATTTCATTTCCTTGTCCCACAATGTCCGTAGCTACTAGCTCCCTGCGTTTAATTCAATAATTAGTTTGCAAAAACATATATACTAAAACTGAGATAAAAATTAAAAAGGAAGTTCTACAATGGACCAATTCTAAGCAGAAACTAGTAGCAATAATCAATTATTGAAACACAAAAAGGCACCTTTAAGCGTTTAATATATGTATGTATATGAAACTCGACAAAGTCCCATAGTAGATGCATCATTCAAATGGAGATTATATTAATGAATTAACGCCCAAGAAACCCTTAAAATGGCAAGAGGTCTAAATATACCCCGAGGGTCGGGGGGTGTTAACCTTAGAACATACCCATTCAACTAGACTTTCGTCTCCCACAGGTTGAGATACATCCACAGGTCTCCCAAAAAAGAACAGCAAGATACAAGCTTAGAACACACATTTGGATCAACTGATGGATTGAAAGCTTAAGACTGGGCTCATTATAGCTAAGGCCCAGGGCCTAAATCCTATTACCTTAAAATCGCAGATTGCATCGCTTTAAACCCTGAATATGAAATGTAAGTTTAAGGTTGGTCATTGATCCATGGCTAAAGCTTTATAAGTTTGATAGCGGTACACAACCCTAACGACCACCCTGTTAAATTTGTCGAGAGCTACAAATTTAACCACTCCTTTGGTTATTAAATACTTTTTATAGAATAGGAAAGTAGGGATCGATCCACGAGGAAAGATTGTTGTATAAGGCTTGCTTAATCCTAAATGATTTTACTAATTCAATTTATTAAGTCTAATCTTAATAATTTGGAAATAATTAAACTCTAATGAATAAAAATTTGGAAAACTGCCCAATGATGCTCCTAAATATTCTAGAACATATTCTGGAAATAAAACAGTAGAAAGATTCCCTAAATAATTTAGAAAAATAAAAACAGAATTGTAACTGAAATTCTAATTAAAAATCAATAACAACAAATAATAGTAAGAAAATAAATATTAAAAATATCAAACAGTAACCTAAAAAATTATTCTTTAGGTCTATAAGCTTATGAATTCTAAATTGTATCTAATTAATTTCAGAAAAATCAAATCAGAAAATTAGCACAGAATATCAAGCAGAATAATAAATCTAAAATTAGATATAAAATAATCTGCATTAATATAAATACGAAATTAATCAAAAAAATCACTCTAATTTTAGGACGCAATTTTCTGGATTTAACAACACCTAATAATAGTAAAGTAAAATTAAAAATTGAAATTTTCAGAATTAATAATCTAAAAACCTGCACTTCTCAAGTTCACAAAATAATTCTGAAAAATTATCAAATAATTTCCAAAAATTACGAAATTGAATATGAGCAGACTAGGACACTATATAAACCCTAGGAATTAATAAAACTCAAAGAAATACGAAAATAACTATTTGTTTATTTTAATTTCTAACAAATCGGTAATTAAATACTAAAACTGAATATAAATCAATCTAAAATTATAACTACTCCAAAAATCAAAATCTAAACTATCTAAAATTACCTAGGCACTCCTAAAAGACTATACTTTGGAGGGGGGGTCGATTGAAATTATATAGTAACCAAAAAAATGAAACAAAAATTAACAAACAAACCAAATTAACTATAAGCAACAAATAATTATCAAAGTTGTCAAATTTATCAAGGATACTTAGTATAATCTAAATCCACCATGCAAATTAATATTTATCATCAACACACAAGTTTATTTCATTCATGAGTTAAACTGTAGAAGACATCCACCAGCAGTTCTTCCCTATTTTTCTTTAGGTTCTAGTTTACTTAGGTCCATCCCTAACATAAACCCTACTAATTTGATAATCTTTACACCAGCGCAAAAATTTAACCAAACTAGAGCATTAAGAATTAGAAAAACATCATTTAACACTCTGTAACTAATTTACCAACAAATCGATTTAACAAAGATCTAAAGCGATTACCTAATTAAAAGAGATGGGTTTGAGCCATTCATGATTAATTAGGGTGATACCTAAGCCTAAAACACTATAATTTTTACGTATTATAATCTTCTAAACTATCAATCGAAATTGTATTTAATCAACTAGCATGCATTCTAATCGATTTAACACAAATTTCATAAACAACAACAACAACAACAACTACTCTCAGTGTGGGTCCCGCTTTCGCGGGGTCTGGGGACTTCCAGCTGTAGGTAACCTTACCCCTACCGGTATTCCTACCCATAGAGAGGTTGATTCCTTAAGACCCACAAAATAGTTTTTGAAAAAGGTTTAAAGAGAAAAGATTGCAAACCAAAAACCAAAGAGGAGAAAATGGGCCTGAGAGAAAAGATAAACAAGGAGCAGAGACATACCTCATCCAACCAGGGGCGCTAGATGCCGTCACATCCCAGAAAAGCATGACCTGCAGATAAGCACACCAAAACCCTACCCGCCCCACCCCACCGAAGCTACTATCACCTACGCGGCCGGTCCCCTACAATAAGAGACCTTAATCCTATCCCGCCACAACCTCCTATCCTGAGCCATGTCCTCCGTCAGACCGGCAACTCTCAGGTCCTCTCTAACCACTTCCTCTAGGCTCTTCTTCGGTCTACCCCTACCTCTCTTTCCACCGGGGGGACGATCATCTCGCACCTCCGCACTGGGGCGGCCACACTTCTCCTCTTTATGTGGCCGAACCATCTGAGCCTCGATTCCCTCATCTTCTACTCTATGGGGGCCACTTTAGCTAAGCTCCTGATTACTCCATTCCTAATTCTGTCCAATCTCGTAAAACCACACATCCACCTGAGCATTCTCATCTCATCTACCATTAACCTTTGGGCCTGCGTCTTCTTTAGAGGTCAACACTCCGATCCATAGAGAACAGCCGGTCTAACTACCATCCGATAAACTTTGCCTTTCAATCCTAGGGGCACTCTCTTGTCACACAGTACCCTTGACGCTGACTTCCACTTTTGCCAACCCACTCTTATCTGCTGGCTAATATCCTCGTCAATGTCCTCATTTTGCTGGATGATCGAGCCCGGATACTTAAATTTAGCGACCTTTGGTATCACCCTCCCATCCAGTGTGATTTCTCCCCCCTCGTCTATCCTACCACTGAAACAGCAATGGAGGTATTCCGTTTTTGATCTACTTAATCGAAAACCCCTAACTTCCAACGTATGCCTCCAACTCTCCAACCTGTCATTCACCCCCTGCCTGGTCACATCGATAAGAACGATTTCATCTGCAAATAACATGTACCAAGGCACCTCATCCTGAATTCCTCTAGTGAGTTCATCCAAAACTAAAGTGAAAAAAATGGGCTTAGGACGGAGCCCTGATGTAGGCCTATACTAACAGCGAAGTTGTTAGAGACCCCTCCCGGTGTCTTAACACGGGTCCGCCTTCCCTCGTACATATCCTTGATTACACGGATGTACGCGGGCGACACCCTTTTCTCTTCCAAACACCTCTACAATACCTCCCTCGGGACTCGATCATACGCTTTCTCTAGGTCAATGAACACCATATGGAGATCCACCTTTCTATCCCTGAACAAGCCCATGAGCCCTCTGAGGAGGTGGATCGCCTCAGTGGTCGACCTGCCTGGCATGAAACCACAAATTTCATAAACGATAAACGCTAATCGCTAAAGAACCATGAATATAAATCAACTAGGCATTAAAGCATAAAACTTGTTTCAAAATAACTAATTTAGCATGGCTTCAAGAAGATTATACTAAGCACATGAAAATTAATCACTCATATCGAGAATAAAATCACAATATTTATCAATAATAATCATGTTCAATGATCAACTATCAAGATAAAATAACAACCCTAATAATTATACATGAAATAATGATAAAAGATATACTTTTGAGAGGAGGATGGGTGCGTGGGTGGTGAGGCTGGCGTGTATGGCTGGTTGCGTGGTGGTAGATGATCCTTATGGTGATGGTGATGATGATATATACAGGGAAGGAAGGAGGGGGGTGTGATTAGGGTTAGTAATTCGGGTTTCCTTCTTTCTTTCTTCCTTAAACTTCTTCTCCCTCAAGACTTCTAGCTCTTCTCCAACTCTTGAAATCCTAACCCAGACAATATCTTCATAATTATCCTTATTTGGACCGTCTTCTGCCCAAGTATGTAAAACCCGAGCCTCAACGACTCGTCTTCTCCTCTTTATTAAAACAATGCCTAACCTGAAAAATATATAAATTAAAGTAAATTAGACGAAATAAAATATATAATATAATCGAAATAATTATTAAAACAATGCATGATTTTTGGCTTAACACACCCCAATTCCCCCAGTGCAGACCGAAGATTGAAAAAGGTGGCATACATGATACAACAGTAGGAATTAAACAGAAATACAAAAAATTACAGCAACAAGAATAGCACCATATCTTAAAACAGAGAACACAGGAGCCTAACTTACAGCAATCAGAACAGCACCATATTATAAAAACACCAGGGTCATACAAACTTCTGAGAGTGAGAATTAAAGGCTGTGTTCTGACTTCTGAGAGTGAGAAATCACGAATTAAAGGCTGTATTCTAACTTCTGGGAGTGAAAATAGTGGTCTTAAATCTTGATCTTCCAAGCTCAAATCATGAATTAAAGTTAATCAACAAAACCTACATCATAAAAATGTCAGGGTCGAGCAAAATACCTTATGGTGACTGAAGCTTGAGTCACCGTGAGGTTTGGGCTTCTGGCTGAGCAGCAAATCGTGAGGAGTGGCCGGGGTCAGCAACTGGAGTCGCCGACTCACCGGTGATAGCAAGCAACTCAGGGTCTCCAGTGTTAGAATCGTACGAAACGCACGAACCACAGCAGCAGACGAAACAGAACACGCGAGAACTGCCCGTGGAGTCTCCGGCGTTGGAGTCACCGGCGTCAGCAACTGAAGAACCGACATTGGAGTCGCCGCCGAAGGGAGGAGTGGTAGTTTGGTAGTAGATCTTGATTGGAGAGGGAGAGGAGAAACCCGGAAAGCAAGAGGAGGAAATTCAGTAGAAAAGCAATGCCAATGAACCAACCCTAAGTAACGCTGCCAGTGCCCAGTCTTTACTCTTTTGATTTGGGAATTTTTTTTTTTTTTTTAACAAGAGGGTCTCGCAGGTTACAAATTTACAATTATAAAATATTAGTTTTTTTTTTTTAGGTTTTAGACATTGGGGGGAGAATTTAAAATTTTAAAACTCAATTACTTGAGTTTAGGAGGGAAAAATAAAAATGACTTAAGATTTAAGAGACAAATTGTACAAATTAAATCAAAGAAAATTTAAGAGAAAAAAATAAAATACTTAATAGTTTTTAATTTTTAATTTGTTAGATATGTAATAAAATTATTAAAACCATTTAGTTGCGTTTAGGAAGGAAAAAGAAAAATGACTTAAGACTTAAGAGGGAAATTTTACAAATGAAATCAAAGACAATTAAGGAGAAAAAAAATAAAATAGTTGATAGTTTTTAATTTTTAATTTGATAGATTTGTAATAAAATATAAGAGATATAATATTTGGTCAAAATATAAATTAAGAACCGACAAGCATAATTGATAAATTATTAAACTTTTTAGGAACTAACAATATCATTTTACTATTTAATTCACTTAATAACTTAATTCACGTTAGGATTATAAAGTTATAATATCATTCTATGACTACCATCATTCCTTCAAAAATACTGCATTAGTGCATTACTGTTTACTGATCTACAATCTTAAATTATCGTCATAACATGTTTAAATTTTAATTCTGCATAATCATATTCAAGAATATATGTTTGCATATGATCTCACAGTAAAGTGGCTCATTTGAATTTTGGATAACTGAATTCCAAGTCTCGAGTTTTGAAAACCAACATTCACAATTACTTAAATGTAATGATAATTAACACATATAGACATTTGATCTCACAAAGACAAATCAATCTTGATCTAGGATCACTTAAAGTGTTATTAAAAGGATATTGAAACGATTATTGAAAATACTAACTTGAACCAACTTGTTTCTATTTACCGACGCAAATATGATAATTGACAAATGTCAAGTTATGAACCAACATCGGTGCCAAAGTAAAACTTTTATTATTTTCTCTCTTTTATTGGTCATTTTTTAAGGTATATATATTTTGGTGTTGAGCCTTGCAAATGAGACAATTCATTCATGAATCATGATTGGCGCTAAGTTTGTTCACTAGTTTTGACATAACATGACCTCAATTGAGATACTCGAAACAATGAAACATCACTTAACAGCCTGTAATTCTTTAGATAATTGCACGTCGGTCATCGTATAACTGCACAAGAAATTAAGAATATAAGATATAGAGATTAAGGTCATGGATGGGTTGTACTTGAGTACTTGTAACTTACTAACATTCATAGTGAATGTATAAGTATAACTAAGCCCATAAAAAATTTCAATTATAAAAGTTAACGTATGAGTGTATGACTTAAAAGAAGAATACAGAATAAGTGGGCTTAGCTAATTAAACGGATTTTATCTTTTAAATATAATTTAATATTAGAAATGAACTCATTGAAAACATACCCTGACCCGAAATTAACCCGAATTAATTTATACCTAACCCAACTTACACCCGACCTGACATTCACCCGAACATTGAACCGAATGCCACCCGACCCAAATGAGACTCGACCCATACCCGATTCGAACCAGGCTAACGTACACAACCCGAAACATACCCGACCCAAACTCCACCTGAACAGAAACCGAACCCGACCCGAACATGACTGACCCGAAAGCGACCCAAACCCAAACTTCACTCGAACCCGACCTGAACATGATTGACCTAAAATTGACCTGAACCGAACTACAACCTGACCCGTACCCGATCCGATTGACCCATTTGTCAGGTCTACTCACCAATGACACATATATTGAATTATTAACTCAAATGGGGGTTCAATATCTTGTTCAACCTAAACTATAAGCATTATGCCATAAATTAGAAAGATGAATTATATTATCAAGTGATATTGTTTATCTAATAGTTAGCATGAATAATTCTTTTTAGACATAACTCATTCAATTTCTATCATAAATTATTCAATTTTAACAACTAAATTTTAAGTCCAATTAGATAACATCATATTATTCTATAAGGTCTAATATTCACTTGAGATAGCAAATTAAACTATTGTAATCAACATAACTAAACAATAGTATTAAGATGCATAAATAGGTTAATTTAAAAATAAACTCAAAATTATGTAATGTAAGAGACAAAAATAACCCCAAAACAAATTAGTAATCAATATTGTTAATCAAGGATCCATCCCAATTCTCGAATAGCACGAAAATACAATCAAAGTTGGTCTAGCCATATTCTCAACATTGGCATATTTCACTTCCTACGTCCAAAATTTAGTATACAATTACACAAAATAATATGATTAAGCACAACCTCTCTAATTTCACTCACAAATGAGATGAGAAAAGAATAGAAAAATAGCCAACAAAGTTTATTTTCTTCAAAAGCTCTCAAGCCAAATGATTGATATTATAAAGGACTCTCTCTAAAAATTAAAAGATGGAAGATGAGAGAATGGAAGAATGCTTGGATCCTTAGATGAGTGGATGAATGAATGGATCATTTTGCAGTAGCCTTGACTGCTTTTTAAAGTGGAAATTCAGCCCCTCTTAATGCCTAAAAATTAATAAAAAATTAATTTCAGTTAATTTATGGGTTGTTATATTGTATGAGAAAAGTCTAGTCTTTAGTTATAAATTAATCTTGATTAATTACCTTTGTCTAGGTTATCTTGAACTTGATTCATGTGGAAAATTAGGCACTTGATAAAGTGGAGCTGCGGGGAGAGGTAGGTTGTTGGGCAAAGCTTATGGGTGGCACGAAAGGGAGATAGGAAGAGCAATGGCACACTGGTGTTGGAAGACAGGCTGAGGGGCCGATAGGCTACACAATAGGCCCATGCGAAGGGGGGGGAGAGAAGTTGGGAGTAGGAGAGCAGAATTGGGGCCCAACTACCGGGTGCTGCTGCGGTTCCAATGTGAGAGGAGAAATAAGGGAGAGTGAAGGAGACGGGCATCATGAGGAAGTGAAAGACAGCTAGTGGAGCTTCTACCTGGCCCGGTAGCTTGCAAAAGAACAAGCTCGTGCAAAATAGGAGAGAGAAAAGAGGAGTGCTGAAGAGAACGAGCCGCAGGCTTGCCCAACAAACTAGGCCCAACCGGGCTAGACTCTGCTAGGAGAGAGGGGCTGCTACGATTTAGAGGTGGGCCTCAGTGTACTAGGCTCAAATGGGAGTTGCTTGGGCAGAGTCAGATTAATCAACTATGTACCAAAACTTATTTATTTAATTCGAATATGAAAATTATGTAAAATATGCATTATTTGCTCATAAAAAATGTATTTTAAAAGTAGGTAAAACGAAGGGTAAAATTATATACAAACTATGAATTATGAACTCTCCCACACCAAAATATTGCTATTCCTTTAGCAAAGGTTAACAATAATGCATATATTCATTCAACTCATCAAATAGAACAATATTAGGAAGAAACCAAATATCCAACTACATCTGTCCACTCAAAATCATAAAAAATCAATTCACCACTAATCCACAACTCATTATCGTACATTTTTATTTCAACCAAGTCAATAGGCCAAGATTTAAGCAAATTAAGTAAACAATAGAACCATGTAGCAAACTGTAAGTACAAAACTTCGCCGTATATAACAGAAATTACAAGAGCATGTTTAAAATTAAGTCACCAATGCCAAATCAATTTTATTAGCTTTTTTCTTCTTTCTTTTAATTTCCTTTTTTTTGAACTTTTTAAAAGTTCCTTGATTCTCTGTGTTTTCTTAAGTGGATAAAGATATAAATAAAGATAACACTCAGAGAAGCACGTAGTATGTATTCAGGTAATTAAAGATATGATTAGAGATAGAGAACCTGAACATTAGTATCGGAACCAGAACTTAATTAACTCAAGAGGAGTTTTTTTTATAGATTAAAAGACAATGAGAAACTCAATACGTATCAAATATGCATAATGACATTGAAAATGAGGTTACATCTTAAACTCAAAATCGGTTACATATTGGAATCAATATAGCAAAAGTTTGGCCTTCAACTAGTCAATGCTAGAAATATTCTCTAATAGGTGTGGGTTAGATGAATCAAATCCACGTAATAATAGTAGAACATGCATAATCAAATCACCCAATCTCTTTCCAAAATCAAATTCACCCAAAGATTTTCAAGTTGCATTCTCCTTAATTTTTCCATTTTGCCTCCCCCCCTAAAAATTACATTGTACTCAATATAGAAAACAACAATAAAGAGAGAAATGGAGAAAAGGGCAACACAACCTAATAGCACGAGGAAAGCATTCTTAGTATGCCCAAGAAGCTAACTCTATTGAGACCTTTGTTAGCAGAAAAACACAGAGTTTTAATATTTATAAACCCCAAGTGCAAGGTGTATCGTTGAGTACTTGGGGTGTCGTCCGTAGGGAATTGTGTTTTCAACTACCAGAGTTTACTAGAGCGTCTCAATCTAGGTGTGATCAACGGTGAAGGAGGGGAACTAAACTACGCTACAAATACAGAAACAAGAGACTTGGAATTGTGATTTTACCAATTAGTGAACTAACTAATCAATACGAGTCCTAACCCACCCAAACTACGCTATGAACAAGAGATGGTCGATTGCACCATCAAAGACCACCCAAGCCCTCTCTCAAGGGTCATGAGCTAGTCTAATTCGTGTAACCACCTACTTTCGTGGGGTTAGTCGAATTAGACCACAAAACTAGCAACCCCGGACCTAGCTCGATTCGGATACTACTTTCGTGTCCCGAACTCGGCCATTCCCTCTCCCGCACTAGCAAATTGACCTCATCTCTCAGCATAAGTCAATCGCCCAAAAATATGGATGAAAACCCTCTCAGGCATTTCATCGAACACTTGGCGGGCGTGAAGGAAAACTCTAAGTTCTAGGCATAGATTGGTATGGTTAGGCCTAGTACAAGATCAATTAGCCATCAAGAGGCTAATCACAATTCAAGCCAACACAATCTACCAACTAAATCATGAAAAACGAATGAAAACCTAAACTAACCAACAAGAACATAAACTTGAAGAACAAAACGGAATGAAATAAAACAAATCTAAACAACTAAACAACATAAATTAACAATGAAATTTGAACACATAAATCGACCAAAACCAATACGAGAATCAAAATCAACAAAACATAATTAACAAGAACATAAAAAACTAGAGAGATAAAAGAGAAGGAAACTTAGTCTTGAATTGATGAAGAACTTGAAATCCAAAGGTTGAATCCAATGTTACAATCTTCAATCCTAAACTAATCTCCCTTCTTAACTAAAATCTAACCTAAACTAATCCTACAAAATCGCCAGAGCAAAGACCCCCAACGACCGAACGAACTCCCTCGCGAAGACGCCCGAACGAAGTTTAAATAGAAAAACCGAGGCCCGACGAACTGGGGGGGTGGCACGACCGTGCCAGGTGGCACGGTCAGGCCGTGCCACGTGGCACGGCCGTGCCATGTGGCACGGCCACACCGTGCCACATTGCTGGCACGGTGGCCGTCTCCCCCGGTTTTGCCCAACTTTGCCGATTTTCGTCGGTTTTCGCTGTTTTTCGTCGTTTTGTCCCATCTTCGTCCCTTTCCGCAACGCTTGTTTGATTTGGAGTTGTTTCCTACAAAAACATAAATAAAACAAGGTAAAACCCCAAAGATTAAGTTATTATACGAGCTAAAAGTGGGTGAAAGAGGCACGTAAAATAGGTAAATTTACCATTCAACACACCCCCACACCTATCTTTTGCTCGTCCTCGAGTAAAATAAAAGAAAACTAGAGTAAACAACTAACTCACTTTCGTAGGAATCACGGTTGCATTTAGCGTATGCAACAAGCCCTTTAAACCCCTTGGTTACCCCAAGTGGACGAGTAGGGTCTCGTGAGGGTTTGCAGAAGATATACCCACAAAATCTCAAAAAGGAAAAAACAAAGAAAAGAGAAACAAAAAATCGAAAAATAAAAGTAGCAAAACACAATATATACATAGGGATAAACTGTACACAATCGAATCAATCAAAACCACCTAGTAGCTCAAATATCAGTCTGTACACAGGCATTATATGCATTTCAGGACACATCATCCCAAAGAATGGCATCCAGATATCAGCTTTTCACCCCACGACGCATGAGAATATTGAATCCATCCTGGTGCCTAGTGTGCAAGTGTATCATCACCCTGAAACTAAGCCTACCAAAACCAAACTCAATCCCACGCAATTGACACAAGCTACCTTTTTGATTGGCTAGCATAGAAAGCAGGTTTCCCCAGTAGCAGTATTGCCTCAAAGGGTAACACCCAGTAGCGCATGCCTCAAAGGGGTACTTGTCATTTCCAACTCTTTTCTTCCCCACTTTCTTTTCTTTCCATTATTATTTTTTCAATACAAACTCATGTTACGCCTCAAAGGGATACACCCAGTAGCGCTTGAATTTGTTTATTTTTTGCTTTTGTTTTGGAAAAAGAAAGGGGCTGCCAGCACATATAAAGGGAACTGTGCAGTAGACAATGGGAGAGTCGATCGTGGAAGACTAAGAATTCAGGATGATGACAATACATGAATTCAGGACTGGATTGCAAAATTACGATGGACTGTTGGGGTTAGAATTGAGGTCTAAAACGACAGACTAGGGGTGAACATCTATCATGCACATTATACTTATATACGAGCTAATAGTCAAGGTATCAAGGATCAAGGCTGATCAAAATAGTACAAAACTCCCCTAAATGCAAAAAGAAAAGAAAAATTTGTACAAAAAGGAGAAAAAATGAAAAAGTTATACAAAAATGAAAAATTTTCACAAAAATAAGAAGAAAAATGGGGGATGACCCCACCCCCACACCTAAATCTCACAATGTCCTCATTGGGAGCCGTGAGTCATCACCAATCACACAAAAATAAAGAAAAACAAAATCAAACACAAGAAAAACAAAAATCGATAAAAATATACACAAGCTAATACACTCTCCCAAAAAATACAAGCTCACCCAAAACAACAACACGATCACACATAAATACAAACTAACACCACCAAAAATAAATATAGACCAATCCAACAACACCACCCATCACAACACAATAAAAATCCACAAAAACACAAAAATGGTGATCATAGCCAACAACGGCTCAACAACATCCAAATTTCACCACTAGATGATCACCAACAAAAACACAATCCTAATATTTACCACTAAATAAGAACAAAAAGAAAGAAAAGAAAAATAAAAAGAAGGGGGGGAAGAGAAGAGTGAGAACGAATATACCAGGTCGGGTACGGAATGTACCCAAACTACACCTCGCTAGGACGAGGTTGGGGAAGCGCGAGGAGCATCAACCACTCCTCGGCGGCGTTCAGGACGCGCATCGCCAACTCAGATGCCGTCAACGCTCGCAGAAGTTTATCAAACACCTGAGCCTGCAACTCAGATGAGTGTAAGTAAGAGCACTTAAACAGTAATGCAGAAATAATAGTAAGTGCTCTCCTAAATTTATCAAATGCCTTAGAAAAATCAGTAGAATGATTGAATTCAATAGGAAAGATGATTTTTCCAGGCATGTCCTCTAGGTATAGACTATAAAGGTCAAGGGAGGGGTCATACCCTCTAAAGGCACCTAGGGACTCCATACAGTCTATCTCATTCCCCTCAAGTATATCATGACATGCAACGAGTGATAAATTATGGTACTCAGGGGAAGAGGAGGGTAGTGAACATGAAGAAGCATGAGAAATATCAAGGGGGTTGAGGGATACATGGTCAGTAAAATCAGGACTAGATGAAACTACAGCCACAACATCCACACAGGACTCCCCCTCGAGAATCTTGTCAAGATCCTGCACCTCACTACAAGTACCGTCTGACTCAAGACAGAAATCATCCCCATCGACACTAGCACCAACACAAAATGTCGCACCTACCCCGAACTCCGTGGACTGAGCTAAAGGGAAAGGTGGATCAGGATAGGTCAAAGTGTTGTCCTTAAATGTGCTAGGTAGGGATGGAGCAACAAGAGGTAGAGTAGGTAAGGGAGGGTCGAGCACATCCTCTAGTCCGGCCTCTAGAGGAGGAAAAGACGCACCATCATCACACAGATTGACATCAAGTCTAGGAGCACTAGAACTAGGGTCAATCTCGGGTGATAGGTCATACTCCCTCGATTTATTAACAAACTCAGCAAACTCAACTTGTTGCTTGTTCATGGCCTCTATCATACTAAAAATTCCAGCAAAACCATCAGCAGAAATACGATAGGGACAAGAAACACTGTCATGGTCAGAACGATGGCAGATCTCACATGCAAGAGGTGTATAATTAGGAATGCAGGGGGATGGGATGGATGAAGTAAATTGACTAGTCTCAAATTCATAAGTATCCCTAGCCAACCACTCAAGTAATTCCCCAACTTCATCAACGTTTCGAGCACAGAAGTCCCAATGCTCCAAAAGAGCACGGGTCTCACAAGTCACACCTCATAGACCATGTTCAAAATTTCCCACTTCTCGAAGCAATAACCACAATGAGCAAGAAAAGCATGTAATCTATCATAGTATTGCCAAAACAATTCATGCTCATGTTGAGGGAAGTGGAAAGGAGACATATTTTTTTTTTTTTTTTTTTGAAATTTTTGATTTTTTGATTTTTTTGGATTTTCTAAAGGCCTAGTCTCGAATGCTGAAGTAAACCCCAATATTGAAAAACGCCAATTCCCCGGCAACGGCGCCAAAAACTTGTTGCAAGAAAAACCAGAGTTTTAATATTTATAAACCCCAAGTGCAATGTGTATCGTTGAGTACTTGGGGTGTCGTCCACAGGGAATTGTGTTTTCAACTACCAGAGTTTACTAGAGCGTCTCAATCTAGGCGTGATCAACGGTGAAGGAGGGAAACTAAACTACGCTACAAATACAGAAACAAGCAACTTGGAATTGTGATTTTACCAATTAGTGAACCAACTAATCAATACGAGTCCTAACCCACCCAAACTACGCTATGAACAAGAGATGGTCGGTTGCACCATCAAAGACCACCCAAGCACTCTCTCAAGGGTCATGAGCTAGTCTAATTCGTGTAACCACCTACTTTCGTGGGGTTAGTCGAATTAGACCACAAAACTAGCAACCCCGGCCCTAGCTCGATTCGGATACTACTTTCGTGTCCCGAACTCGGCCATTCCCTCTCCCACACTAGCAAATTGACCTCATCTCTCAGCATAAGTCAATCGCCCAAAAATATGGATGAAAACCCTCTCAAGCATTTCATCGAACAGTTGGCGGGCGTGAAGGAAAACTCTAAGTCCTAGGCATAGATTGGGTATGGTTAGGCCTAGTACAAGATCAATTAGCCATCAAGAGGCTAATCATAATTCAAGCCAACACAATCTACCAACAAATCATGAAAAACGCGTGAAAACCTAAACTAACCAACAAGAACATAAACTTGAAGAACAAAACGGAATGAAATAAAACAAATCTAAACAACTAAATAACATAAATTAACAATGAAATTTAAACACATAAATCGACCAAAACCAATACAAGAATCAAAATCAACAAAACATAATTAACAAGAACATAAAAAACTAGAGAGATAAAAGAGAAGGAAACTTAGTCTTGAATTGATGAAGAACTTGAAATCCAAAGGTTGAATCCAATGTTACAATCTTCAATCCTAAACTAATCTCCCTTCTTAACTAAAATCTAACCTAAACTAATCCTACAAAATCGCCAGAGCAAAGACCCCCAACGACGAACGAACTCCCTCGCGAAGACGCCCGAACGAAGCTTAAATAGAAAAACCGAGGCCCGATGAACTGGGGGGTGGCACGACCGTGCCAGGTGGCATGGTCAGGCATGGCCACACCGTGCCACATTGCTGGCACGGTGGCCGTCTCCCCCGGTTTTGCCCCACTTTGCCGATTTTCGTCGGTTTTCGCTGTTTTTCGTCGTTTTGTCCCATCTTCGTCCCTTTCCGCGACGCTTGTTTGATTTGGAGTTGTTTCCTACAAAAACATAAATAAAACAAGATAAAACCCCAAAGATTAAGTTATTATACGAGCTAAAAGTGGGTGAAAGAGGCACGTGAAATAGGTAAATTTACCGTTCAACAACCTTCAAAACCATCACCAACAACAAAACCCAAAAAACTAGTGATTAATTCACACTTTAAGACATAATCACACCTTAATCAAAAAGAAAAACAAAAACGAAAGATTCAAACTCACCTAAAATGATTGGATTGGCTCCCAGCAATCGCTAAGTTTTATGTGTTCAGCCAGACAAGGTCCAATCCATTAATCATAGTATACTGGGTCTATTAGATTGATAGACTCAATTAAACCAGGCTCAATGTCATTGGTCACAACAGGTTTCAGACGTTGACCATTGACCATAAGAACTCGACCATCTTGTGGATCCAAAATTTGGACTGTCCTAGAGAGAAACAGTTGTTGGACAACAAAAGGATCATCCCATCTAAATCTCAACTTGTCAAAAACAGCTTTAGCTTAGAATTAAAAAGCCAAACCTTTTGATTAGGTTCCAAAGATTTACAAGAAATCATTTTATCATGAAAAGTTTTGGTTTTGGCTTTATAAATCTCAGCATTCTCATAGGCTTCATTATGTAATTCATCTAATTTATTCAATTGAAGCCTTGTAGTTAGAACTCGCTTGTTTCATGTTAAAATTAAAAGCTTTAATAGTCCAAAAAGCGTGGTGTTCTAACTTGACTGGCAAGTGATAGGGCCTACTGAAAGGAGTCGGATAGGGGACATCCCTATGGGACGTCTTGTAAACACTACGATAGGCCAGCGGAGCATTATTCATACTCTAAGACTACTTCTTTCTATCGGGTGGAACCGTTTTCTCAAGTGTAGACTTGATCCGATGATTTGACACCTCAACTTGGCCACTAGTCTGAGGGTGATAGGGAGTAGCTATTTTATCTGTCACAGAATGTTTTTTAAGAAAAACCTCAAAAGATAGATGCCAAAAATGACAACCCCCATCACTAATAAGAGCGCGAGGAGTTCTATAACGAAAAAAATGTACTCTTGCACAAACTTGACTACAACCTTGTGAACATTGGTCCTAGTAGCTAGAGCCTCCACACACTTTGATACATAATCGACATCAACAAATATGTAAAAAATGCCAAAAGACAGGGGAAAGGGACTTATGAAATCAATGCCTTACACATCAAATATCTCAACAATCAGAATACGAGAAAGAGGCATCATATCATGATGGGACAGCGCACCCGTGCACAGGGATTGTTCACAAGCAAGACAGAAAAGGTGACCATCTCTAAATATAGTTGACTAGAAGAGCCCACTTTGTAGGACTTTTGCAGCTACCCTACGACCTCCAAAGTTACCACCACAAGCATAAGAGTGATAAAAAGTGAAGATGTTTTGAATTTCACTCTTAGGGACACATCTATGCACTTGGTCTGAACAATGCTTGAAAAGGTAGGGATCTTCCCAATAGTAATGTCTTACTTATGAGAAGAACCTATCTTTCTCTTGCTTGGACTAGCGGGGAGGAATCTTTCTACTAGCAAGGTATTTCACAGTATGATCAAACCAAGGGGAATGGGTATGCAACACAACAAATAGTTGTTCATCAGGAAAGTAATGAGAAAATCCAACTAAGTCATTATTATACATAGTGAAGATCCTAGAAAATCTAACTAACCCTTTAGTCATAGTTGCTTGAGACTCCACATACTGTGACATATAATCGACAGCAATTAATATGCACACAAAGCCAAAAGATGGGGCAGAGAGAGCTAAGAAATTAATGCCCCACACATCAAATATCTCAACAAGCAGAATAGGGGAAATGGGCATCATATCACGACTGGACATGGCACCTATATGTTGACAACGCTCACATGCAAGACAGAAAGATGAGCATCATGAAACGAAGTTGGCCAATAAAACCCACTTTGTAGGACTTTAACACCTATCCTACGATCTCTAAAATGACCACCACATGCATAGGAGTGATAAAAGGTTAGATTACTATGAATTTCAATCTCATGGACACATCTACTTACCACTTGGTCTGGATAATGTTTGAAAAGATAAGGATCTTTCTAATCGTAATGTTTCACTTATGAGAAGAACATATCCCTCTCTTGTTTGGACTAGTGAGGAAGAATCTTTCCAGTGGTAAGGTAATTCACAATATGAGCAAACCAAGGAAGAGGGACATGTGACACAACAAACTATTGCTCTTCAGGAAAATGGTCTATAGAATGTCATCCCTTTGCTTGAAGTTCTGCAGAATGTTATCTCTTTGCTTATTTTTCTTATAAGGAAATGGTGCATCCAAAACTTGAGGGTAAGCAACCCTTGGCTTATATGCCACAGTAGAGTAAGACCCAACCCGGGAAGGGGATGGGTCTTCCCCCCCCCCAAGTTCAAGGTCACTATCAATCGTACTAAGTCTTTCCTCTTTATCATGGTCCTTCTCAGTCATTGTATTATCAACTTCTTTACTACTACTAAGAACCATTAATGTTTGTAATTGTTCAAATTGTTAGCCTTTACGGTTCTGCATGGAATGAATTAGAAGTTTTCCTTCTTCTCTTTTACCTACACCTATGGTAGGTTGCCGAATTTGGCTTCTAACCTAGCTATAGATTATGAGTGAGAGTCAACAATATGTATTTTAGACTTAATTCTTTAGACCTTAGAATGAAAATTTTGCATAACGAAAGTTAAGGTAGCAAGAACATAAATTACTTATTTATATCAGACCTCCTAAATAGAGCTTGATAAGAAGGAGGGGTATATTTCTGGTTTTAGAAACTAGGATGGGTAGGTCTGCTAGACTAGGCTTGAGGATTCTCAACATTTTAAGACTCCCATGAGAAATTAGGATAATTTTTCCAGCCATGATCATGAGAATTATTGATATAGAAAATCCTTGTGCAGCATTCACTTGTTCAGTCATAGAATCAGCCTTACCCACACAAGGAGAGTCAACAGAAGAATGCATGGGATTAGCACAAATTGAGCGCACATCTTGCATAGGAAGCACATCAGACACTTTATTCATGCATAACAATTGATCAAATTTCTTAGTAAAAGTATCCATTTTACTAGAAAGTTCAATAAAATGTGAAACCTTATAAATCCCTCTTTTACTTGCTAAATGCCTAGGTAAATTAGAATGTGAGGAAGTAACACGCAAGTGTAAAGTTTCACTCATATGTTCAAACAATTCTCATACTTGTTTAGGAGTTTTATATAAGAAACTACCTCTACATGATGCGTTAATGATCTGCCTATTGTGCTCATGTAAGCTAGAATAAAAAGTCTGGACGAGTTGCCGCATAGGGACATCATGGTGAAGACAACTTCACAACAACTCTTTAAACATTTCCCAACATTCACGTAATTGCTCATTTTTATTTTATGGGAAAGTGGTTATAGCGCATCTTAAGGCAGTAAGTTTACCAATAGATAAAACTTTTTGAAGAATTTCTTTTGCATTTGATCCTAAGTGTTGATATTTATCATAGTATCTAGCTATGCTTTAGCTTTATCTTTCAAAGAGAAAGGAAAAAGATGCAAGTGAAGAGCATCACTAGAGACATTATTTAAGAAGACAATAGAAGATATGTCTAAGAATGCATCAACACGCTTGAAAGAATTTTCAAACTCTAACCCATAAAGGGATGGAACCATTTGGATGAGAGAGTGGTTAATCTCAAATGGCCCCGTAGCAAAATAGGCGTGCGGTACTCGTGGGTGAGTCGTAAGTGGTGAGAGTGAAATCCTCATGTTGCTTAGGTGGGATTTGCTCTTCAGCCAAGTTTTTCATAGATTAACATTTTTTAGCTCCTACTCTACTAAGATAACTTTCAATTTCAAGATTATAGCCCTCAAGATCTAAGAATAAAGAACGTCTATCATACATATACCCACAAACAATCAAGTGAATAGTATGAAATTACCACCACAATAACCATCAAACGAAATAAGAAGAAAAGAAAAAAATGAAATAGATAAATGAAAGAAAATAAAAGAAAGATTTAAAGAAAAAATAAACACTAAAATAAAAGAAATGAAATGAAATAAAAGGGAGGGGATTGTTAGACTAAATGAATTGCACAAAACAATAGAAATAGAAAGAGTTAGATTTAGACCTGGCGAAACTGACCCGAGACCTGAAACCCGAACCGAACGACCCGGATCCATACCCGAACTGACAACCAAAATGGGATAAACCGATTTGGACCCGAACACCCAAAGTAAACTGATCCATAACCGAACGAAACCCGAATTATAGCCTGACCGGAAATTACCCACACCCGAAATGACCCAATCTAATTCAAACCCGAACCGAAGTGACCCGAAAGTGGACAACCCGAACCCGAACCGAACCGTACCCATTTTAAAACTGATCCAATTCCTACCCGACTCAATTTTACCCGAATTAAACCCGAACCAGAATATACCCGATCGGAGTATAACCCGAACCGAAACATACTTATAAATCATAACCAGTCAACCCAAAACTATGAAGTAAATAGGACTATGGTATCTGATTTTCATGGTTTGTAATCCAAACTCCATATTCCCTTACTATGGCATTACTGCATTAGTACCACATGCAAATTCTCAGTTTAACTATTACAGATGCAACACCAATCCAAAATAAAGCTTACATCAAATGTAAAAGCTCACATGATAATTGTTGTTTGGTAAATTTTTTTGGAGAGGGTTTAGAAGGCTATTACTGGGGTTGATTCCTGAAACCATTTTATTTAGTATAAATGGTTAAGAATCTTTTACTTCTGGCCTCTGGGACTATGTGGATCTTCATGGATTGATGCTATATCTTCTGTGGTTGGCTTTTAATGCCTTCGTACCACTAATAAAAAATATTCTTAATATGCACACTTTTTCTATTTGTTTTAGATTACCAAGAGTGTCCCCATAACATGTTAGTGAATGGATGCCAGAATTTGTCAAGGAGTACATATTGCTTTTTATGCCTAGTGCCTATGGACAGAATGATTAACTTTGAATGTTAAATGACTGGCAGAAAGTTTCTGCGTGCATGGATTGTTCTGCTGAACTTCTGCTGCAGAGGAAGCCCAGTGACATAGAAAGTGCACTTCGAGTTATTGCTGAGGCTTTAGTTATAAGCTCATACTCAGAGCAGTTGCTAGAACGAAAAGCAGAAGCACTTTTCATGGTTCGTAATCCAAACTGTACCAGTATCTGATTTGTACCACATGCATGGTTTGTAATCCAAACTCCATAATCCTGACTATGGCATTATTGCATTAGTACGACATGCAAATTCTTAGTTCAGCTATTACAGATGCAACACCAATCCAAAATAAAGTTTGCATCAAATGTAAAAGTTCACTTGATAATCCTTGATCATCTCCTTAGTTACATAGCTAAGCGTTAATAAAGTTCACACAAATTACAATAATAAGAGGAAGGCAACGCGTCTAGGTCTCCAAATATGAGCAAGTAAAAGAATCCACAATCTCAATAGTCTTCTAAACCTGGAAACTAAGAAAATAGAAAAGATTAGCAAACAAAAACAAGATGGCAAGCTTTGGCATCTTGTTATTTTTATGTTACATGAGTCTTTATAGTTTGCTCCCTCCACTAGCAAATAACATCACATATTCACATACAACATCGTAATAATGACACTTGAAAAATTAAAAAGAATAGAGCAACTACCTCGCATTTCGCATCAAATCCATCATACTATCAGAGAAATCCAATCCAAGGTCCTATCAAAATAAAGAAATATCAAAACAGTCCTAACTCATCAGAGAAACCTAAAAACTAAAAAAATAGGGTGAATTAACTAACCAGGTACTAAAGTAAGTGATCAATTACCTTGGCCATCATTTACGCCAAGGGGAAAATCCAACACCTTTAGTGCTTGACCAATCCACATTTGATCCAATGAATTCCTCTTCTTCTTCTTGCGCTAAAGTGAAACAAAATGCATAACAAAAATTCACAAAAGGTAGTAAAAAAAGATAAATATAAACAAATAAAAAAGAAAATATTTAATACTTACATTGAAAGCCATATAACCAAGTCCGGGCTGTTATCAATGCTTCCACATTCTCAGGATTGTAAGAGCTTCTCCACTTATTTAAAATCCTACCTTCAACACTAAAGGTTGATTCCGAAGCAACGATAGTGAGTTGGACGCTCAAAACATCCCTAGCTAGATGAGAGAGTTCACCATACTTTTCTTGATTAGTTTTCCAAAATTCTAAAACATCTAAATCTACTTTACGCTCAATTTTGGGGTCCTCCAAATAAGTATCAAGTATTGACTTTTCACTACCACTCGAATACTTGCTATCATTCTGATCAAATTCCTACAAAATGCAAAATTACAATTAATATACAGAAATTAGAAATATATTTTTATCACCTTAATATCAATTTAAATGGGAAAAAAATAACTTGATTATTACCCTTAAAAAAAAGAGAGTAAGATAGTATAAAATTATAGAAAACATACCGCTAAATAGTCAAATTTGCGTTTGCGGTTTCCAATTCTTGAACTCGATCCACCAGTGTATGATGATGGGGTTGATGACACAACAGAAGTTGGAGGATTAGTGCTTTGGGTATACTCTCTAAGAAGCATCTCCAACTTGAATTGTATATTGCTCACTTTTCTAATTGTCACTTCCTTATTTTCATAGAATTTCTCATAACAATACTTGATAAACACCAACTTACATCGAGGATCAAGAATTGTGGCAAAAGCAAATAATAAGGTATACTCACTCCAATACTTATTAAACTTTGCTCTCATCTCCATGACCATGTTCTTGATGATTGGATCATCACAATCTAATTGCTCTTTCAAGAGCATATCAATCTTCCACACATTTTCAAAGTACAAGTTCGATGTAGGATACTTACTACCAGAAAACATATGAGTTATATCATAAAAAGGTCCAAGAAACTCATGAATTCTTATAATCCTTTCCCATTCATCATCTGTGGGAAGATTCTTGTACATAGGATCAATTTGAGCAAGTAAATTAAAAGCATCAATATAAAGAAGTCCTCTATCAAGCATTTCATAAGTAGAATTTCACCTAGTAGGCACATCCAACCACAAGGCCTTGTTTTCTAAGATCATACACCGTTTAACACAATGCTCAAAAGTCCTCTTTCTAGACTCCGATCCCTTGACGTATTTCAGACTTTCTCTAACCTTAACAATACAACTATCAATTGTTTTCAAGCCATCTTTAACAACAAAATTCAAAGTGTGCGCCGCACACCGAATATGAAAATATTCCCCACCACTTAATAAATGCCCATTCTCATAAAGGTTGGATCTTAATTCATCTTGCATTTTGTCATTGCTAGATGCATTGTCTAATGTTATTGAAAAGATCTTATGTTGAATGCCCCATTCTTGTAACCAGTCATACACAACACCACATAAAATCGATCCAATATAAGGAGGTTCCAAATGATGAAAATTTAAACTCTAGTAGCCAACTTCCAATCAGAATCCACATAGTGAGCAGTCAAGCACAAATAATCCTCTATTTGGCAAGAGGTCCACATATCACAAGTCAAAGAAATGCGTTCAAGAAGTGCAAGAAGAGCTAACTTAAGTTGGTTTTTAAATTGAGCATGTAACTCAAGGCAATCAGCTTTCGCTGTATTTCTAGTTATGGTTCTAACTTCATTGTTCAAGTATCTGTGAATCTCCCTATTTCCTCCATGCTCAACCCATGAAAAACTATACCCATGCCTTATGATCACCTCAGCTAGCAAATGACGATAAATTTTTTGTTCAAACCTTTTCTTACCTCCTCCTTCAGATGACTTTGTAGCTTGATATGCTTTACACTTCTCTAAATGCTTCTTCATATTGCTAGTCCTATATTGCGCAATAGCAATAAAGGTTGCTTTGTTGCAATGTGATCATTTTGCTCGCTTCTTCCCATTACTGAAATTGGTCCCATCAATCACAAGGAAGTCTAGCCACACTGAACTTCTTTTTTTATCATCTTCGACAAGGGCGCCAAGGGCTGTTATTGTAGAAATGGAATTCAAATTTTCATTGGCATGTATTTCATTTCCTTGTCCCACAATGTCCGTAGCTACTAGCTCCCTGCGTTTAATTCAATAATTAGTTTGCAAAAACATATATACTAAAACTGAGATAAAAATTAAAAAGGAAGTTCTACAATGGACCAATTCTAAGCAGAAACTAGTAGCAATAATCAATTATTGAAACACAAAAAGGCACCTTTAAGCGTTTAATATATGTATGTATATGAAACTCGACAAAGTCCCACAGTAGATGCATCATTCAAATGGAGATTATATTAATGAATTAACGCCCAAGAAACCCTTAAAATGGCAAGAGGTCTAAATATACCCCGAGGGCCGGGGGGTGTTAACCTTAGAACATACCCATTCAACTAGACTTTCGTCTCCCACAGGTTGAGATACATCCACAGGTCTCCCAAAAAAGAACAGCAAGATACAAGCTTAGAACACACATTTGGATCAACCGATGGATTGAAAGCTTAAGACTGGGCTCATTATCGCTAAGGCCCAGGGCCTAAATCCTATTACCTTAAAATCGCAGATTGCATCGCTTTAAACCCTGAATATGAAATGTAAGTTTAAGGTTGGTCATTGATCCATGGCTAAAGCTTTATAAGTTTGATAGCAGTACATGTAACGCCCCCAATTTCTAATGTCTGATTACTCTAACTTAACAACTCATTTATTGTTAATTTCCAGCAGAAGATTTTTAATTTGATTGGAGGCATTACCGCCGTTCCGGGATGGAACAAGGCTACCTTATTTACTAAACCTTGGAATTGCCCAAAATAAATATTTGTCTGCTTATACACTTCATAATGCACATGATAACTTAGTGTATTAATACTAAATATTATTATCCTCAGGTTTCAGAAGAATAACAATACATAATCTTCAAGTTACCAACCTATCATCACTGTGAGCATTGACTAGCTAATGTTCAGGAAACGTCCATAAACATTCGAATGATGAGCTTCCTATCCCTAAAACAGAAAACAAAAAAACATTCGAATGATGAGCCAAAGCTCAGCACGTACATCCCTATGCAGTAAAATAAGTTTTATGTTAAATTAGTTGGGTCGGCCGCATTTCAAAACATTTTGTTTTACAAACAGGAGGGAGAGAATGTATAAGTAAAATTGATTTGCTGATTATTATCTGGAAGTGGACCCCTTGATCGACGTACGCCTTGAAACGATCATACTTTAGGTGCTCACCCCCCAGGCCGATCGAAAAGCCTGAGTTGACGCCGCACGCGGGTATATTGATGGGCATAAGCCCTGATAATTGATGGGCATAAGTCTTGATGATTGATAATTGGCGGGGCTGCTTGTTCATGTAACAAAACATTGAGAAAATTGGTTCATTAAATGAATCTTATATTAGTTTTTCATTGCTGAGAAACATGTGAGTTTTCGCAAAGCGCAGACAATGGACGTATCTGGTCTTTAAGATTCTCTCTCCTTTAAAATGGAGAAGGTGCGTTGGCAGCTTGAAGCGATAGAGGTGGCCTCCTTTCTGCTACAATATGTTATCTTTATGATTAGTGTGACATTAAGAAGTTTCATTAACTTTTCTGACTAATTAAATAATTTCAATTCCCTTAAACTCACTACTTAACCAAAGTGAGAGGACACAGAATAATCGTATTTGCCACTGATATGACTCCAGAATTTTCCCCAGAGAAAGTTTCAATGTAGTTATCTCCAATGAACATTCCCTCATTGTGCACTTCATTTTCAGATAACTAGCAGCTACTAATCTCAACTTCTTGATTCATAGAACCATCCAAAGCTGGTGTTGAACTCGCTTAACCTACTATTTAACGGACTTGCATTAATTCTCTTCTAGCCAAGTTAATGCTTGTTGAATGCAATCAGATCTTCTGATCTCTTCAAGTTGCTAATTAAGGAGTATATTCCTCACCCCATCTATTTCTCCATAACTGCTCCTTCAGCATTACTATTAAACATTATCTGTATTTCATCTCAATTCCTTGTTAATCCCAATGTCTAAGTGCCCTTCTTCTCACCCTTTCTCTCTCTTCTTTCTTTCTCCCCTTTCTTTTTCTTTTTTTTCCTGATCCTTGTTAATCCCAAGGGGCTTGCTTATCAAATCACCTGATGCTCCATAAGGTATGATCTTCCCCCACTTAAGTTATTTTGCTCTATCTAATGAGTATAGCTTAGCCCCTCAGCATCCATGACCTAACCCAACATAATAGGAGAGACTATTTATACCATCTCCTTAAAACCTCATATGAATATCTTGGGGCTAGAATCTGTCCATAGAAATCTCCAGGTGTCCCTAAAGATTGTTTTACCTGCATAATAAGTGTGGACACTATAGAATTTTCAAACCTCTATGCAAGTTTTGCCCTACACTTTCCAAAAGGTTTCAATATCTATATCGTCTAAATTGAGGCGTATTGATTTACATGATTCGGGCCAACAACACAGATCTAAACATCCGCCAACATACCAAATTTAAATATCCTCCATCTCTTCATTACTTACTACTTTTGTTACTGCAAAACATGCTTCTAAGGTATAATGACTTGTATGCACCTAGCAGTCGGTAGCCCACATAGGTTCACATACTCCACAGGCACCTTAATAACAACACCTCCTTTGTGTAACATCTTGTCTTGACCCATACGATCAATATAAGATCAATTTGCATCACATAAGCTATTGAATTGCCCAAACAGGACTCCTTTTACTAAATGATTATTGTAAATCATCCATGACGATGTGACAGGCCTTCAACATTCCCATTTCTGCAATTGTGCAATGGATACTTCATAATAATCCAACCTATGAATATTGCTGTAAAGTATGTTCCTCCTGTCTAACAAGTATAATGTAGTTCAGTACTGCATTAGATCACATGAGAGTTTGCAAACCTTACCTTCTTGTAATATCTAAACCCTCACGATACCCAGACATTAAGTGTTCAACACATCCTAATAAAACCAATTCTCTAGGTTGAAAGTCTCCTGGTAACTCAAATGGGCAACCCAAAATTCCACAAGATTTGTTATGGGCTTAGCATACTTCTTTGGAATACATACGTCACCAAGAAGTTGAATAAATGCACCCTTACTCTAATTTGATAGCGATGGAATCCCTAAGATATTATTTAACTATGCCATTGATCTTCTTATCAAATGATGAAGGCTAGGCAAATGTTTTCTAAAACATCCCCATGATGCACTTATACATATGATGTTCTGGTCACACATTCGCTTCACTAATCCAGCCTAACTCGTAGGCATCCCTATAGCTCACAGTGATGCTAAACCTGGCTCTAATACCATAACTGTAACGCCCCCAATTTCTAATGTCTGATTACTCTAACTTAACAGCTCATTTATTGTTAATTTCCAGCGGAAGACTTTTAATTTGATTGGAGGCATTACCGCCGTTCCGGGATGGAACAAGGCTACCTTATTTACCAAACCTTGGAATTGTCCAAAATAAACATTTGTCTGCTTATACAGTTCATAATACACATGATAACTTAGTGTATTAATACTAAACATTATTATCCTCAGGTTTCAGAAGAATAACAATACATAATCTCCAAGTTACCAACCCATCATCACTGTGAGCGTTGACTAGCTAATGTTCAGGAAACGTCCATAAACATTCGAATGATGAGCTTCCCATACCTAAGACAGAAAACATAAAAACATTCGAATGATGAGCCAAAGTTCAGCACGTACATCCCTATGCAGTAAAATAAGTTTTATGTTAAATTAGTTGGGTCGGCCGCATTTCAAAATATTTTGCTTTGCAACAGGAGAGAGAGAATGCATAAGTAAAATGGATTTGTTGATTATTATCTGGAAGTGGACCCCTTGATCGACGTACTCCTTGAAACGATCATACTTTAGGTGCTCACCCCCCAGGCCGATCGAGAAGCCTGAGTTGACGCCGCGTGCGGGTATATTGATGGGCATAAGCCCTGATAATTGATGGGCATAAGTCTTGATGATTGATAATTGGCGGGGCCACTTGTTCATGTGATAAAACATTGAGAAAATTGGTTCATTAAATGAATCTTATATTAATTTTTCATTGCTGAGAAACATGTGAGTTTTCGCAAAGCGCAGACAATAAACGTACCTGGTCTTTACGATTCTCTCTTCTTTAAAATGGAGAAGGTGCGTTGGCAGCTTGAAGCGACAGAGGTGGCCTCCTTCCTGCTTCAATATGTTATCTTTATGATTAGTGTGACAGTAAGAAGTTTCATTAACTTTTCTGACCAATTAAATAATTTCAATTCCCTTAAACTCACTTATTATTATAAGCATAACAATTATTATTATCTCAGTTGGGTTTCAGTTCATTCATTCATTCATTCTTTTTTTTTTTTTTTTGGCTTTCCTTCTTCTCTTTAGTATTGTTGGTGCTCGTTTAATGGAGGTTATAACAGTGCAAAGGTATGACTCGCCCCCCCTTTTTTTTCCTTAATATGGATATTATTATTATTATTATTATTTTATTATTATTATTATTATTATTATTATTATTATTATTATTATTATTATTATTATTATTATAATTATTATTATTATAGTTATTGATTCCCTCAATGAATTGTGTTTATTTGTGAATTTCTTGAGTTATTACGGATGTTTGGAATGAGTTGTGGATTTGGAGGAAAGTAGGATGAGTGTGGTGAGTGAGGGTTAGAGATTATGTTTGAATTTCAACTCGTTTATGATGATTTAGTAGTATTTAGAATAGTTTAATGAATAATTGAAGGGAATTGGTGGGATTATGTATATTGAATGTGTAGGTTATGTTATGATTATGACTTGATAATTAGGGTTGGGGATTGCATGAAGCCTATGCTTGTTAACATCGATTTAAGGATGTTTAGAATAATTTTAATGAAAAATTGAATGGAGTGAATGGATTATCCAAGGATTAGAGAAATGTGTAGCCATGAATATGGCGATTTAGGGGTTCTTGAATAATGTTTATTTACGTTCAGGAGCTTGTATAAGCCAAACAGTGAAGTCTTGCAATGCATATTGTTCATGGGTGGCTCTGTATGGCTATATGAGTCAATTGTTGGCTATTTTTGGGATGTAAACCTCAGCACTCAGATGTGTGATCCGTTGAGTTGTACTTTTCATTTCATTTCTACTATTGAACTTTATCGAGTGGTTTACTCCGGGGGTGTGGCCCGTAGAGCTGTGGTCTCCGGCGTGCGGCCGTTGAGCTTGTTTTGGTATCCATTTACACATCTGTTTAATGCAAGGATTTAATGTAAGGCTTTAAGCTGGAAAATGGTTAGTTTTTAGGAAAAACTCTGTCCGTTTCACCCCAGAATTTAAGAAAATGCTAAACCTCCTAGCCCTAGAGTTAGGGGGCATCACATGAGGATGGAACTGACACATTAGATTTACCAGCAGTACTTAAACATATACAAAAAGTTTTCATATCTCACAGCTCAGAAAATATGTTACACATCCACCTCATGTCACCACTACAGAACCAATGCCCGTCCCTATTTGAAGTACGGTAAAGGTTTCTTTTAAACTGCAAGTTTCAAGGACGAAACTTATTTTAAGGGGGGAAGCCTGTAACGGCCAGAACCCAATATTCATTTTAATTGCATTGAATCATCTTAATTACAAATAAATCAAGTTGGGCCCAGCATTTCAATTCAGCATTTTATATATATATATATATGTAAATGTATTTGTGCATTGCAGGTCGAAACGACGATGTAGCCTCAAAGTTATACTCCGAAACAATTTATTAAAATTCTAATAAATAATTGAACGTCCACTAAAATGAAAATGTTTTCTCCCAAAATTTTATACCCAAAAGATGTGCAATTTCATTTATTAAGTTAGCCAAATATCAATTCAATTGTATGCATATATATATATATATGCGATGAATGAAAAAAGAATAAAATAAAATAAAACAAGATAACAATAATGATAATAAGATTAGTAGTTTATAAGGTGGAATAGAATCGCATAGGCATGTTAGGCTAGTAACTCCCACTCACGAATAGTGCTCATTCCATCTCCCTCCTTACTTGACAATTGGTTCATGACACCCACTTATACAACGTCATCCATATACACATATCTTTTTCTTTTCCTTCAATTATTCCCAATGACCTATTTAAACATTATTCAAGCAACTCAATTTAACTTAAGTTTGCCCAACACCTAACCTTAAATCACTAACTTATGATAATAACATCCACCAATTTAACACAAGTTTGGCACACAATTCTCCTAAATTTCATTCAACTACTCATTATAATGCACTCCAAATCCCTCAAATTAACCATTATTAGTGATTCTATGAGGTTGACATGTCTAATTTCAAAGAGTATTACCAGGAATACAATTTCAGGTACAATAATAGAGGACTCTGGGGTATTAAAGTCCATGAGATGTTTGCATACAGATTGAAACCCAGACAATTTTCTTTTGAGCATGACAAATCATGAGTCCCTGCATTGATCCAAATAAATTTGCAGTGGCCTTTCGCCAACCATTCTTAGACCCTTTGTCCTAATTTAACGTCTTTCCTTACCTCCTTAGTCACCACCACAAAGTAGCCACCCCTTATGATATAATAACATGATTTAATTGTTTTTCATTCACATTGAGCTTTGCAAGCACTGTTTCATTGCTGCAACAATACTTTATTACATATCCTTTCCCTCATTAAATTTCATCATGACTTTAATTTTTATAGGGAATCCTGACCATTACGGTGGGTTACGTCTCTCTTGCTTTTACTAATTTCCTATACTCAGCTTGCCTTTGCAACCAATATTTCAATAGTAACGCGATCTTTATTGGCCATAACATCTCATCATTTCATAGGTTGCTATTTTAGTATTAGTCTATTTTTTAAAATTTATGCGCACTGTTCTGGTTCCTATGTAATCAATGATTGGAACTATCCTACTCCTATTGCCCTCCATTTCTGACTTGTTTATACTTATAGTTAATTTCATTCTGTTTCCATCACGATAATATTTTACTTACTCATCATTCTGAGATCTGTCATCTATCCCTTTCATTAAAATCTTACATCATTAACGATTTTTAATACTTATAGCCATTAATCAATTTCTCCCTTGACCATTTCGACTTACGATGTGGCCTCAAAACAAATTATGTCATACTCCAAAACAATTTATTAAAATTCTAATAAATAATTGAACGTCCACTAAAATGAAAATGTTTTCTCCCAAAATTTTATACCCAAAAGATGTGCAATTTCATTTATTAAGTTAGCCAAAATATCAATTCAATTGTATGCATATATATATATATATATATATATATATATATATATATGTGATGAATGGAAAAAGAATAAAATAAAATAAAACAAGATAATAATAATGATAATAAGATTAGTATAATTAGGGGGGAAAAAAACAAACAAAGCAAAAGGAGTAACCGACTTTCTGTGAGCATAAAAGGGCACCAAATTGCAAAACCAATGCCAAGACAAAAACAACTAGCACCAAAAAAAAAAAAAAAAAAAAATCTCAAATCCTCCAGAACTTTGCTTTGCTTCATTTGAGCCCCGACAGAACCCCTCCTCTTTCCTTCTTCTCTTCTGCTCTGTTCGCCTAGCCCCGACAAGCCCCCATGCGCCAGCCACCGTCGCCGACCACTCGATGCCACGGTCGCTACCCAATCACCACCATGCCAACCGCCATCCTCTTCATCCCTCCTTGCGTGCTCAACTAAGTGAAAAGGTGAGGTGCTAACCCTCTTCCTAATTTAGCCTAGGTTGTTTTTATCCCCCCTTTTGACCCCAAGCATTTGCTTGAAGGATTTTAAGTGGCATGCTAAACTCTGCTAATTCATTTGTCTTTTGTATTAATGCTATGATTTCTACCATTGCTTATATTTGGTTGATATGCCCCATCTTTACATTTTGCTTTCGTCAATGCTATTTGATCCTTCTTTCAATCTCAAACCTTCGGAAGTTAGTGACTCCCTAAGAGTACTCGTACTTATTTTCAGTATTATCCACTATGTTCTTGAAATTTGCTGATAAATATCGATTCAATTCTTGCTCGATTTCAAGTAGATGTTAACATTCTAATACTTTTGACTTTCATCTTTCTCTTCTTTATTTCATTAAAAGCGTATTTATAGATATATGCATATGCATTTTATAACCCCACCAATATCTTTGCTTGTAAATCCCGTTCCTCAAAATATAGATTCGACTTTCTCTTTGCATTCTTCCTCAGATCTAAATTCGTCGATCGATTTTATCATATTAATGATGACTAGACGGTCGCCTTGTTGACACTCCATTATCTCATTTGTAATCCAACAGTTGGACCCAAATGTAGCTGAATTACTTTTCTAGTCTTAAATGGGTCGAATCTTTCCCTTCAAAACTCTCTTTTATTTTTATCTATTGCCTATGTTGAACATCGTGATTATTCTATTTCTTATGATATTGGTACTATATTTATGACTTTGACATCCAATAATATTTTAGTGTTGTAGTTACAGGAACAATCCACCCTCTTATTCCCGTCAAGAGCTCAAAACCCCCAAACTCATTTCCATTCATATGAGAAGGGGCAAACGGCTTGGTCGAGAAATCAAAACTTTGGTTAAAAGTATTCAAGTAAGCAAATAATCTTGTCTTCCTATTCTGAGTACTCTAATTCTTCTTTATTTAATTACACATTTCACACCTTGATCTGTAAGTCCACCTTCCAACTGAGACCCGACTGGAACCTCAAGCCAAATTCATGACGCCATCTCCCACCATATCGAGATCAAAAATCTAAAGCATAACGACAATTCATTGAGGGAATCAATAACTATAATAATAATAATAATAATAATAATAATAATAATAATAATAATAATAATAATAGTAATAATAATATTAATAATAATAATAATAATAATAATAATAATAAAAATAATAATAACATTATCTGTATTGGGTTCGGGTCGTTACAGTACACAACCCTAACGACCACCCCAATTCCCCCGGCGTAGACAGAAGATTGAAAAAGGTGGCATACATGATACAACAGTAGGAATTAAACAGAAATACATAAAATTACAGCAACAAGAACAGCACCATATCTTAAAACAGACAACACAGGAGCCTAACTTACAGCAACAAGAACAGCCAGGGTCACACAAACTTCTGATAGTGAGAATTAAAGGCTGTGTTCTAACTTCTGAGGGTGAGAAATCACGAATTAAAGGCTGTATTCTAACTTTAGAGAGTGAAAATAGTGGCCTTAAATCTTGATCTTCCAAGCTCAAATCATGAATTAAAGTTAATCAACAAAACCTACATCATAAAAATGTCAGGGTCGAGCAAAATACCTTGTGGTGACTGAAGCTTGAGTCACCGTGAGGTTTGGGCTTCTGGCTGAGCAACAAATCGTGAGGAGTGGCCGGGGTCAGCAACTGGAGTCACCGACTCTCCAGTGACAGCAAGCAGTCCGGGGTCTCCGGTGTTGGAGTCGTACGAAACGCACGAACCACAGCAGCAGACGAAATAGAACACGCGAGAACCGCCCGTGGAGTCTCCGGCGTTGGAGTCGCCGGCGTCAGCAACTGAAGAACCGGCGTTGGAGTAGCCGGCAAAGGGAGGAGTGGTAGTTTGGTAGTAGATCTGGATTGGAGAGGGAGAGGAGAAACCGGGAAAGCAAGAGGAGGAAATTCAGTAGAAAAGCAATGCCAATGAACGAACCCTAAGTAACGCTGCCAGTGCCCAGTCCTTACTCTTTTGATTTGGGATTTTTTTTTTTTTTTTAAAAACAAGAGGGTCTCGTAGGTTACAAATTTACAATTATAAAATATTAGTTTTTTTTAAGGTTTTAGACATTAGGGGGAGAATTTAAAATTTTAAAACTCAATTACTTGAGTTTAGGAGGGAAAAATAAAAATGACTTAAGATTTAAGAGACAAATTGTAACACCCCCAGCCCCTAGGCCAGAAGCGTTACGCTTTCCTAACTTCTTATTTAATTCCTGGTATGAAATGGACAGAGTTCCCCCTAAAAACTGACCATTTTTAGGCTAAAAGTCTTACATTAAGTTCCTGTAAATCAACGGAAGCGCAAACATTTGAAACATAGCTCAACGGCCACACGCCGGAGTTCATAACTCAACGAGCTACTCGCTCGGAGTGCACCAATCAGATTGATGCATGAATAAAGAAGAAATGGAAGATACAACTCAACGGTTAACAAAACCGAAGTATTAAGATTTACATCCCAAAATACAGCTAAATTAAATCAAGAAGACATCTAACTAACTTGATGGTTGGTTCAGGCGGCCATACAGACCGACCTTTATACCATATGCATTACATGAACTAGAATAATCGTTTATAGAGCTTTATAAACTAAGAGCACATTACATGACTTCATTAAACACGTAAGATCCCTTTAAATGAGCACATACGACGCCTTGTAAGCAACAATAGGTTCCTTCTGGACTTATCTGACTCAACTTCTTCCTGTCAGAAAGAAAACCTGGGGAAAAGGGGAAAGAGTAGTGGATGAGCAACCACACGCTCAGTGAGTGTCCCCCAACCCCCTTAAAACCAAAACCGTTGCAGGCAATACTATCTTTACTAGTCACATATCACGTTTCCATACTTTACTATCATAATAGATATTCATAGAACCTTTATGGGAGGATCACTAAACATAAACTTCACTTCGACCCCTCAATTATATTTCTAGGTTCCTTAACGATAGAGCTCTTTACTAGCAAGCAGTTAGGCACGTGAGTAAGCATCGAAGGCTAAGTATAAGGATCTTTTCTTTTCATAACATAACTTCCTAACACTCCATTTGAACTACACATGAACCCTCAATCATATGATGTGTATATAAGGTTATCCCTTTTCATAAATACACTTTTCTTGGCATTTCATTCATATAATGTACACATCACACACATAAACATATATCAAGCATTTAAGTACCTTTAAACATCATGTTAAGCTATATGACACCCTCGCATGCTATTCACATATCAACGTTCATTCTTTTAGGAAGAGACGCCTTCATTCATGGAATTTTTAACGTGCTATAACTTTCTTTCTCATCTCATACACTATAAATCAGACAGATTTGCTATGGATAAGAATGATGCCACATAAGATTAGAATCCACGTTCAACCATACTTAAGAATCATTCATAATGCATCCATTGAAAGCTTTCCTTTAATACATAGGCTAAGAATCCACATTCAAACATGCTTGAGGATCATTTCATAACTCATTCATTGAAAGCTTTCTTTCTTTCGTTGAAAACGTTTTCTTAGTCTTCAAAGGAAGTTTCATTTCGTTTGGTCGTGTAACGACCCTTATAAGTTTTTCATACATCATTCCATATAGCCTTTTGGGCCCATAAAAAGAACTTCCTTTCCTTTTTAATCGTTTAAAAATGGCAAAGGGCCAATTGCTTTTCTTATCTTAGTACGAAAGTACTTCTGGCATAAGATCATTACAGGGTGCTGATTGGGTGAGAACTATTCTCGACCCCATAGTGAGACCTAACGCTCACGCTTAAGCTCTTACTCCCGGGATGGCTACATAAACATATTGGACCATTACCCTCGTCAGGGTCTTCTAGGGTTTCCTAGTACCAGGACGAAATCCCTAGGCAGTCAACATTCATAACATAGTGTCCACAGCACATCTTGGACAACTACCCTCGTAAGGGTCTTCTAGGGCTTCCTAGTACCAGGACGAAATCCCTAGGCAGTCAACATTCATAACATAGTGTCCACAGCACATCTTGGACAACTACCCTCGTAAGGGTCTTTTAGGGCTTCCTAGTACCAGGACGAAACCCTAGGCAGTCAACATTCATTACATAGTGTCCACAGCACATCATCTTTGCCACTTAAAGCGTATCGGCCATAACGGCTAGTAATTTTGTGTTTCAAACAATAAAATCATTCAACGTATAATTCCCATCTCCCTTTTGTTAAAAAAAGTTTTGGGGATTCATCCCAAATACTATTTGAATAGCTAAAATAGGCCATAGCTCGTTACTAGACATGGCTATTATTCATTTAAAACACATGAAAAGTCATTTGCTAAAACATCACCCTTCCACACACATGTTACATTTTAAACATACAAGAAAAAGGGAATACACATATCACATTTAAACACTTCGTAATCATTTTAACACAATGAGCCACACATGGCCTCGCAATCCACACGATTGCGGTAATTTCACAACCCGAACTCCCTCCTCACAAGCACCGTACCACAAGACCTCGAACGCTCATAATTCTTTCCTCAAACCATCCAACTACCAACTCGATTCATCGATTTATTAATCACAACATATTATCATATTAGCTTATGAAAAAGGGAGTGAGGTTTAGGCTCTTACCTGAGCAACCAGCACCATTCAGCGGTGCGTTACAACAAGCGTACATATAGCCACATTTATCCATAAATCGACAACTCTTCATTCAATAAACCAAACATAATTTGATTCTAAACATATACGATACATTTCGAAGCAACTTTCCTAAGCATGAATGTACAGAGAACAGAGGTTCGAGTGAAAACTAAACATATTTCAATAGCTTCGAATTTAATTCGTTTACATGCATTAGTTAGTTTAACTTGAATCGAACCTAAACATGTTTATATAACTTCGGGATTAATTCGTTTAACATGTATTGGCTAAGCTACTTGATTCAGAGCTAGGCACCCTTCATTTACCTCAAAAATTAGCTCATTTGCATGCTTTGGTTAATTAATTCGAATGGAAGCTAAAGACATTAAAAGGACTTCGATTTTAATCCTTTTTCATATATTAGCTAAATAACTTAAATAGAAGCTAAGCACGTTAATATAACTTCGATATTAATTCTTTTTCATACATTAACTCATTAACTTGAATCGATGCTAAAAACGTTAAACTAACTTCGAATTAACAATTCAAGCATGATTTACATTCATGGGTTCGAATCGATGCTAAAGACGTTTAAATTACTTCGAATTAACAATTCAAGCATGATTTACATTCATGGGTTCGAATCGATGCTAAATATATCAAACTAACTTCGTTTCTAATTCCTTTTCAAACAATAACTCATTAACTCGATTCGAAGCTAAATACGTTAAATTAACTTCGATTTTAATTCCGTTTTAAACAATAACTCATTAACTCGATTCGAAGCTAAATATGTCCATATAAATTCGAATTCACTGTTCACGCAAGACTACGGTTTATGTACAGAATTCACATCGATTCACAAATTCAGGCATGAAACAACCAATTGATTCGAACCTAAGCATGAATAACTTATTTCTTGTCATTTCTAACGAATTTAACAAGCCCTAACTTGACATGCAACATCAAACTGCTGAAAATTAACTTCGAAAATAGTAATAACTTAGGAGGCGAGAACACCCACCCGGAATCGCTTCATTACCCACTAAATTGGTAGCAATTCACGCCCAAAATTCCCTTGAACTCGTCCCAGGCTCGGCTACTCCCAGAACCCGAAACCCTAGCTTCGATTTGGTCACGGTTGGGGTTGTCTGGGGTCGAATTCGACCCCCAGATTTATAGAGGAGGTGGAGAGGGTCGTGGCTTGCCGGAATCCGGCATGTAGGTGGTGGTTTTCAGGTGTTAGACGCGTGGTTTGTGAGCTGGCTCGATCGTGTGACGTGGGGAAGGAAGACTGGCAGTGTTTGGGGTGGCTGGCGACGCGTGGGTGAGGCCAGACGGCTCCTTCTCTCGCCGGCGGCACGTGACGGCCGGCGGTGACGCCAGGCGGCGACCGGTGACCCGCGAGAGAGAGAGAGAGAGAGAGAGAGCAAGGTGCGAAGGAGAGAGCGAGAAGGAGAGGGGAGGGGTCGAGGTCTCGGGCTTCTGAGGCCCGGCGTGCCCCCCCTTCCCTTTTTGTTTTATTTTTCTTTTTTTTTTTGGGCTCAATTAACATCATTCTACTAAACTCCGGTCCCGTACTCGCTAATGGTTAGGCTAAACCCGAACTGAAACGACCCACAATGAACATTTCGGTTTAAACTTTGGGAATCGGCCAAGTAAAACGAAAAATGATTTTAAAAACTTAGTTTAGCGTTGATTCGATAATTTTATAAATAAGTAACATCGATAATAACGTTAATCAAATAATCGTTCTTTTTAATGAATTTAATCGTTAAAAACTCACACAGTTACTAAAAATACGATTTTATAACGTAAAAGCAAGACAAGCAACTTAACGTAAAAATAACGAAGGTGGGTCTTACATTCTTCCCCCTTTAAAAGAATTTCGTCCTCGAAATTCCAAATCCAAGTTCGGTTTTTCCTAAAATGAACGCGCGCAAGTAAGATCTACACGGTTGGTTTCCAAGAGGTTCCATTTTGCAATCACTACTTCTTTTTAAATCAAAAGAAAATGTCTTACGGTATCCAGTCTCCTCCTCGCCAATCCTCTTCAAGCGTCTACTCGCTCTATTTAGGCGCCGAGGGCAAATCGCATTGAAGAGGGGCAACTGAGTTGGCGTGGAAAACCATATCGAGTTTGTTTTGAAAAAGAACAGAGATTTCCGATCATCTAGACTCAGTTAGCATGGTGAGCAGTAAATCTATGCATATGCATATCTATAAGTGGGCATCGAAAGGCATGACAATCGAGGCAATGACATCTTACGGTCACACACTAGCAGTCTCATTCTAAAACATGAATTCAAGTCACTTTTGGGATCACAACGGTTAACATGGAGACTACTATAGCACATTTAGAAGAACAAAATGTCACCTAGTACCGCATAGTATCATTTAAGCATAATAGCATCACATAGAATCGTTTAAGTATAATAGCATGACATAGTATTGCATAGTGTTAGCAATTCAACATTCTCAAGTTTCGGGAATGAAGGTAACGTGAAACCGGTTGATATACATGTTGCAAGAAACAAGTCAGAGGTTATGCCATATCATCAATCACAAAACTTAGATAATTGGAACAATCAAGTCACATAGCAATCCGACTCGAGTCGAGCTCATTCACTAGTATACAAAATCGAAGCATTTCAAAACTGAGTTACTTAACCAGGGAGTTTTTATTTTATAGCAAGGTAATGGACGCATCACACAGCATCACTTAGCGTTACATACAAAACAAACATTCCTATATCATGAGAATATGCAAGTAAGATGACATGCTTATGCCCGTAACTCTGCCTGTTTACGACCTTATTAAAGGATCACAAGTGTATATCACGACATAGCTCTTTTAAGTTGGATGATATATTACAATTATCCCTACTTGCAACCATACTCCACACTTTAATGATCAAGTGATGCAGTGAGGATTTCGATACGACCACAAGTATACTAAGCACATCATTGAGTCTCATAAGGTACCTAGACAATTCCATATTCACACGTTCACACGAGTATAGGTCTCTAAGTTCGTGAAGTACTAGCACTCATAATTGTAACATGGTAACATGCAAATGGGAGGACTCTATAACATCAATGGTAGTATTCATAACAACTAACAAAAATGCAATGCTAAGGTTCATCATGAAGTTCACCAATTTACATGTGGCACTCTCAGTCATGTCATCCCATGTCATACTGATCAACCAAGCCATCAAACATTTCACGTACAATCATTCGTAGACCTTGGAGTCACGCATCCAGGTATGATCATGGGTATGCTAGCATGCGATGTGATTAGGTATAGAGCACGCAAGGCAAGTAAGTGTGAATGTAACTTCTATGGTCACAAGATTTCTAGCTAAGTAGATGAATAAATAGCGACTTTAACAAAACATAAGAATAGGGGCACTTTAGTTCATATAACAATTAGGCAATTCCCTTACCCCCATCCTGTCGATCAACTCAAGTAGTCCATCTAACTCAATCGTATGCATAATCACACTGAAGGATGTACTAACAGTAGGAAATCCAATTATTTCGTTCTTCAATAATATAACTTATCAAGGATGGCTCTAAACAAGTCTAAGTAATTATATAAGCCCTTTCGAGCTTAGTATTACACATAATGTCACAACTGCTGTATCAACCACATTCACCGTAGTAAAAGGCATACAATTTCAAAGTGCGTGTCAGGCTCTCTCTACCTTGTTCTTTCTGGGTGCATTGGGGTTTGATATAGCAAGAACACTATCAATTTCACATAGGACATCAAAAACATTGTACAGGTGACAACAAGCATTGCGCTAAATGATGAGGATCATTTTCATGCAATAGTCAAGAGAAATGCACTGCTATTGTTTAATTTCTATCCAAGCATATCAAAATCTCATTTAATTTCTTTAAACAACTCAGAATTCACATATGGGGGGTATCACCTAGTGAGATTCTCAGTCATAGAAAGCTGACTCTAATCACTTGCAAACAATTCATTAATACATCCGGCAATGCATACACCTTGGCATGTGGACACTCAAAATCATTTGATTACACACAGAAAGTTACGCTCATATGGCTAAATCCAAGCATTATTGCAAAGCAAATGCGAGTCTTCGGTTGCAACAATAAGACTTAACCAAACAATTAAAAAGATCTTGAATGTCAAAGCAAAACCCTAGCTCACTAATCAGGAAGACTTTAACTTTCGAGGTCTTTAGGCTTTCAAAAGGAAATAGTTTAATTGCTTCTAGCTCTTTCTCTACCAACCTTTGAATACGTCTGCTCACTCCATTATGAGGCCCGAGGAGCAAATCGTATTTTAGGGGCAAAGGTGAGCGTAGAGTTAAGGCTTTCCAATCGTTCGATTCAAATCATATGTTCTCTAAACATTGGATTAAAATTACCAAAGCATATAAATGAAACAACCTTCGATTGAGCTAACACTTATCTCATGCACGACAATACGAATCACTGGCCTATACCTTAACAAATGGTTCTCTCATCCAACCATTCAGCTTATTGAAGCCGCATCTAACTAGTGAAACGCGCGAACATACACATAAAACTCACATTTGCACAGAAGGCAGGCATATGTCACATAACCATACAGTGTTCCTAGGCGACTATACGAAATGCAAGACTCAGGTTGTGGCCTATGGTCGCAGGACCTTTGCTCTGATACCATCAATGTAACATCCCCAGCCCCTAGGCCAGAAGCGTTACGCTTTCCTAACTTCTTACTTAATTCCTGGGACGAAATGGGCAGAGTTCCCCCTAAAAACTGACCATTTTCAGGCTAAAAGCCTTACAATAAGTCCCTGTAAATCAACGGAAGCGCAAACATTTGAAACATAGCTCAACGGCCACACGCCGGAGTTCATAACTCAACGAGCCACTCGCTCGGAGTACACCAACCAGATTGATTCATAAATAAAGAAGAAATGGAAGATACAACTCAACGGTTAACAAAACCGGAGTATTAAGATTTACATCCCAAAACATAGCTAAATTAAATCAAGAAGACATCTAACTAACTTGATGGTTGGCTCAGGCGGCCATACAGACCGACCTTTATACCATATGCATTACATGAACTAGAATAATCGTTTACAGACCTTTATAAACTAAGAGCACATTACATGACTTCATTAAACACGTAAGATCCCTTTAAATGAGCACATACGACGCCTTGTAAGCAACGATAGATTTCTTCTGGACTTATCTGACTCAACTTCTTCCCGTCAGAAAGAAAACCTGGGGAAAAAGGGAAAGAGTAATGGGATGAGCAACCACACGCTCAGTGAGTGTCCCCCAACCCCCTTAAAACCAAAACCGTTGCAGGCAATACTATCTTTACTAGTCACATATCACGTTTCCATACTTTACTATCATAATAGATATTTATAGAACCTTTATGGGAGGATCACTAAACATAAACTTCACTTCGACCCCTCAATCATATTTCTAGGTTCCTTAATGATAGAGTTCTTTACTAGCAAGCAGTTAGGCACGTGAGTAAGCATCGAAGGCTAAGTATAAGAATCTTTTCTTTTCATAACATAACTTCCTAACACTCCATCTAAACTACACATGAACCCTCAACCATATGATGTGTATATAAGGTTATCCCTTTTCATAAATACACTTTTCTTGGCATTTCATTCATATAATATACACATCACACACATAAACACATATTAAGCATTTAAGTACCTTTAAACATCATATTAAGTTATATGACACCCTTGTATGCTATTCACATATCAACGTTCATTCTTTTAGGAAGAGACGCCTTCATTCATGGAATTTTTAACGTGCTATAACTTTCTTTCCCATCTCATACACTATAAATCAGACAGATTTGCTATGGATAAGAATGATGCTACATAAGATTAGAATCCACGTTCAACCATACTTAAGAATCATTCATAATGCATCCATTGAAAGCTTTCCTTTAATACATAGGCTAAGAATCCACATTCAAATATGCTTGAGGATCGTTTCATAACTCATTCATTGAAAGCTTTCTTTCTTTCGTTGAAAACGTTTTCTTAGTGTTCAAAGGAAGTTTCATTTCATTTGGTCGTGTAACGACCCTTATAAGCTTTTCATACATCATTCTATATAGCCTTTTGGGCCCATAAAAAGAACTTCCTTTCCTTTTTAATCGTTTAAAAATGGCAAAGGGCCAATTGCTTTTCTTATCTTAGTACGAAAGTACTTCTGGCATAAGATCATTACAGGGTGCTGATTGGGTGAGAACTATTCTCGACCGCATAGTGAGACCTAACGCTCACGCTTAAGCTCTTACTCCCGGGATGGCTACATAAACATATTGGACCATTACCCTCGTCAGGGTCTTCTAGGGTTTCCTAGTACCAGGACGAAATCCCTAGGCAGTCAACATTCATAACATAGTGTCCACAGCACATCTTGGACAACTACCCTCGTAAGGGTCTTCTAGGGCTTCCTATTACCAGGACGAAATCCCTAGGCAGTCAACATTCATAACATAGTGTCCACAGCACATCATCTTAGCCACTTAAAGCGTATCGGCCATAACGGCTAGTAATTTTGTGTTTCAAACAATAAAATCATTCAACGTATAATTCCCATCTCCCTTTTGTTAAAAAACGTTTTGGGATTCCTCCCAAACACTATTTGAATAGCTAAAATAGGCCATAGCTCATTACTAGACATGGCTATTATTCATTTAAAACACATGAAAAGTCATTTGCTAAAACATCACCCTTCCACACACATGTTACATTTTAAACATACAAGAAAAAGGAAATACACATATCACATTTAAACACTTCGTAATCATTTCAACACAATGAGTCACACATGGCCTCGCAATCCACACGATTGCGGTCAATTCACAACCCGAACTCCCTCCTCACAAGCACCGTACCACAGGACCTCGAACGCTCATAATTCTTTCCTCAAACTATCCAACTACCAACTCGATTCATCGATTTATTAATCACAACATATTATCATAATAGCTTATGAAAAAGGTAGTGAGGTTTAGGCTTTACCTGAGCAACCAGCACCATTCAGCGGTGCGTTACAACAAGCGTACATATAGCCACGTTTATCCATAAATCGACAACTCTTCATTCAATAAACCAAACATAATTTGATTCTAAACATATACGATACATTTCGAAGCAACTTTCCTAAGCATGAATGTACAGAGAACAGAGGTTCGAGTGAAAACTAAACATATTTCAATAGCTTCGAATTTAATTCGTTTACATGCATTAGTTAGTTTAACTCGAATCAAACCTAAACATGTTTATATAACTTCGGGATTAATTCGTTTAACATGTATTGGCTAAGCTACTTGATTCGGAACCAGGCACCCTTCATTTACCTCGAAAATTAGCTCATTTGCATGCTTTGGTTAAGTAATTCGAATGGAAGCTAAAGACATTAAAAGAACTTCGATTTTAATCCTTTTTCATATATTATCTAAATAACTTAAATAGAAGCTAAGCACGTTAATATAACTTTGATATTAATTCTTTTTCATACATTAACTCATTAACTTGAATCGATGCTAAACACGTTAAACTAACTTCGAATTAACAATTCAAGCATGATTTACATTCATGGGTTCGAATCGATGCTAAACATGTTTAAATTACTTCGAATTAACAATTCAAGCATGATTTACATTCATGGGTTCGAATCGATGCTAAACACGTTTAAATTACTTCGAATTAACAATTCAAGCATGATTTACATTCATGGGTTCGAATCGATGCTAAACATATCAAACTAACTTCGTTTCTAATTCCTTTTCAAACAATAACTCATTAACTCGATTCGAAGCTAAATACGTTAAATTAACTTCGATTTTAATTCCGTTTTAAACAATAACTCATTAACTCGAATCGAAGCTAAATATGTCCATATAAATTCGAATTCACTGTTCACGCAAGACTACGGTTTTGAATTCACATCGATTCTCAATTTCAGGCATGAAACAACCAATTGATCCGAACCTAAGCATGAATAACTTATTTCTTGTCATTTCTAACGAATTTAACAAGCCCTAACTTGACATGCAATATCAAACTGCTAAAAATTAACTTCGAAAATAGTAATAACTTAGGAGGCGAGAACATCCACCTGGAATCGCTTCATTACCCACTAAATTGGTAGCAATTCACGCCCAAAATTCCCTTGAACTCGTCCCAGGCTCGGCTACTCCCAGAACCCAAAACCCTAGCTTCGATTTGGTCGCGGTTGGGGTTGTCTGGGGTCGAATTCGACCCCCAGATTTATAGAGGAGTTGGAGAGGGTCGTGGCTCGCCGGAATCCGGCACGTGGGTGGTGGTTTTCAGGCGTTAGACGCGTGGTTTGTGAGCTGGCTCGATCGTGTGACGTGGGGGAGGAAGACTGGCAGTGTTTGGGGTGGCTGGCGACGCATAGGTGAGGCCAGACGGCTCCTTCTCTCGCCGGCGACACGTGACGGCCGGCGGTGACGCCAGGCGGCGACCGGTGACCCGCGAGAGAGAGAGAGAGAGCGAGGTGCGAAGGAGAGAGCGAGAAGGAGAGGGGAAGGGTCGGGGTCTCGGGCTTCTGAGGCCCGGCGTGCCCCCCTTCCCTTTTTGTTTTATTTTTCTTTTTTTTTGGGCTCAATTAACATCATTCTACTAAATTCCGGTCCCGTACTCGCTAATGGTTAGGCTAAACCCGAACTGAAACGACCCACAATGAGCATTTCGGTTTAAACTTTGGGAATCGGCCAAGTAAAATGAAAAATGATTTTAAAAACTCGGTTTAGCGTTAATTCGATATTTTTATAAATAAGTAACATCGATAATAACGTTAATCAAATAATCGTTCTTTTTAGTGAATTTAATCATTAAAAACTCACACAGTTACTAAAAATACGATTTCATAACGTAAAAGCAAGACAGGCAACTTAACGTAAAAATAACGAAGGTGGGTCTTACACAAATTTTGCAAATTAAATCAAAGAAAATTTAAGAGAAAAAAATAAAATACTTAATAGTTTTTAATTTTTAATTTGTTAGATATGTAATAAAATTATTAAAACCATTTAGTTGCGTTTAGGAGGGAAAAAGAAAAATGACTTAAGACTTAATAGGCAAATTTTACAAATGAAATCAAAGACAATTTAGGAGAAAAAAAATAAAATAGTTGATAGTTTTTAATTTTTAATTTGATAGATATGTAATAAAAATATAAGAGATATAATATTTGGTTAAAATATAAATTAAGAACAGACAAGCATAATTGATAAATTATTAAACTTTTTAGGAACTAGCAATATCATTTTACTATTTAATTCACTTAATAACTTAATGCACGTCAGGATTATAACGTTATAATATCATTTTGTGACTATCATCATTCCTTCAAAAATACTGCATTAGTGCATTACTGTTTACTGATCTACAATCTTAAATTATCGTCATAACATGTTTAAATTTTAATTCTGCATAATCATATTCAAGAATATGTGTTTGCATATGATCTCATGGCAAAGTGCCTCGTTTGAATTTTGGACAACTGAATTCCAAGTCTCGAGTTTCGAAAACCGACATTCACAATTACTTAAATGTAATGATAATTAACACATATAGACATTTGATCTCACAAAGACAAATCAATGTTGATCTAGGATCACTTAAAGTGTTATCAAAAGAATATTGAATCGATTGTTGAAAATACTGACTTGAACCAACCTGTTTCTATTTACCAACTCAAATATGACAATTGACAAACGTCAAGTTATGAACCAACACTGGTGCCAAAATAAAACGTTTATTATTTTCTTTCTTTTATTGATCATTTTTTAAGGTATATATATTTTGGCGTTAAGCCTTGTAAATGAGACCATTCATTCATGAATCATGATTGGCGCTAAGTTTGTTCACTAGTTTTGACATAACATGACCTCAATTGAGATACTCGAAACAATGAAACATCACTTAACAGCCTGTAATTCTTTAGATAATTGCACGTCGGTCATCGTATAACTGCACAAGAAATTAAGAATATAAGATATAGAGATTAAGGTCATGGATGGGTTGTACTTGAGTACTTGTAACTTACTAACATTCATAGTGAATGTATAAGTATAACTAAGCCCATAAAAAATTTCAATTATAAAAGTTAACGTATGAGTGTATGACTTAAAAGAAGAATACAGAATAAGTGGGCTTAGCTAATTAAACGGATTTTATCTTTTAAATATAATTTAATATTAGAAATGAACTCATTGAAAACATACCCTGACCCGAAATTAACCCGAATTAATTTATACCTAACCCAACTTACACCCGACCTGACATTCACCCGAACATTGAACCGAATGCCACCCGACCCAAATGAGACTCGACCCATACCCGATTCGAACCAGGCTAACGTACACAACCCGAAACATACCCGACCCAAACTCCACCTGAACAGAAACCGAACCCGACCCGAACATGACTGACCCGAAAGCGACCCAAACCCAAACTTCACTCGAACCCGACCTGAACATGATTGACCTAAAATTGACCTGAACCGAACTACAACCTGACCCGTACCCGATCCGATTGACCCATTTGTCAGGTCTACTCACCAATGACACATATATTGAATTATTAACTCAAATGGGGGTTCAATATCTTGTTCAACCTAAACTATAAGCATTATGCCATAAATTAGAAAGATGAATTATATTATCAAGTGATATTGTTTATCTAATAGTTAGCATGAATAATTCTTTTTAGACATAACTCATTCAATTTCTATCATAAATTATTCAATTTTAACAACTAAATTTTAAGTCCAATTAGATAACATCATATTATTCTATAAGGTCTAATATTCACTTGAGATAGCAAATTAAACTATTGTAATCAACATAACTAAACAATAGTATTAAGATGCATAAATAGGTTAATTTAAAAATAAACTCAAAATTATGTAATGTAAGAGACAAAAATAACCCCAAAACAAATTAGTAATCAATATTGTTAATCAAGGATCCATCCCAATTCTCGAATAGCACGAAAATACAATCAAAGTTGGTCTAGCCATATTCTCAACATTGGCATATTTCACTTCCTACGTCCAAAATTTAGTATACAATTACACAAAATAATATGATTAAGCACAACCTCTCTAATTTCACTCACAAATGAGATGAGAAAAGAATAGAAAAATAGCCAACAAAGTTTATTTTCTTCAAAAGCTCTCAAGCCAAATGATTGATATTATAAAGGACTCTCTCTAAAAATTAAAAGATGGAAGATGAGAGAATGGAAGAATGCTTGGATCCTTAGATGAGTGGATGAATGAATGGATCATTTTGCAGTAGCCTTGACTGCTTTTTAAAGTGGAAATTCAGCCCCTCTTAATGCCTAAAAATTAATAAAAAATTAATTTCAGTTAATTTATGGGTTGTTATATTGTATGAGAAAAGTCTAGTCTTTAGTTAGAAATTAATCTTGATTAATTACCTTTGTCTAGGTTATCTTGAACTTAATTCATGTGGAAAATTAGGCACTTGATAAAGTGGAGCTGCGGGGAGAGGTAGGTTGTTGGGCAAAGCTTATGGGCGGCACAAAAGAGAGATAGGAAGACCAAAGGCGCACTGGTGTTGGAAGATAGGCTGAGGGGCCGATAGGCTACACAATAGGCCCACACGAAGGGGAGGGAGAGAAGTTGGGAGTAGGAGAGCAGAATTGGGGCCCAGCTACCGAGTGCTGTTGCGGTTCCAATGTGAGAGGAGAAATAAGGGAGAGTGAAGGAGACGGGCATCATGAGGAAGTGAAAGACAGCTAGTGGAGCTTTTGCCTGGCCCGGTAGCTTGCAAAAGAACAAGCTCGCGCAAAATGGGAGAGAGAAGAGAGGAGTGCTGAAGAGAACGAGCTGAGGCTTGCCCAACAAACTAGGCCCAACCGGGCTAGACTCTGCTAAGAGAGAGGGGCCGCTACGATTTGGAGGTGGGCCTTAGTGTACTAGGCTCAAATGGGAGTTGCTTAGGTAGAGTCAGATTAATCAACTTTGTGCCAAAACTTATTTATTTAATTCGAACATGAAAATTATATAAAATATGCATTATTTGCTCATAAAAAATGTATTTTAAAAGTAGGTAAAATGAAGGGTAAAATTATATACAAACTATGAATTATGAACTCTCCCACACCAAAACATTGCTATTCCTTGAGCAAAGGTTAACAATAATGTAAATATTCATTCAACTCATCAAATAGAATAATATTAGGAAGAAACCAAATATCCAACTACATCTGTCCACTCAAAATCATAAAAAATCAATTCACCACCAATCCACAACTCATTATCGAACATTTTTATTTCAACCAAGTCAATAGGCCAAGATTTAAGCAAACTAAGTACACAATAGAACCATGTAGCAAACTGTAAGTACAAAACTTCATCGCACATAACAGAAATTACAAGAGCATGTTTAAAATTAAGTCACCAATGCCAAATCAATTTTATTAGCTTTTTTTCTTCTTTCTTTTAATTTCCTTTTTTTTGAACTTTTTAAAAGTTCCTTGGCTCTCTGTGTTTTCTTAAGTGGATAAAGATATAAATAAAGATAACACTCAGAGAAGCACGTAGTATGTACTTAGGTAATTAAAGATATGATTAGAGATAGAGAACCTGAACATTAGTATCGGAACCAGAACTTAATTAACTCAAGAGGAGTTTTTTTTATAGATTAAAAGACAATGAGAAACTCAGTACGTATCAAATATGCATAATGACATTGAAAATGAGGTTACATCTTAAACTCAAAATCGGTTACGTAGTGGCATCAATATAGCAAAAGTTTGACCTTCAACTAGTCAATGCTATAAATATTCTCTAATAGGTATGGGTCAAATGAATCAAATCCACGTAATAATAGTAGAACGTGCATAATCAAATCACCCAATCTCTTTCCAAAATCAAATTCACCCAAATTACATTCTCCTTAATTTTTCCATTTTGCCTCCCCCCTAAAAATTACATTGTACTCAATATAGAAAACAACAATAAAGAGAGAAATGGAGAAAAGGGCAACACAACCTAATAGCACGAGGAAAGCATTCTTAGTATGCCCAAGAAGCTAACTCTATTGAGACCTTCAAAACCATCACCAACAATAAAACCCAAAAAACTAGTGATTAATTCACACTTTAAGACATAATCACACCTTGATCAAAAAGAAAAACAAAGATGAAAGATTCAAACTCACCTAAAATGATTGGGTTGGCTCCCAACAATCACTAAATTTTATGTGTTCAGCCAGACAAGGTCCAATCCATTAATCATAGTATACTGGGTCTATTAGATTGATAGACTTAATTAAACCCAGCTTAATGTCATTGGTCACAACAGGTTTCAGACGTTGACCATTGACCATAAGAACTCAACCATCTTGTGGATCCAAAATTTGGATTGTCCTAGAGAGAAACACTTGTTGGACAATAAAGGGACCATCCCATCTAAATCTCAACTTGCCAAAAATAGCTTTAGCTTAGAATTAAAAAGCCAAACCTTTTGATTAGGTTCCAAAGATTTACGAGAAATCATTTTATCATGAAAAGTTTTGGTTTTGACTTTATAAATCTCAACATTCTCATAGGCTTTATTATGTAATTCATCTAATTCATTCAATTGAAGCCCTGCAGTTAGAACCCACTTGTTTCATATTAAAATTAAAAGCTTTAATAGTCCAAAAAGCACGATGTTCTAACTCAACTGGCAAGTGATAGGGCCTACCGAAAGGAGTCGGATAGGGGACATCCCTATGGGACGTCTTGTAAACACTACGATAGGCCAGCGGAGCATTATTCATACTCTAAGACTAGTTCTTTCTATCGGGTGGAACCGTTTTCTCAAGTGTGGACTTGATCTGATGATTTGACACCTCAACTTGACCACTAGTCTGAGGGTGATAGGGAGTAGCTATTTTATCTGTCACAGAATGTTTTTTAAGAAAAACCTCAAAAGATAGATGCCAAAAATGACAACCCCCATCGCTAATAAGAGCTCGAGGAGTTCTATAACGAAAAAAATGGACTCTTGCACAAACTTGACTACAACCTTGTGAACATTGGTCCTAGTAGCTAGAGCCTCCACACACTTTGATACATAATCGACATCAACAAATATGTAAAAAATGCCAAAAGACAGGGGAAAAGGACTTATGAAACCAATGCCTCACACATCAAATATCTCAACAATCAGAATACGAGAAAGAGGCATCATAGCACGATGGGACAACGCATCCGTACACAGGGATCGTTCACAAGCAAGACAGAAAAGGTGACCATCTCTAAATAGAGTTGACTAAAAAACCCACTTTGTAGGACTTTTGCAGCTACCCTACGACCTCTAAAGTTACCACCACAAGCATAAGGGTGATAAAAAGTAAAGATGTGATGAATTTCACTCTTAGGGACACATCTATGCACTAGGTCTAAACAATGCTTGAAAAGATAGGGATCTTCCCAATAGTAATGTCTTACTTATGAGAAGAACCTATCTTTCTCTTGCTTGGACCAGTGGGGAGGAATCTTTCTAGTAACAAGGTATTTCACAGTATGATCAAACCAAGGGAGACGGGTATGCAACACAACAAATAGTTGTTCATCAGGAAAGTAATGAGAAAATCCAACTAAGTCATTATTATACGTAGTGAAGATCCTAGAAAATCCAACTAAGCCTTTAGTCTTAGTTGCTTGAGACTCCACATACTGTGACATATAATCGACAACAATCAATATGCACACAAAGCCAAAAGATGAGGGAGAGGGAGCTAAGAAATTAATGCCCCACACATCAAATATCTCAATAAGTAGAATAGGGGAAATGGGCATCATATCACGACTGGACATGGCACATGTACGTTGACAACGCTCACATACAAGACAGAAAGATGAGCATCATGAAACAAAGTTGGCCAATAAAACCCACTTTGTAGGACTTTAACACCTATCCTACGATCTCTAAAATGACCACCACATGCATAGGAGTGATAAAAGGTTAGAATACTATGAATTTCAATCTCGTGGACACATCTACTCACCACTTGGTCTGGACAATGTTTGAAAAGATAAGGATCTTTTCAATCGTAATGTTTCACTTATGAGAAGAACGTATCCCTCTCTTGTTTGGACTAGTGAGGAGGAATCTTTCTAGTAGTAAGGGCATTCACAATATGAGCAAACCAAGGAAAAGGGACATGCGACACAACAAGCTATTGCTCTTCAGGAAAATGGTCTATAGAATGTCATCTCTTTGCTTAAAGTTCTGCAGAATGTCATCTCTTTGCTTATTTTTCTTATAAGGAAATGGTGCATCCAAAACTTGAGGGTAAGCAACCCTTGGCTTATATGCCACAGTAGAGTAAGACCCAACCGGGGAAGGGGATGGGTCTTTTTTTTTTTTTTTTCCCCAAGTTCAAGGTCACTTTCAATCGTACTAAGTCTTTCCTCTTTATCATGGTCCTTCTCAGTCATTGTATTATCAACTTCTTTACTACTACCAAGAACCATTAATGTTTTCAATTGTTCAAATTGTTAGCCTTTAGGGTTCTGCATGGAATGAATTAGAAATTTTCCTTCTTCTCTTTTACCTACACCTATGGTAGGTTGCCGAATTTGGCTTCTAACCTAGCTATAGATTATGAGTGAGAGTCAACAATATATATTTTAGACTTAATTTCTTAGACCTTAGAATCAAAATTTTGCATAACGGCAGTTAAGGTAGCAAGAACATAAATTACTTATTTATATCAGACCTCCCAAATAGAGCTTGATAAGAAGGAGGGGCATATTTCTGTTTTTAGAAACTAGGATGGGTAGGTCTGCTAGACTAGGCTTGAGGATTCTCAACATTTTAAGACTCCCATGAGAAATTAGGATAATTTTTCCAGCCATGATCATGAGAATTATTGATATAGAAAATCCTTGTGCAGCATTCACTTGTTCAGTCATAGAATCAGTCTTACCCACACAAGGAGAGTCAACAGAAGAATGCATGGGATTAGCATAAATTGAGCACACATCTTGCATAGGAAGCACATCAGACACTTTATTCATGCATAACAATTGATCAAATTTCTTAGTAAAAGCATCCATTTTACTAAAAAGTTCAATAAAATGTGAAACCTTATAAATCCCTCTTTTACTTGCTAACTGCCTAGGCAAATTAGAATGTGAGGAAGTAACACGCAAGTGTAAAGTTTCACTGATATGTTCAAACAATTCTCATACTTGTTTGGGAGTTTTATACAAGAAACTACCTCCACATGATGCGTCAACGATCTGCCTATTGTGCTCATGTAAGCTAGAATAAAAAGTCTGGACGAGTTGCCACATAGGGACGTCATGGTGAAGACAACTTCACAACAACTCTTTAAACATTTCCCAACATTCACGTAATTGCTCATTTTTATTTTATGGGAAAGTGGTTATAGCACATCTTAAGGTAGTAAGTTTACCAATAGATAAAACTTTTTGAAGAATTTCTTTTGCATTTGATCCTAAGTGTTGATATTTATCATAGTATCTAGCTATGCTTTAGCTTTATCTTTCAAAGAGAAAGGAAAAAGATGCAAGCGAAGAGCATCACTAGAGACATTATTTAAGAAGACAATAGAAGATGTGTCTAAGAATGCATCAACACGCTTGAAAGAATTTTCAAACTCTAACCCATAAAGGGATGGAACCATTTGGATGAGAGAGTGCTTAATCTCAAATGGCCCCGTAGCAAAACAGGCGTGTGGTACTCATAGGTGAGTCGTAAGTGGTGAGAGTGAAATTCTCATGTTGCTTAGGTGGGATTTGTTCTTCAGCCAAGCTTTTCATAGATTAACATTTTTTAGCTCTTACTCTACTAAGATAACTTTCAATTTCAAGATTATAGCCCTCAAGATCTAAGAATAAAGAACGTCTATCATACATATACCCACAAACAATCAAAAGAATATATAGTATGAAATTACCACCACAATAACCATCAAACGAAATAAGAAGAAAAGAAAAAAAATGAAATAGATAAACGAAAGAAAATAAAAAAAAAGATTTAAAGAAAAAATAAACACTAAAATAAAAGAAATGAAAAGAAATAAAAAGGAGGGGATTGTTAGCCTAAATGAATTGCACAAAACAATAGAAATAGAAAGAGTTAGATTTAGACCTGGCGAAACTTACCCGAGACCCGAAACCCGAACCGAACGACCCGGATCCATACCCGAACCGACAACCAAAATGGGATAAACCGATTTGGACCCGAACACCCAAAGTAAACTGATCCATAACCGAACGAAACCCGAATTGTAGCCTGACTGGAAATTACCCACACCCAAAATGACCCGATCCAATTCAAACCCGAACCGAAGTGACCCGAAAGTGGACAACCCGAACTCGAACCGAACCATACGCGTTTTAAAACCGATCCATTTCCTACCCGACTCAATTTTACTCGAATCAAACCCGAACCAGAATATACCCGATCGGAATATAACCTGAACCGAAACATACTTATAAATCATAACCAGTCAACCCAAAACTATGGAGTAAATAGGACTATGGTATCTGATTTTCATGGTTTGTAATCCAAACTCCACATTCCCTTAATATGGCATTACTGCATTAGTACCACATGCAAATTCTCAGTTCAACTATTACAGATGCAACACCAATTCAAAATAAAGCTTACTTCAAATGTAAAAGCTCACATGATAATCCTTGTCCGGTAAATTTTTTTGGAGAGGGTTTAGAAGGCTATTACTGGGGTTGATTCCTGAAACCATTTTATTTACTATAAATGGTTAAGAATCTTTTACTTCTGGCCTCTGGGAGTATGTGGATTTTGTTCTTCATGGATTGATGCTATATCTTCCGTGGTTGGCTTTTAAAGCCTTCGTACCACTAATAAAAAATATTCTTAATCTACACACTTTTTCTATTTGTTTTAGATTACCAGGAGTGTCCCCATAACATGTTAGTGAATGGATGCCAGAATTTGTCAAGGAGTACATATTGCTTTTTATACCTAGTGCCTATGGACAAAATGATTAACTCTGAATGTTAAATGACTGGCAGAAAGTTTTTGAGTGCATGGATTGTTCTGCTGAACTTCTGCTGCAGAGGAAGCCCAGTGACATAGAAAGTGCCCTATGAGTTATTGCTGAGGCTTTAGTTATAAGCTCATACTCAGAGCAGTTGCTAGAACGAAAAGCAGAAGCACTTTTCATGGTTTGTAATCCAAACTATACCAGTATCTGATTTGTACCACATGCATGGTTTGTAATCCAAACTCCATAATCCCTGACTATGGCATTACATGCAAATTTTTAGTTCAACTATTACAGATGCAACACCAATCCAAAATAAAGTTTACATCAAATGTAAAAGTTCACATGGTAATCCTTGATCATCTCCTTAGTTACATAGCTAAGCGTTAATGAAGTTCACACAAATTACAATAATAGGAGGAAGGCAACGCGTCTAGGTCTCCAAATATGAGCAAGTAAAAGAAGCCACAATCTCAATAGTCTTCTAAACCTGGAAACTGAGAAAATAGAAAAGATTAGCAAACAAAAACAAGATGGCAAGCTTTGACATCTTGTTATTTTCACGTTACATGAGTCTTTATAGTTTGCTCCCTCCACTAGTAAATAACATCACATATTCACATATAACATCGCAATAATGACACTTGAAAAATTAAAAAGAATAGAGCAATTACCTTGCATCTCGCATCAAATCCATCAGACTATCAGAGAAATCCAATCTAAGGTCCTATCAAAATAAAGAAATATCAAAACAGTCCTAACTCGTCAGAGAAACCCAAAAACTAAAAAAATAGGGTGAATTAATTAACCAGGTACTAAAGTAAGTGATCAATTACCTTGGCCATCATTTACGCCAAGGGGAAAATCTAACACCTTTAGTACTTGACCAATCCACATTTGATCCAATGAATTCTTCTTCTTCTTCTTGCGCTGAGGTGAAGCAAAATGCATAACAAAAATTCACAAAAGGTGGAAAAAAAGATAAATATAAACAAATAAAAAAGAAAATATTCAATACTTACATTGAAAGCCATATAACCAAGTCCGGGTTATTATCAATGCTTCCACATTCTCAGAAATGTAAGAGCTTCTCCACTTATTTAAAATCATACCTCCAACGCTAAAGGTTGACTCCGAAGCAACGGTTGTGAGTTGGACGCTCAAAACATCCCTAGCTAGATGAGAGAGTTCACCATACTTTCTTGATTGGTTTTCCAAAATTCTAAAACATCCAAATCTACTTTACGCTCAATTTTGGGGTCCTCCAAATAAGTATCAAGTATTGACTTTTCACTTCCACTCGAATCCTTGCTATCATTCTCATCAAATTCCTACAAAATACAAAATTAGAATTAATATATAGAAATTAGAAATATATTTTTATCACCTTAATATCAATTCAAACGGGAAAAGAATAACTGGATTATTGCCCTTAAAAAAAAAAAGAGTAAGATAGTATATAATTAAAGAAAACATACCGCCAAACAGTCAAATTTGTGTTTGCGGTTTCCAATTCTTGAACTCGATCCACCAGTGTGTGGATGATGGTGTTGATGACACAACAGAAGTTGGAGGATTAGTGCTTTGGGTATACTCTCTAACTTGAATTGTATATCGCTCACTTTTCTAATTGTCATTTCCTTATTTTCATAGAATTTCTCATAACAATACTTGATAAACACCAACTTACATCGAGGATCAAGAATTGTGGCAAAACTAAATAATAAGGTATATTTACTCCAATACTTATCAAACTTTGCTCTCATCTCCATGACCATATTCCTGATGATTGGATCATCACAATCTAATTGCTCTTTCGAGAATATATCAATCTTCCACACATTTTCAAAGTACAAGTTCGATATAGGATACTTACTACCAGAAAACATATGAGTTATATCACAAAAAGGTCCAAGAAGCTCATGAATTCTTATAATCCTTTCCCATTCATCATTTGTGGGAAGATTCTTGTACATAGGATCAATTTAAGCAAGTAACTTAAAAACATCAACATAAAGAAGTGCCCTATCAAGCATTTCATAAGTAGAGTTCCACCTAGTAGGCACATCCAACCACAAAGCCTTGTTTTCTAGGATCATACACCGTTTGACAAAATGCTCAAAAGTCCTCTTTCTAGACTCCGATCCCTTGACATATTTCACACTTTCTCTAGCCTTAACAACACAATTATGAATTGTTTTCAAGCCATCTTTCGCAACAAGATTCAAAGTGTGCGCCGCACACCAAATATAAAAATATTCCCCACCACTTAATAAATGCCCATTCTCATAAAGCTTGGATCTTAATTCATCTTGCATTTTGCCATTGCTAGATGCATTGTCCAATGTTATTGAAAAGATCTTATGTTGAATGCCCCATTCTTGTAACAAGTCATACACAACACCATATAAAATAGATCCAGTATGAGAAGGTTCCAAATGATGAAAATTTAAAACTCTAGTAGCCAACTTCCAATCAGAATCCACATAATGAGCAGTCAACACAAATAACCCTCTGTTTGGCAAGAGGTCCACGTATCACAAGTCAAAGAAATGCGTCCAGGAAGTGCAAGAAGAGCTAACTTAAGTTATTTTTTAAATTGAGCATGTAACTTAAGGCAATCAGCTTTCGCTGCATTTCTAGTTATGATTCTAACTTCATTGTTCAAGTATGTGTGAATCTCCCTATTTCCTTCATGCTCAATCCATGAAAAACTATACTCATGCCTTATGATCACCCTAGCTAGCAAATCACCATAAATTTTTTGTGCAAACCTTTCCTCACCTCCTCATTCAGATGACTTTGTAGCTTGATATGCTTTACACTTCTCCAAATGCTTCTTCATATTGCTAGTCCCATATTGTGCAATAGCAATAAAGGTTGCTTTCTTGCAATGTGATCATTTTGCTCGCTTCTTCCCATCACTGAAATTGGTCCCATCAATCACAAGGAACTCTAGCCACACTGAACTTCTTTTTTTATCATCTTCGACAAGGGTGCCAAGGGCTGTTATTATAGAAATGGAATTCAAATTTTCATTGGCATGTATTTCATTTCCTTGTCCCTCAATGTCCATAGCTACTAGCTCCCTACGTTTAATTCAATAATTAGTTTGCAAAAACATATATACTAAAACTGAGATAAAAATTAAAAAGGAAGTTCTACAATGGATCAATTCTAAGCAGAAACTAGTAGGAATAATCAATTATTGAAACACAAAAAGGCACCTTTAAGTGTTTAATATATGTATGTATATGAAAGTCAGCAAAGTCCCACAGTAGATGCATCATTCAAATGGAGATTATATTAACGAATTAACGCCCAAGAAACCCTTGAAATGGCAAGAGGCCTAAATATGCCACGAGGGCCGAGGGGGGGTGTTAAGCTTAGAGCACACCCTTTCAACTAGACTTTCGTCTCCCACAGGTTGAGATACATCCACAGGTCTCCCAAAAAAGAACAGTAAAATACAAGCTTAGAACACACCTTTGGATCAACCGATGGATTGAAAGCTTAAGACTGGGCTCATTATCGCTAAGGCCTAGGGCCTGAATCCTATTACCTTAAAATCGCAGATTGCATCACTTTGAACTCCGAATATGAAATGTAAGTTCAAGGTTGCTCATTGATCCATGGCTAAAGCTTTATAAGTTTGACAGCAGTACACAACCCTAACGGCCACCCCAATTCCCCCGGCGCAGACAGAAGATTGAAAAAGGTGGCATACATGATACAATAGTCGGAATTAAACAGAAATACATAAAATTACAGCAACAAGAATAGCACCATATCTTAAAACAGACAACACAGGAGCCTAACTTACAGCAACAAGAACAGCACCATATCATAAAAACATCAGGGTCGTACAAACTTCTGAGAGTGAGAATTAAAGGCCGTGTTCTGACTTCTGAGAGTGAGAAATCACAAATTAAAGGCTGTGTTCTGACTTTTGAGAGTGAAAATAGTGGTCTTAAATCTTGATCTTCCAAGCTCAAATCATGAATTAAAGCTAATCAACAAAGCCTACATCATAAAAATGTCAGGGTCCAGCAAAATACCTTGTGGTGACTGAAGCTTGAGTCACCGTGAGGTTTGGGCTTCTAGCTGAGCAGTAAATCGTAAGAAGTGGTCGGGGTCAGCAACTGGAGTCGCCGACTCACCGGTGACAGCAAGCAGTCCGGGGTCTCCGGTGTTGGAGTCGCACGAAATGCATGAACCACAGCAACAGACGAAACAAAACACATGAGAACTGCTCGTGGAGTCTCTGGCGTTGGAGTCACCGGCGTCAGCAATTGAAGAACCGGCGTTGGAGTCGCCGGCGAAGGGAGGAGTGGTAGTCTGGCAGTAGATCTGGATTGGAGAGGGAGAGGGGAAATCGGGAAAGCAAGAGGAGGAAATTCAGTAGAAAAGCAATGCCAATGAACCAACCCTAAGTAACGCTGCCAGTGCCCAGTCTTTACTCTTTTGATTTGGGATTTTTTTTTTTTTTTAAAACAAGAGGGTCTCGCAGGTTTCAAATTTACAATTATAAAATATTAGTTTTTTTTTTAAGGTTTTAGACGTTGGGGGGAGAATTTAAAATTTTAAAACTCAATTACTTGAGTTTAGGAGGCAAAAATAAAAATGACTTAAGATTTAAGAGACAAATTTTACAAATTAAATCAAAGAAAACTTAAGAGAAAAAAATAAAATACTTAATAGTTTTTAATTTTTAATTTGTTAGATATGTAATAAAATTATTAAAACCATTTAGTTGCGTTTAGGAGGGAGAAAGAAAAATGACTTAAGACTTAAGAGGGAAATTTTACAAATGAAATCAAAGACAATTTAAGAGAAAAAATAAAAATAGTTAATAGTTTTTAATTTTTAATTGATAGATATGTAATAAAAATATAAGAGATATAATATTTGGTCAAAATATAAATTAAGAACAGACAAGCATAATTGATAAATTATTAAACTTTTTAGGAACTAACAATATCATTTTACTATTTAATTCACTTAATAACTTAATGCACGTTAGGATTATAAAGTTATAATATCATTTTGTGACTACCATCATTCCTTCAAAAAATACTGCATTAGTGCATTACTGTTTACTGATCCACAATCTTAAATTATCTTCATAACATGTTTAAATTTTAATTCTATATAATCATATTCAAGAATATATATTTGCATATGATCTTATAGTAAAGTGCCTCATTTGAATTTTGGACAACTGAATTCTAAGTCTCGAGTTTCGATAACTAACATTCACAGTTACATAAATGCAATGATAATTAACACATATAGACATTTGATCTCATAAAGACAAATCAATCTTGATCTAGGATCACTTAAAGTGTTATCAAAAGAACATTGAATCGATTATTAAAAATACTGACTTGAACTAACCTGTTTCTATTTACCAATTCAAATATGACAATTGACAAACGTCAAGTTATGAACCAACACCGGTGCCAAACTAAAACTTTTATTATTTTCTTTCTTTTATTGGTCATTTTTTAAGGTATATGTATTTTGGCGTTGAGCCTTGCAAATGAGACAATTCACTCATGAATCATGATTGGCGCTAAGTTTGTTCACTAGTTTTGTTATAACATGACCTTAATTGAGATACTGGAAACAATGAAACATTACTTAACAGCTCGTAATTCTTTAGATAATTGTACGTCGGTCATCACATAACTGCATAAGAAATTAAGAATATAAGATATAGATATTAGGGTCATGGATGGGTTGTACTTGAATACTTGTAACTTACTAACATTCATAGTAAATGTATAAGTGTAATTAAGCCCAAAAAAAATTTCAATTATAAAAGTTAACGTATGAGTGTATGACTTAAAAGAAGAACACAGAATAAGTGGGCTTAGCTAATTAAAAGGATTTTATCTTTTAAATATAATTTAATATTAGAAATGAACTCATTGAAAACATACACTGACCCGAAATTAACTCGAATTAATTTATACCTAACCCAATTTACACCCGACCCGACATTCATCCAAACATTGAACCGAATACCACCCGATCTAAATTAGACCTGACCTATACTTGATCCGAACTGGGCTATCGTACACAATCCAAAACATACCCGACCCAAACTGCACCCAAACTGAAACTGAACCCGACCCGAACATGGCTGACCTAAAAGTGACCCAAACCCGAGCCTCACCCAAACTTCACCCGAACCTGACTCAAACATGATTGACCCGAAATTGACCCGAACTACACCCGATCCGATTAACCCATTTGCCAGGTCTAGTTAGATTAGATTAGATTAAATTAGGTGAGAATGGAGAAAATAGTTAGATTTAGGCTTGACAATTTCACCCGATGGACACCTGCTTCACCCGACCCGAAAAATCGGATGAAAATCCAATTAAATAGGTAAATTAAGCGGGTGATGGATAATCTGGTGATGGATCGGGTCGGATACGGGTGATGGTCCACCCGACCTATCACCGTTTATATATATATTGTTTATATATATATATATATATATATATATATATTAAAACCCTACAATTTCTTCTCTGTCTTCCCCAAACTGGCAAACCCTCGGCCCTCAGTCCCTCCTCCAGTGACCACCTGCTCTGCTCTTTCTTCTCTGTGTTCCTTAATCCCTCTGCGTCTATGCTCTTTCTTCCCCAGTTCCCCTCCAATCCTCTCTCTTCTTTCTTCTCTTTCGACAAACGACACTGCTGTTCGACAATCGATTATCGACACGCGACTTCACAACCTCAGGACTATGCGACGACGCCTTAGGGGGTGACCTCACAGTCGACATCTCCTCTGCTCCGCCACGTCATCGGCGCCGGTGAAGGCAAATTCCGTACGATTCTCAGCCAGTCAGCCTAGTAAGTCATCGAACTTCTCTTGCTCCCTTTTTCATATCTACATTCTGCAAACTCAATTTTGTCCTTTTCTTGCTCAGCTTGTCAGTTGTAAGAACATTGCTTGTCCTTCTCTTGTTGAAATTTATAATTGACACCATTCAGATCTACATTCTGCAAACTCAAATTTGCTCAGTTCGGCCACCCAAAATAATAGTGGTAGTATTAATTATTACTTATTAGGAATCTGTTCATGTCAATTAAAAGGAATTTGTTCATGTGGTTATATATTTGTTTGCTGATTGATTAAATCTGTTCATGTTAATTAAAAGCAATCTGTTCATGTGGTTATATGTTTGTTTCCTACAGATCTATTCTTGTTAATTAAAGGAATCTATTAATGTGGTTGTATATTTGTTTGTTGATTGATTGAATCTGTTCATGTTAATTAAAAGCAATTTGTTCATGTGGTTATATATTTGTTTCCTATAGATATGTTCTTGTTAATTAAAAGGAATCTGTTCATGTTAATTGAAAGGAATCTGTTCACTGCATATGTAGCTTTATTGCTGTCTCACTAATTGATTGAATGCCGCTGTTCAATACGCTTATGTTTTTCGATCAACTTTGTTATATATTTGTTTGCTTGTATGTTAATTAAAAGGAATCTATTCAAGTGTTCATGTGGTTAGAGGATATGGAGTCATTAGCTAGCATTGCAATTTGATTAATTTTGATATATGTGAGCATAATTTACTTTTTGTTCTTACCAGTGAAAGCATTTAGAATTTTTTTGTAATGCAAAATTTATTCCATCAACTTATGGGCAGACACTAGAGCATGAGTATTATAACTTACTAAACTACTCTGTGCAGTAAGCTATGGCAGGTGATAAGATTAATGAGTCTAAACATGCCTCATCTTGTCTTGAGCCAAATACAACTCCATTTTCAAGCATCCCACAACCTTCAGTGACTCAACCTTCCCATGGTTACTCACCCCTTCATCGAAACTCATTTACCGAAGATGAGTTCATAGATTTAGATCTTGATGATAACGGGACACAATCTCGTAAGCCTAGGCCGTTTAAATCAGCTATGTGGCACCACTTTCATAGGGTCATGGTAAATGGGGAGCAAAAAGCGGTTTGTTTGCATTGTAATCAAAGGTTGTCCACCACAAGCAAAAATGGCACTTCTCATCTCAAGGACCATATAGAAAAAAGATGTCCTAAGAAGCATATTAAGGTTGATATCCATCAACAATTTTTGAACTATAATCTTAAAAAACATGGTTCAGTAGCTTTGGAAAACTCTAATTTTAGTCAAGAAGAGTCATGAAAAGAGTTAGCAACTATGGTGGTTATGCATGAGTATCCCTTGGCTATTGTAGACCATGTTGGCTTTAGGAGATTTGTCCATAGCTTGAATCCAAACTTCAAGTTGATTAGTCGAAATACTTTGAAGAATGATATAATGAAAATGTATGTAAATGAAAGAGTTACTCTAAAGAAATTGTTTGAGGACTATGGGGCAAGAATTGCTATCACCACTGACATGTGGACAGCTTCTCATCAAAAGAGGGGTTATATGGCAGTCACAGGTCACTTTATTGATCAAGAATGGGTCTTGTGCAACAAGACATTGAGGTAACTTATTATTTTCCAAAGAGGTTTTTTATATTATGATTTTATGTAATATTCATTTGTTTGCCTACATTATAATTTCTTTGTTATTTTTATGTATAGGTTTGCTTATGTGCCTTGTCCACATACAAAAGAAATCCTTGCTCAAGTTTTAATGGATACATTGAATATGTTTAATATAATTGAAAAGATTTCTTCTGTGGTGGTTGATAATTGTACAATAAATGATGCAATGGTTGATATCTTACAAGAGAGGTTAGATTCTCGATCTCTTTTGTTACATGGTGACTTTTTACATGCGAGGTGTACTGCACATATATTGAATTTGGTTGTGCAAGATGGTTTAGAAGTGATTGTTTCGGGAATTGAAATGATTCGTAATTGTGTATTGTTTTGGATATCAACCCCAAAAAGAGTTAAAAAGTTTGAAGATAAAGCTAAGGGTTTGAAGATTGATTGTTCAAGAAAGTTAGTGCTTGATTAAAACAAGATGGAACTCCACCTATCTCATGCGTGTTAGTGCTTTTCCATATCGAAAGGTTTTTTCAAAGTTAAAGACTCAAAATCCTCATTTTAAGTTTGTTGTCCCTAGTGATCTTGATTGGGAGTTGGCCGAAAAAATTTGTGAAAAAATTGAAAGTGTTTCATGATGTGACTGAGTTATTTTCAGGTAGAAAGTATCCTGCTATTAATTTATTCTTTCGCTACATGTGTGATATCAAGGTAGCTTTGATTTCATGGTTATCAAATGAAGAACAAATTATTAGGGATATGGCTTTGAAAATGATTGATAAGTTTGACAAATATTGGTCAATAATTAATAGAGTTCTTGCTATTGCGGCTATCTTAGACCCTAGGGACAAATTAGCATGTATGGAGTTCTATTTTGAGGTGATTTATGGAGATAAGGCTTATGATGAATTTCAAAGGGTTAAAAGTTTGTTGTATGACCTTCTTATGGAGTATCAAGGATGTAGTGAGGATTATGTTCCATCTACATCTAATGTTCTTGGCAAACGTCATATGGTAGTTGATCCTCCTATTCCTCCTATAGCCAAAAACAAAAGTACTCTATGGGGTGAAGGTAAGAAAACCCAAAAAAAGAAGACAAATGTGAGGATAGAGTTAGACTATTATTTAGATGATGATCTTTATCCAGATAGCCCTGACTTTGATGTCCTTCTCTTTTGGAATTTGGATCTCAAGTACCCAACATTGAAAAAGATTGCTCGGGATGTCTTAGCAATTCCTGCATCTACTGTTGCTTCGGAGAGTGCTTTTAGTATCGATGGTAGGGTGTTGAGTCCTCATCGTTCTTCTCTTCACTTTGCTACTGTGGAGGCATTGATGTGCTTGTAAAATTGGATAGTTGGTGAGTATTTAGGTAATAATAAAATTGCCTTTGATATTTTTCATTTATGTTGTTTATTTCAATTTATCATATGATACTAATTTATCATATTATTTTCTTGCATTTTAGTTTCTTCATTTAGTAATGCGCAAGCATGTGCTACAATACTTAAGGATACCGATGTTGGTGAAGATAAAATTTGCAATACTAAAGTCACTACTGTGGATTTGGTACGCTAGTTGGATAACATATATTTTTTGAGTATTTGAATATGTTTAGTAGAATTATGATTACTAACTAATTTTTTTTAAATGATAGTCGTTGGTTGGTGATGATCTCTACATGGGCGGCACTTGGTAGTTCGTTGAAGAGAATTGAAGATTTGTGTCTTTGTCTCTCCAGACATTGTGTTATAGTTGATTGACTTGATTCATTCTTTGTCTCGAATTATTTGTTTGTAGAACATATAGTCTTTGGACAATCCTCTCCCTTTCCTCCAAATTAGAGACAATTGATGGTTGTTATCTTTATCATTTTGTGGCAATTATTGTATTTAAGAATCAGGCATGTGGTTCCCGACCCATTGGTGTTGTATCTAAATATGTAATTATCCAGGCTTTTGAAATTTATTTCAGCAATAAACGAATGAAATGAGATAGAACACGTCTCACCCGTTTCACCCGTTTATCACCCATTTCATCCGCGGATGACGGGTGGATTGGATGCGGGTGAGCGGATGAGTGGGTGACGGGTGGATCAGGTGGACTGGATGGATGCGGGTGATGGATGCGAGTGGAGGCTTACCCGCTCCAAACTCGAGCCGTTGCCAGGCCTAGTTAGACTAGAAGGGAATCAGAAGAACAAAAAATACAATCGTTATATTAGGAGTGAATGGGGAGTCAAATAAAATGAAAACAATGAAAAAAAAAATAAAACGGATGAAGGTCCAGAATAAGGAAAAGGAATAAAATTGTTAGATTAGGAAGGAATAGGGGAAAAAAATTAAAAAGAATAACAGGAAAAGAAAATAAAAAACCACTGTTCGTTCCCTGCCAATGGCGCCAAAATATTGATGTAGATTTTACATTTAGTTTTAAAACCATTTTTACTTGCAAGTACATAAGATCAATTGTAGGATAGCGAGTATAGAGTGTCGATCTCATGATGAACAATATCAGTGTTAAATTTTAACTATTCCAATTATAAAGAATAATTCAAGTGAGGCATTCAAGTATCTATATGAATTAAAGAAACAAAAGAAAACAAACGAGTCAAGAAAATAGAGAGAAATCAAATAAGAGAGGATCTAGGAGTTTGGATTTCATCAATGGCACCAATATTGAATTAATAACTTAAATGGGGGTTCAATTAGTCTCTCGTTCAACCTAGTTAGGCCATAAATTAAAAAGATGAATTATAATTATCAAGTGATATTATTTGTCTAGTTGTTAGAATGAATTATTCTGTTTAGACATAACTCATCTAATTTTAGAATAAGCTATTCAATTTTAACAATTATAATTTTAAACTCAATTGTATAACATCATATTAGCCTACAAGGTCTAATATTCACTTGAGATAGCAAATTAAATTATTATAATCAACATAAATAAACAATAGTACTAAGATGCACCAATAGTTTAATTTCAAATATGAACTCCAAATTATGCAATGTAAAAGACAAAAATAACTCCAAAAGAAATGACAATCAATATTATTAATCAAGGATCTATCATAATCCTAGAAGAGCAAGTTAATTGGCTGTAGTTAGTGAAAATACCATTGAAGTTGGTCAAGTCATATTCTCATTATTGGTATATTTCACTTTCTATATCCAAACTTTAGTACTCAATTACACAAAAAGATATAATTCAGCACAACCTTTCCAATTTGACTCACAAATGAGATGAGAAGAGGAGAGAAAAACAACCAGTAAAGCTTATTTCCTTCTAAACCCCTTAACCCAAATGATTTTTCTTGCAAAAGACTCTAAAAATTGAAAGATGGAAGATGAAAGAATGGATGCATGTTTGGATCATTGGATGAGTTGATGAATGAATTGATCATTTTGCACTAACCTTGACCTCTTTTTATAGTGAAAATTCAGTCCTTCTTGGTGCCAAAAAATTAATGAAAAATCAATTTAAATTAATTTTTAGGCTGTTATATTGCTTGAGAAAAGACTAATTGTTAGCAAAAATTAATCTTGATTAATTAGCTTTAACTAGATTATCTTGAACTTGGCACACGTGAAAAATTTGGCACTTGATAAAATGAGCTGCTGGGAGAGGCAGCGTGCTAGGCCAAGCTAACGGGCCGCACGAAGTTGAGAGAGGAAGAGTGACGGGGCACGCTAGCGCTAGAAGGCGGGCTGTCAGGCCGCCAGGCTACAGAGCAGGCCCAAGCGGAGGAGAGGGACAGACGCTGTCACGCTGAGACTAGGAGAGCTAAATTAGGCCGTGACTGTCAGGCACAGATGTGGACCCACTATGAGAGGATGAATGAGGGAGAGTGATGGAGATGGGCCGCGTAAGTGAGTGAAAGCGATCTACTGGAGCTTTTGAGTGTCCCGGGTGCTTCCAAAAGAACAGGCGCGCGTGAAATGGAAGGGATAAGAGATGAGTGCTGAGGGGATTGAGCTGTTTGGACCTAGTCAAATTGATCAACTTTGTGCCAAAACTTATTTATATAATTCTAACCTGAAAATTATATAAAATATGTATTATTTATTCATAATAAATATATTTTAAAGACTTAAAAGTAGATAAAATAAATGACAAAATTACATATAAAATATGAATTATCAGCTACATTATGGATTGCAGGCAATCCTCATGCCAAGCATTTTGTCAGAAGTAAGGTGTCTTCTATGGAATTATATCCACAACACAAAGGATTCCTTTGGGATCTTCAAGCAATGCCATACAACAAAACACCATCTCCATTTTGTAAACTTTCATTTTCAGCTATTTCTAGCCTTCTTTAGTGTTATAATTGCTAACCATCTTCAGATTGAGAGCTGACTGAGCTAACTCCTTCATATGTAATATTTTCCTACAATACAAGGCCATAAGGTTGTATCCTTAAGATAATAGTATTGCACCCACTTTATCCATAGAAATCCAACTTAGAGGCTATCTGCCAAAGAAGTTTTACAACCATTGTTCTATTCCATGTACTGATAGCCTCGACCCCTAAACCTCCTTTCTTCTTAAGCAAGCAAACTTTTTCCAATGCAATAGGGGCCTCCCTTTTAGATCAGTACTTGCTTTCTGGAGGAATGCTCTGCATAACCAATTGTACTCTCCCAGCGTAGGTGAGTTTCTTTGTAGGCTAAGCTCTAATTCTATAGACAATCTTATCCACAAGTACATAACATTCACTTTTTGCCAATCTTTGGGGTTTCAGAAGAACACCCAAATACCTGAAAGGGAATTTCCCTTGTTGATAATTAGTGACATGCAACAACTTCTCCTGTATCCTCACCTGCCTCTACAATAACAATCTCTGTTTTGGTAGGGTTGGCCTCCAAACCTATCCAACCAGTGAAGTAACAGAAAGCTACCAATATACTCTTCACACTGCTCTCATTAGCAAATCATCTGTAAAACAAAGTGAACATATTTGTAGGTTTTTACAACTTGGGTGGAACTTAAAACTTTTTTGCTCTGCTGCAACTCTCAAAGCCCTAGTCAGGTACTCCTTTACCAAAACAAACAACAAGGGCGATATGGCGTCCCCTTTTCTCAATCCCTTTTCGCTACAAAAAACCCATATAACTCATCGCTCTGGTTAATCGAGAGCTTTGCTATTGATACAAAAGCCATGATCAGTCTAACAAACTGAGGAGCGAAGCCATAAGTAATGACAACTGCTCCATGCTTTTCTAATTTACTGTATCATATGCTTTTTTTATGTCCATGTTGATAATGCATCGGGGAGACACATTCTTCCCGTTGTATAACTAAACGAAGTCCTCACATATAAGCACATTATCCAGGATGGAACGCCCTCTCATAAATGTACCTTGTGAGCCATCCACAAACCATGGCACAATTGGCTTGAGTCTAGTGCGTAGGATCTTTGTTATGCCCTTATAGAAGGTATTGCAACAAGACTTTGGTCTGAGATCAGCTGGAGTATTTGGATTATGCACTTTTGGCACCATAACAATAACAATAGTGTTGATTTGAGCCAGTAGCTTCCCAGCCAAAAGGAACTCCAGTGCTGCATGAAAAATATCAATGCTATTGATGTCCCATGTCTTTTTAGAGAATTCACTTCCACACCCATCTAGCCGTAGACTTTTGGAACTTCTAAGACTAAACATTGCTTGCTTTACCTCCTCCATAGACACTGTTAATTGGGCCTAATAGGTTTAGGTCCAACGGCCACTTAAGTCGCCTAGGGTGACAACCCTAGCTACCCCCTAAGCTATATAAAGGGGTTTACGGGGGTTAGCCTCCATAGACACTATGAGGTGAATATTATATCTCCCACATTCTCCTATTTCTCTTTCACGGCTGAACTACCATCTATCGAGTTCTCGGGTTTAGGACGTGAAAACCTAAAGCGACTCTAGTAGCCGCTTGGTATTCTTATTGACATGGACTGGTATTTTTATACACGTGGACTATTACTGATAGTATACTTCTGCATCTAGGTTAGTCTTATTTCTTCCTACAGTGGTATCAGGGCCAAAACTGTTCGAATTAGTCCCGATTGATTGGTTAATAATCTGTTAAACCTGATTTGTTCAAAGCATGCTCGTTTATACGTTTAATTGCTTAATTTTTGAAATTATGCAGCTCCAATATTCCAGCAGCATGCTTTTACAATTGAAATGCCTAGAACTAAGTTAAAAAATTGCATCTTTGGTTGAATATTTTTGTTTTGTCAATCTGTATCTTTATTCATAAAACAGACCCCACTATGCGCTCATTAAAATATGCCCAGATTAAATACGCATGATAGTGATTCTACCAAGCATGCTTCAATAACCAAAGACTGTATTTTTCTGATAGTTCGGTTTTGCAATAATATACAAAGCATGTTTTCAGTATAAATTCGATTGGCAGATCCGTTTAAATTGTTCTACTACCATGTTCAAGCTGTGTGCTATTAATTCATCGGTGGCATAAATTAATTTGCCCTAATTACCAAAAAAAAAAAATAGTGAACAAAAGGGAGAACCCTTAGCCCTAACCCTAACCCTTACAGTCTCTCTGCCTCTCTTGACTCTAAAACCCTAACCCATCAAGATGATGGTGGCAGTAAAGACCATAGTGGTCTGCCACCAAACAGTCCCCGTCACTCACGTCTTTGTGGCGGTTGTGGCAGCGGGGCCTCGGTGCCCCCCCCGCACTATAACCGGCAATTAAAAACAAAGGAGGTGGGGTAGAAGAGAAAAGGAAACCGGGTTTACCCATAAGAAACTATGGAGGGGTGGCGCATGCCTTACATGCACCGCCGACGAAGGAGTACATTGCTCTTCTTCTTCCTCCATCCGCACCCTTGACTGCCAATCTACCCAAAATAGACGAAGGAACCGCGAAATCCACCAGACTGGCTGCGTGTGTGAGTCAAGCGCCACCGCGTGAGAGGTGCGTTCGGTGCACAGCCGACATTTTCTGGCTCAGAAGCAACTGATCTACACGCTGGTGGCCTTTGTTGTTGTCGGTGGAGGGTGGGTGTTCTCCTCATCTGGGTTTTTGGCCAACGTTCGCTGGGGTTGAGGTGGCAACATGGGGCGTGAGAAAGAGAGAGAAATTCAAAAGGCAGAGAGCCTTCCATGGCCAAGGAACAATGGAGCTCGATGCTCCATAGCCACGGCGAGAAGAGGAGAAGTAGAGGAGCCATCGAGGGTTGAAGAGAGAGAGCCCATTTCGGGCATCAACAGAGCGCAGAGAGAGAGGATAGAGAGTGAGAGTCAGGATTCAAGGGAAATGAGTGAAGTCACTCACTCTTAAATGTCGATTGTTTTTCCCTTTTCCTTTTGGGGCAGTTTGTATCATGTCGTGTTTCGATGCTCTGGGCCTCAGTTAGAAAAAACAAAAAGGCAGTTTTGTTTTGGGCAAAATTATTCTTTAGTTATTATTGCTTTAAGATTTTAACTCAATAATTGAGATTATTAGTCATAGCATGATTTTTTCAATTATGATGATGTTCAAGTTGATAAAATTTCATGCAGTTAATTCATTTGTTGAATTAAGGTTTCGAATTAGTTTTAATCCTGAATGCATGATTTCCTTATAAAAACATTAATATGTTTAATGTCATATATAAATTCGTTTTATATATGCATCAACTTGACATTTTCTTGACCGAGTAACTTGTTATTGATCCATTGAGTTGAAGTTATATGAATTTGTTTCATATATAAAATTAGTGTGTATGACGTAAATTTATTTTACTCGAACTTAATAAATATCTATGTGATATAAAGATCCCCTTGGTCGATAAATAAATATATTTCATAAGTTACATTATATAAATATGTTTTATATAATATCCCGTCATATGAATATGTTTCATGATTTAATAATTTTACACAAAAATATGAGCAATTATAAATCAGTTAATTGTTTTGTCATTATTGTAGTTAACAAAAATGATTTGTTAAGTTTTACACAAACAAGTTTCACGCTATTATTTGGATATATAAGATATTTGATTATTTTATGAATCTATTTCATGAAATTTAAATTTGTAATATTATATAAATACGTTTTATATAATTTACGAGATTTACTATGAATTCGTTTCATCCAAACTTTAATGTTGTATGGATCTGTTCTATATATAATTAATTGCGACTAATATTTGGATATATTTCATGTTACAAATTATGTTGAATTCGATTACATGGATGTGTTTCATGTCAATCACCAATTAGTAGTATTGTATAAATGTGTTTTATATATACGAACTACGTGAGTTGTGGTAAATTTGCTAATTTTAGCACTTTTTCCTTGCCCAAATTAATGAATGTGGATTCGTTTCACGTTATCTGCTAATTAAATAATTTAGCGGTATTTTATGAATTGGTGTCATGAAATTTAAATTTGTAATATTATAAATGTGTTTTATAATTTGCAAGTAACATTTGAATAAGTTTCATGTTATATATAATTATATAAATGTGTTTTATATAATGCTATTTGGGCCTTTTATGAACTTCTTTTGTAACATGTTATTATTCAAATATGTTTCGCAATATAGATTCATTTTATTATATAAATGCGTTTTATATAATAATATGAATTTCATGTTTGATATGTCATTGATAAAGTTCCAGATGACATATAAGTAGTTATATATAATGAAATAACTTTATGTAAATATGGCTTACATAAAGTTGGATATCTTTGTGATATTTCTAAAACGTTAATTAGTTTAACCATGATGTTCTCCATAAATTTTATTTTTATGGAAAAATGTGATGATTAAATTATTAAAACTTCTAATTTATGCTTGTATGAGATGATTATGAGCTCAGCGAAGTTTTCGATCATGCGACATGGATGATGGAGTTTTTTGATAATTTAATTATTTGAAAATATGCCTAATGTCCATTTTACAAATATATATATTTAGATATGGAAATTAAAATATGGTTGGTAATTTGTTTACCAATGGAGAACTTGATAGCGCTGACTGTGATACAAAGTGTCAGAAAATTTAGTTTCCTCTAAGCGAGAGTGAGGTGTTAGTACCCTCGTTAGGTTCTAGGTCTCCTTGAATGACAAAGATGATACTACCACTAAGTAGTATCGAGAAAATTTAAAAGTATACCAAAAGTGGCTCGAGAATGGATCGATCAATATGCTATACTTTATCGTGTTGCATATGATTTCGATCTAGTGAGGGAATTAAAAGTCATCCCACTGTTGAGTATGCATGGAATTAGCTGAGCATCAGGTTCATCCAGATCCATTTCCTCATAAAGTTTTGGACCAAAGATTGGAAAGGGAAAAAGACTAAGGGAAACAAAGCGAGGCATATAGCACGTGTGAGTGCTATGACTGTGGAAATAACACATCTTATGCTTGGGATTGTCTTGAGTTGATTAAGGTACCTTCTTCCACAGTCACTCCTGGATAATATGTATGCTCCCAAGCATTTGTTGCTAACTATGATCCTTAGTGGGTTGCAGATACGAGAGCAACCAAGCACATAGTTTAGGAACTAGTTGTTTTTGAACTTTTACCACTACACGGTTGGTTCACAAATTGTCCTTTTAGGTAATGACAATGAAAAGGATGTCCTTGAATTAAGGACAAGTCATTTGAAGCTCTTTGAAGAGACTACATTGTCTCTTCACGGTGCTCTCTATGCACCTGAGGTGCGAAATTTTCCTTGTGTCTTATGTTCGTAAGATAAGTTTTTTTTAATTTTCGTCTAGATGTCTTAGATATCGTATGGTATGGTGATTTGTTTGGCCATGTCACATTGAAAGGTATTTTCAATTTTTTTTTTGACGAAATAGAATATCTTCCATCCTTGTCCCATTTTCGAATCTGTTTTAAACATACTCGTTTTGACCATGAGGGTTAATATAAAGTTAACAAACTAGCTAAAGATGGTCTTTTAAGACCAACTCACTAGGCTTAAGTTGCATGATGTGAGTTATGTCTAGCTAGTAAAGCAATAGAAAATCTTTTTGTAAGGTTTCGAGAACATCGAATTCCTTAGCGTTCATTCACTCTAGACATGTGCGATCCATGAATGTGAAAGCATATCATGGAGCTATATATTCATGATAAAGGTATGTGTATCGGCTATCTCACCGCTATTAGATACTTGATGTGTTCGTATATTTTATAGCGGTAGTATGACTCAATTGGGACGAAATATTAAAACTCTTCAAACCAATCGAGATCATGAATATTTTCTTCGTGAAACGAATTCCCGCGATGACGGTTTTCTTAAGGATGAGTTCCTTAGCATTTGGTGAAATTTAAAAGGATCTCAATTTGTATATGTTACAATAAGACCTTCAACCACCTCTCGGTGAGGGGGAGGATTTGAATTCTCACTAAGTCACCGAGGATGGTACACCTTCCTTATTTGCCAGGAATGGTGAAGGTTTGTCTATTAAGGAGAATGAGATTCGTCCTTAATCTCCAAATGTTGAGGAGAGTCATTCCTGAACATGTAGTTAGTCCTCACGTTTAGGATTCCACCTCCAATGGATAGTAGGAGTAATCTTCTCTCCCTACTCAGAGTTCCATACCTCTTAGAGAAAAGGATAGGAACACCTGGTCCCTTACCTGTTAGAGAAAGGGAGAGGGATTTCTCATGTAGGCAGACAAATAATGAAGTTTCTAGGATCCCATGAACTGAGCATGGAAGAATTTCTCGACGATATTTTCAAATTGAAGAGGAAATATTCCTATGCACTCCCTTGGGAGTTGAGGGATCTAGCTCCTATCAAGAGGCGGTTGATTCACCAAATTACAAAGAGTGATTGGATGCCATAAGGGATGAGATGGACTCACTGATAGAGTTTGAGAACTCCTTGAAACTCCACCCTGACGTAAGTCTTCAAGATAAAACATCGAGTGGATAGTTCAATTCATAAGTTCAGGCCCGGATACTCCTAGCCCTGGTTGCCCATTCGGACTTTGAGTTGTTTGAAATGGACGTAAAGGTTGCTTTTCTCAATGGTGATCTTGAAAAAGAGATTTATATGGACTAACCCATTGATTTGTATCAAGAGGACAAGAGGACAATGTCTGTCATCTTAAAAGGTCCATATGCGATCTCAAGCAATCTTCTAGTTCTTGGTACTTTAGATTCCATAAAGCCATTTTGGCTTATATGTGGTTTCAAAAGACCATTGTGTATGTCGAAAGATCAACATTGGGATTATGTTCCGTACATTGATGACATACTGTTTACTAGGAACAACTTGGAGCTGATTAAAGCCACTAAAAGGTAGTCATTCCATGTCTTTGAGATAAAGGACATGGGTGAAACCAGGTATGTCCTAGGAGTAGAAATAATCCAAAGTCCTCCCAAGAAGCATGCATCAAAATGTCTTGGAACGATTTTGGGTTTATAATTCCTAACCCGTAGATACTCCATTTGAGAAGGGTCCAACCTTGAGTCTTACTTAATGTTCCAAAACAGATGACAAAATAGAGATAATGAGCAAATGTCCCTAACCTTAGTATCATAGTAAACTTAATGTAAGTCATGTCATGTACATGGCCTGACATTGCTTTGCGGTTAGTTTGATTAGTTGTTATCAAAGTAACCTAAGACTTCCTGATTGACAAGTCATCAGGAGAATCAAGCGCTACCTTCGTGGTATTGATAACTCAGCCTTTTGCTATCAAGGAGCAGGCCTCAAGTTGAGAGGATGCTCAAAGGTTGATTGGGGTGGTGACTTGGATGAGTCTAAGTTAACCTCAGAACATGACTTTATCATGACTAGGAGAGCCATGTCATGATGTAGCAAGCAACAAAGCTGCACAACAATGTCAACTATGGAGGTAAATTGTGTATCTTGTACCATAGAGACAAAAAGCATTGCCATTAGGTATATATATAGACTAACAAGGTGATTATGTTTCCTTAACTAAACCTATTCCTAATGATACGTTCAAAGCTCATTGGTTGAGTCTTAGAATTCATAAGATTTGGTATTTAGACATGTTCTGTTTCGTGATAGACATGTTTCTTTTGTAAATGGGAAAAATGCTCATAACTTATTGTTGCACGTTAGGCATATTGAAATGTCACAGGCTTCTGATTGGTCTAGTCACACAGGCAATCGCCCTAACGCTTGAGTAGCAGACAGGATGAGATTAAATCATATTGGTACTAGGTGTACAATATTGATTATTCATACTGAGAGTGTATGAATGGAAAATATAGTCGCCTTAGTAAGTCTAAGATGAGAGTCAGGGGGAGTCGAATATGAAATAAGTTTTCATATCGAAGCCTTAAAAGCCGAATCTTGAGTGTTAAGATTAACATTTAGTATGTTGATCTAGTAACTCAGGTTAGATTTTTGGGTGAAAATCTAGACTGACGCTTCACATGGCATAAAAAGTGACGTACCCAGCTAAGTGGGAGCCATGCCATGACACACATCTCATACTATGTGTGCTTATAACACGACCCATACATGGAGTGACAATTGACTTCCCTATCTCTTGTTACTGTCTGACCCTATGAACGATGACCCTTTGACTTAAAGTTATGATATGAATTCAAAGCTTGATGATGCTACTTTAATGTGATTCTCAAGAACCACGATGTATACAGTTCAGCGAGAATACGTTAAAAAAGTAGTTAAGCTAAGATGAAATTTCATGAGTGTTTAAGGAAAAACCGATCCACCATCACCATATCAGCCCGGGCGATTATGTTGAGAACATAATCATATGATATATCAGGCATACGGGATTAGAAATGCCACTGATGATGTCTTGGGATGGTTTTGGGGTATCGTATTTCCTGAAAGTGTTATGTTAGTTGGATGGTAACTTAATATAACACCACTTGTTATTTTTGGTCACACGTCCTATTCCTGGTATGAAGCGTGAGGAGTTGTGATATATGAAGAATACGTGTTTTACAGCCGAAGTGGCCGAGTGGGAGCTGTTAATCGGGCCTAATAGGTTTAGGTCCAATAGCTACTTAAGTTTCCTAGGACGACAACCCTAGATACCCCATAAGCTATATAAAGGGATTTAAGGGGGTTACCCTCGATAGACGCTATGAGGTAAATATTATATCTCCTATATTCTCCTATTTCTCTCTCACGGCTGAACTACGATCTATCGAGCTCTCCGGGTTAGGACGTGAAAACCTAAAGCGACTCTAGTAGCCGCTTGGTATTCTTATTGATATGGACTGGTATTATTGTACACATGGACTATTACTGACAGTATACTTTCGCATCTAGGTTAGTCCTATTTCTTCCTACAGACACAAGGTTTAATAGATCATCCTGCTGTTCTTTTGTAAGATAATTTCCATTAAGTATGACTTCATATGAATGGTTTGCAAACAATAGGTCATCCTGTTGTTCTTTTGTAAGACAATTTCCTTTAAGTATGACTTCATATGAATTGTTTGCTGTTTGGATTGCAGTCCCTAGAAATTGTTGAAAGTGGTTAACTAACATCCCCATAATAATTTCTTGGTTAAATGTTAATTCACCATCTGGCCCTAGACTTTTATACTGCATATGTTTCAGACTTGCCTATGGTCTTACCCGAACAGAATTCCAAAGATATTGCTTTTGGCTAGGTGGGTAAAATCTTGATTAGATCGGTCCCTTCATATTGAGTATGTGGTTTCTTTTCTGGCAGTTGGTAGTTGCTATATATTTCCAACCCATGTACCCATATTTTGTTCTATTTTATATAGTGGGGTTCAGGGAATCCATAGAAAGGAAAACTGCCTCCTTCACAAAAGAACTGCCCATTAGGAGTGAGTAAGTAAGGCCTTATGGTGTAGTGCTTCTAGTATCCCTTTCTGGCAGCAAGTTTTCGAGCTGATGCTTCTTACCTGGATTTAGCTACTTGTTTAGGAATGACTGATGCCCTAGTTTGAACTTACTATCCTTCTTTGTTTTTTTTTAGGTGTAGAAGAGGGGCTAAGCCCTGTAAATAAATATTATTACTTCGTGTTTCTGGGCCAAGCGGCCCCTACAAGGTCTGTATGTATCACATCTAATATCTCTATAGGCGAAGAGTCAAAATAAATAACTCCTATGTCGCTATCAATACCTAGGTTTGCTAGTTTAACTGCCACATGATTTGCCTCCCTATAGCAGTGAGACACTTTGACCTCCCAGTCATCTCTTCTAATCAGTTGTTTGCACTGTGTAATAAGCTTCTTGTGAATTGGGCTTCAAGAACTGTTCCCTCTTAGCATGCCAACCATGATCATGATATCCGCCCGAAGCCAAATCATCTTTAGCCCCAAGTCTCTAGCCATCTTCAAGCCACAAAGTGCCGCTTTGAGATCTGCCTTGACTGAGGTACACTACCCAAAATTTTCATTAAATGCTTTAATCCAATCCTCACGATCTCCCCATAGCACACCACCCCCGAAGCAATTCTCGGATTGCCATTTGATGCCCCATTTGTGTTCAATAGGGCCCAGCCTTCAGGGGGAGCTTCCGAGCGTATTAAGATCTCTTTAGTTCCAACCGTAGTTGTAAGGGCAAGCGGGATCTTTGACCTTAAAGTATGGAGAATGTCACCAAATCCACTCAGTAGAAACCTTCCCTTTTCCTCAGGAATCTCATCCAATCGACTAAAATAGTATGCATTACACCACTTCCAAATGTACCAGATGGTGATAAGAAATTTTGTTACCCATTCAGTATCATTGTGTCTACCCTTGGCATTAGCTTCAATCCACGTATTGCAGTACACATTGGGAGCTAAATACTTCATTCCTTGGGCTCTAAGAAAATGCCACACAATTCGTGCATGTGGGCATTCACGGAGGATGTGCAGCACCGATTCCCACGTCACCATGCACAACCCACAGTTTAGGTCTGTTGTTAGCCCACACCGAGCCCGGTTCTTATTCATTAATACTTTGTTGCGAAGTACCAACTATGTGAAACCTTGAATTCTTTGAGGAACTTTGATTTTCCATATCCAACTCCAACTTTCTTCTTGCAAAGTTGCAGGTTCGTTCTGAATGATGCTGATCACATACTGAAGTTTAAATTTTCCATCTTTATCTCCAATCCAGTAATAGTTATCACCTACTCCTTCCTCAAGTAGTTCGAAAGACGCAATTTGCGCTAGGATTGGGTAAGGGAGGAAATCGGCAAATTCATCCTACTTCCATCCCCTTGCTCATTCCAGTACTTATGAACCTGCTTTTCCAACTCAGCTACAGGCACATACTGTGTTGCAAATATGAGTAGCAAGATGGTTCTGCCCACTAGTCGAGGCAGAACCAGGTTGTCCGGCCATCCCCCAATGCCATGGCCACGTTCTCCCTCACGAACAGCCACTGCTCGACGAGCCCCCTCTCTACACGCTTAACTGCCGTGGCGCTAGGGGTGGTGTAGGTTGGTGGAGAATTTTCGCTCCTCTGTAATATTTAACGGCCAAAATCCTAGCCCGTATCCTATTGGGCTTTAACACAATTCTCCACCCTAACTTCATTAGGGAAGCCGCGTTTAGTGCCCACATACCTAGAATTCCGAGCCCACCCGCCTCCTTGCTTCGTATGACTAGTGCCTAAGGGGCGATGTGGATTTTCCTTTCCAAAGATGTCCCTCCCTATAAAAATCTTCGCACTTTTCGATCCACCTCATCAATGTTGATCTGGGTAATCGAGTCGTTTGCATCACATAGGCCGGAATGGCGTAAATAGTGGACCGAATAAGCGTAATCCGTCCTACTAAGGAGAGACACTTGCTTTTCCAACCCACTAGCTGTTTATCGATTCTGTCCATGATCGACTGATTTGTGCTACGATTCATCTTTCTATGTAGCTCGGGTATGCCCAAGTATCATCCCAAATCCTCCGTTTTCTGCATATCAAGCATGTTGCATATGTTCTCAATCAGCTGACTATTTGCATTAGTTGAAAAAATACACTGGACTTTACACCACTAACCGTTTGTCCTCAAGCATTACAGAATTTGCCAAGACAGTTTTTAACGAGATGCACTTGTTCCATCGAAGCTTCCACAAAAAACACCACATCATCCACAAAAAGAAGGTTCGAGATTCTGGGCCCACTACGATTTGTTGGGAACGGGCACCACCTTCCCTATAGAACTTCCAGTTTGATCATTTGGGATAATCTTTCCATACAAGCTACGAGAAGATATGGCGATAATGGGTTGCCTTGCCGAATGCCTCATGTTGGCCTAAATATGTTAGTGGGCTCCCCATTCCATCATATACTTCGTGAACCAGTTGTCACACACAACATAATCACCTGGATAAGTAGTTGTGGCACGTGCATATCCTCCAATGTCTCATTGATAAAAGACCATTTGAGCCTATCATACGCTATTTCGAGGTCAATTTGATGGCCATCCACCCTTTCTTTCCCCTCTTAGACTGCATAGAATGCATGATCTCTTGGATGATGATTATGCTATCTCCTACTTGCCGTCCCGACATAAAACTCGATTGTAGTGGAGACCGGCAAAATCGCTTTCAGTCTATGTACTATGCACTTGGTCACTAACTGGCAGACTACATTGCATAAACCAATGGGCTTGAACTGTGTAATTGTTTGTAGGTTCTTGACCTGGGTATGAGGGCGAGAAAGGTGTCATTGAGACTAATAAGAATCTCATTTCCTCCCAGAACTCCTAGGACTATCTCGCATACTGTTTCACCGACCAGCATCCAATAATTTTGAAAGAAATAAGCATGAAACCCATATGGCCTTGGCGCTTTCAATGCCGCCATGGCCTTGAGAGCAGTCACCACCTCTCTAGTCATGATAGTTCTGCTAAATCATGCTCTTATTCTGTCGTAAGTCATAGAAACAGTCCCCGAACCAGTCCCACATTCTTATTCTGGGGTTGTTCGTCAGTGTACAGACCCATAGAAAATCACGGACCATGTTATATACGTGCTCCGAGTAAGAAATCTTGCCCCCTCCCTATCTTGAAGCACCTCAATGCGATTGACTTGCCACCGTATGACAGTACTCGTGTGAAAGTAGCAAGTGTTTCGTCTCTGTCTCAAATTACCTCCACCCTAGATTTTTGCATCCAAAGAGTCTCAATTTAGTCCAAAGCTGCCCTTAATTGACCCTTAAGTCGTGTCTCTAATTTCAACAAGTAGTGGTGGTGCCCTTTATTTAACTTCGATTAGATGCCCTGGATATAGGCCCATAGCTTTTGTTTCCATTTGAAGAGATTACCAAAGACCTTCCTGTTCCATGTGTCCAATGCTCCTGATAAAGACTGCAATGTAGGTACTATCACTATATTCACCAGCAGTTCTCCTGCAACATTTCCCAAATCCTTTATGGGTAGTCTATGCCACCTGAAAGTGAAATGGTCTTGGCTTGGTAGATACTTAAGTGAAGCCTCTTGTACTCATTAAAAGTGGAAGGTAGTATGTGTAGTTCTAAAGTAGACGCTGCACCGGTCCTTCCTGGAACCAAGTTCACCACTCCACATTACAAAGGGCCCTGTTAAGTCTTGCACATTTTTGCATGGACTCGTCCTTTACCCTGATCCAAGTGAATTTTTGGCCCAAAAAAACCCCCACATCAATAAACCCGTTGTTCTCAATCCAGTGTTTAAATTTTTTATAGCGCATAAGCATTTCAATTCCTCCATGATTCCTCTCTTCTAGGCTAATGGTGTCATTAAAGTCTCACATAAGAAGCCAGGGTGTTCGCACTGTAGCTCCAAATTGTTGAATTTCTACCCAAAATGCTTCCCTTTCCTGCTAATGTGGACTAGCATATACAACGGTAAAGATCTAATGCATTTCCCGACACTACGTCACCCATGTTGGAATAAATTAGTCCTACACCAGAATTATTTCTATCTCGAGTTCTTGTGAAATCCATAATATTCAGATACCTCCCTGGAAGCCCTGAGCCTCACTTCGATACCAGTGATCATACCCACTTCGCCGACATACCTCTTCTGCTCTTTCCCCGCTTAAGTGGGACTCCAACAGAGCTACCAGTTGTGGTTTATGTGTTCGGACATGTTTCTTGAATTCCTATAAGAAATATTTATTTCCTACGCCACACACATTCCACCTAGGATTCTTACATCTTGGCATACTCCCTTCTTTCGAGAAGTGGTTCTATTCACGTCAGGATTTGGATTCATTACTCTACCTATCAGCTAATGAACCTCTATCCAATCATTACGCTTTAAGCACTATGGCCCCCTGCGTCACCCCTAGGGGGAACTAATGCCATTCTTGATCGTGCCCCTAATTGTTCAACACCTATTGTGTTATTAGTCATGGTATCCGTCCTCGCGTGTCCCCGGTTGGATATCCCATCTTTACTTTGTGGATTCAGTTGTACCCAACTAGCAGGTATGCACGGTTTGCTATGTGAGCTGGACCCATCCCTCCTCCTTCCCCGCATTTGAGAGGGGGGAGGGGTTAGCAAAGGTCCTTGCTATCCTAGAACGTTGTGTTGCTCCCCCATCACCTGACCTTACAAAAAACTGTGTTCACATTCCTGGTCTACTGAGTGTTGTTCCCTTATTGCATTTCTCTCCACTGTGTCATATGCCTCTTCTTCATTATCCATTTGCCTCAACTACTTTTGCTTAATCTCGTTCTGATCCGTTGCGTTTGCAGTGGCCTTCCTTGTTGGACTCCTCGATCACTGTCCTGCTCGATCCCTAGTGATTCGCCCACATTCCCATGTCCTGAGTTGCCTCGCGGAGCATTTTGTCCTTGTTTATTACTTTTCCGCTGTGGTTTACGAACCATCATCTAAGGGCCATAAGTGGTCTCTTCCTCCGATGCGCACTGCTTAGCCGTATGTCTTTGTTCTAGCTGCTCTTATGCTCTTTCTATGTCTAGAGCGGGTACCCGTAGCGGACATGTGTCCTCTCTGTGACCCTGTTTTCCACAGTTGAAGCATATCATTCGCAATCTCTCATATTGGATTTTCCAGATCCTTCATTTTAATCAAAACTTAGTAAAGGCTTAGTAAGGTCCACCTCCATGCATAATCAACTGAACTAACCTCTTTCAATATTCGCAGCGCTGCTATCAAGTTTTAACACCTTTCTAATCTTTTTTACAATCTTATTGAGCAGAAAGTGCTTATTAAAGTATATCACTCCCAATTTTGGGATCCTTACCCAAGCTGTCAGTTTTGTAGTTTTGTCCTGCTCAGGCACGAAATTTAGTACCCATTCCCTTATCACCAGATAGTTGTCTCCTATCATCTATGGGTCGTCCATAAGTATGTGTCTATAGTCCTCCTGGTTAGTAAACCTAGGCATGTAGTAGTCAAATCCTATATTGATGAGGGAAAAATCAACTTTTAGTGCCCATTTCATCTTCGATCGCTTCTTAAGTTACATATAGCTGATGCCCTTGTCGAACAGTTTCAAAATTAGTGCATCCTTCCAGGGTTCTCAAAGTGTTCATTTTTCTTGGCCATTAAAAGGATTATAGGGCACGTAGGATCCTCCTCCACTGGTGGGTTCACATCCTCGAAACATCGTCATATTCATCCTGGCTCCAGATTGGGTTATCCCTTATCTCCAAGTGCTGATCAGGATTATTCCTTTGAAGCGTATCACGGTACGACAAGCCTGCACCAAACACAAATCCCCTAGGAGCCCCTCCTTATAGTGATTCAGGTATCTAGGGTGAGCCTAGATCTATGCTATCCTCTATGTCAATGTCTTCTACTTGGTCACATCTGGTGAGTTCTCGTATATACACTTCATCTTCTTCGTTGCGCTATTTGCTTGTTAGCCCATCTCGGTTCTCTATGCCCCTCGAATCTCTCTCATCCCTTCCCTATCCTCTCTTTGATCCGCATGCGGTGTTATGGGTTGTACCCAGGGGTGGATCTCCCTCAGAGTTCACGATAGTGCTGCCAGGATGCGCCCTAGCACTGCCGCACCTCTCCATGTGTGCCATGTTGTCCTGCCGCCGCCTAGGGTCCTCTTACGTCACTGCCTAGGGTTATCTCACGCGTAGATATTAAATTGCTTTTTGTGTATACATGTATGCCTACTTACAATCCTTTTTTGGGTAAAGGGAAAGGTAGTGCAACCCCATGTTCTTATACCTAGAACTAGCCTGAGAAGTGTCCCCATTTTTTAAGAATGGCGCTCACATTTAAGTTTGAATAAAGGTTTAAGTCAAAAGGAGCTTGGTCCTTTTCTAAGGCTGTGACCATTTCAAAACTGTAGAGTTCCTCATCATCATGATTGTGTTCTATTTCTAACACCGATCCCTTGTTGGTGATAACAGCACGCAAGTTGTCCCTTTCAATGGTGACCACGTTTCCCTTTCTCAGCATCTTCACTTTCTGATGTAGGGCGGATGGGACTGTTTGGTGTTCATGAAATGACAGTTGTCATAGGAGCAAGGTAAATGTAGCTAGAATTTCCAGAGATTGGAAGTCCACATTCCTTTCAATAGGGTCTATAATAATAGGGACAACGATGGTATCTAACACTAGTCTTTTTGAGTTATCATATGCCCTTAAATGAGTCAATGGCATTGAGAGTTGACTTTCCTTGATTCCCAACCTTTTAATAGTTCTCCAATGGTAAACATTCATAGCTAACCCATTGTCGACTAGGGTAAGTGGTATGTACTTTTGGTGGCCTCTTACAGTAAGGTATAAGGCATTTTTGTTTGTCGGTCCCCCTAGTGCAAGATCCTTATCGCTAAAGGTTATGATGTCTTTACCTATAGTGATTGAAGCTATCATTTCCTCATGCGTGGCTTTAGTAGACAAGCCAGTCTTACGCATCTCATCAATTAGGAGTTGCCTATGCTTTATAAAGCCACTATGAGCTACCAAATAGTTACTTCTGCTTTAAGATTCTTTAATTATTTTGTCGTTGGATCCTCTTATTGGATTATCGTGCCCTTTTCTTATTCTAGGGCATATACCTTAGCTTCATCTTTCTCTCCTCAAAGTCATATTCTTCATTTTCTCCCTAGAAATCATCATCACTTGCATTGCTTCAGTAGGCCAGTAACCTCCTTTAGTTTCATATACATCCTCCACCATTGCTTTTGAATAAGCCATGAACCTCTTAATGTTGCGTGGGTATATAGATCTTTGGCATCAACTCATGAATTCTCTATATGTATATGGATGGGTCCCATTCCTTATGTTGATCGTCACTAATAATAAAAATGTTGTCATGGTCCTAGAGTGGGTTTGTATCCTTTTTGGGTGTCTAAGCTACTTTAGAAAAAGGAAGCTGCCATGAGCTCAACAACTTTTTCAGCCCGTTCTTGAAAGTCTAACAGTTGTTAATATCACGCCCCAAGCCCGATGCTTTTTGCAATATTCAGTTGGGTCAAAAGATTTGGACTGCCTGATAGCTTTAATTTCTAGCTTAACATCACAGAGATCGATCTTGCCTTTGGCCAATAATCATTCCAAAGCTTGAGTGTAGTTCATCCCTGTGGGGTGTACTCATTGTAGTGGTTTATCACATGCATTTCTTTTTAGCTGCAAGCTTTCTTATCCTTGTTCTGGTAATTTCCTTTCCAGTTGCTACTAGTCTTTGCAACTGCTTCTCGAGCCTGTTCTTCTTCTACAAGCGTACTTGCATTCCTTAGTGTAGTAAAATTTTTGAATGGTGTGAAGCACAAGTGCTACCTATATGCAGGCTGGAAATTCTTAATGAATAATCTCACCCCATTAACTTCCAAAGGTCGATCCCTCGTATGAGCAGCCTTCGCCCTCCATCTAGCAAGGAATTCTAAAATCCTTCTTTCTCTTCTTGCTGGATCAGTTCTAAATCCCTAAGTATGATTGGGAGGTCAGTGTTTTATGAATATTAATGCAAGAACTTTCTACAAAGATCATCCCAGTTCATGACCTTTCGTGGGTCAACAACATTATATCGCCTTATCACATCCATGTCAAACTTCCTCACATGATGATGATGGTTTTCAATCTCCTGGAATTTGATATCCGACATGGTGAATTTTGGAGGTAACTTCCCTTTTGGGATTGAAGTGAATTCCGCATAATTGTTGAAGTAATTGTTAAACATTGAGGATTCTTTAAGTAGTTGTTCTATAAGATCTACTTCTGAATGGATTTAAGGACTGCTCTTTCCTACTTCTTTTTCCTTCTTTTAGTCTGGCTCTCCCTTTCCATCATCTTTCCCCTTCATCATTAGGTGTATTCTAGTCTGCATCATTTTCGTCATCTTCATAAGTTGAGCAATTTTGTTATTTCCAACCATTGAAATTGGTGATGGATTGGACTTTGATTTAGATTTCAACTTTGACTTCAACCCAACTAGTAGAGTTTCCTCAAACTCTTCTTAAGATAGAAGTCTCCCATTTTGTGGACACCGCTCATATATCCTCTCAGTCTACCCTATCCTGATTAACTAACAAGGAGCACTCAGGGTTAGCTCACCCTAATACTCTTCAAAAGAAATTCAAGACCTTCGAATGAACTATGCTGACTCATGAACTAATCTAATGTTGAGGGCCTAGGAAGGTGACTCTATGACATTCATATAAATCAAATACTAATTGAAGAGAAGCAAACTGAGCTAGATTTTCCTGCCTGGATCTTCATCGCATTCCCCACTAATCCCTAATGATTGTTGCCCCTCCCCCTAGACACACACTCACGAATACAAACTCCCTAGATCCCAGTTGTGCTCCTACAGACTTAATTTCTATCCATTCTCCTAAATGCAGTGTGGTATGTAAAATGTTTTTTTTTTTTTAATTACAAAACCCAACCGGTTTCTCCTCCTTCTATTATCTTTTTCTAATCCAAGACCACTGTTATGACTTAAATGGGGCTGGAACCTTATTCGGACTTTGAGTTAAGATTTGTAAAACTCAATTGGCCCAAAAGCCATTTTTAGTCCTTCATCCGTTGTTACTAGACTTGACCTTTTGTAATCAATGCCCTTATAAGACTAAAGCATCAATGCATTGTCATTAGGGCTGAAGGGAGTTAGACTACGTAGAAACAAATTCATGCACACATATGAGTTCCATCTTAAGTCAGAGTTCTATGCTACAAGGGGTTTAGGTGAGGTTTTGAATAGTCCTATTGTGAACTAAATGCTTCGTACGTCATCTTAGGATGGATGACAAGACTGAAATATTTTGGTTGCTTCACCATTATCATGTGGACCAGAAAAGTGTGTCAAAAGTGGGTGGAACAGATGCATGCTCAGTTGAAAGGGTATTGGATCCATTTAGTTAGCTAATTGTTCTCTAGCAGAGTAATAGTAAGGTTTAACCTAGAGGCACTATTAACCCGATATGGTAGCACCTTTAATGCAAGAATGTCTATGCAAGTATAATGAAAAACAATTTCCTGTATTGAATTTCAAAGCTCACCATAGTTTCTTTGTTTTTTTTTTTAACGAAAAAATGTCCACATTGAAATTGTCACTATAAGGACCACGACCCAGGGTTCAACCCTTCAGTGTGATCCCCACAAATTGCAGGAAGCGCTTGCTAGATATTTCGGATTTAACATTTATTTTTTAAAGAAATGATTAACCTACAGTAGAATGAGTAGAATGGGTAAGAGAAATTGACCAGAGTTTTGCACTAGGAACCTGACTAGGATCCTAGTTTTGAACCAGGTCCAGTCCTCTGATCTAGTTCTAGGCAATGTTGGTTGCGTGATCTAGAGAGCTCGATAGTAGCCCTGATCCAGTAGCCCAACCAGATTCCTGCGCCAGAATTGGCCTTATTCCTAGACTAGACTGCAACACTATCCTAGATCCCGAACCTGTTCTAGCCCAATGTGAAAATAAAAATTAAAAAAATTAAGATAAAAATAGTGAAGTTAATTAATAAGTCGCTAGTGAGTTTTAGGAGAAACTTACAAGTCAAATTCACTTTTTGAAATAAGCAACAACCAAAAGGACACTGAAGAGACAATCGGTTCATATGAACCATAAACTGAAGAACAACGAAGGGGACAATAAGCTTGCTCCAAAAAGATTTTTGAAAGGCTTCTGAATTATCCCTAGTCTAGGGGCAGTCTAACTCTATAGGCATCACAACTAGGGACAATAAGCGAAGATCCAGATTCGGGAGCGAAGGTACGATGTCATGATGTAGTGCATTACAACATCACCTGCCATCACCTATGACCTCTACTAACCAATAAGGAAAATTAAGATCTAATTACACTTAAACCAACAAGCATGTAACATATTGAGATTAATTAATACAAATAATAGAAATCAAAAATACAATGTCAATCTAAAGGAAAAGAAAAAAGTAATTCAAAACATTACAGTGGACGGAGATAAAACTAACTAAAGAATACTCCTTTACCAAACACAAAGTTAAATAGAATAAAGAAAAGTAGAGAGAAAGAGTGAGGAGAAGATTCAATTATGCCCTCAAGATGACCTATGATTCACCCGAGAACCCAACAAAAGAATGTGCCTTTAGGAATTAACTAATCTCTAACCCTTAATACCTCTTGAATTTTGGAGTATTTTCTCTCAAATAATCTCTCCTTTTGTAGCCTCTCTCTAGTGTTTCTCTCTAATTTCTTGTGATCCTTCATTCGAATTTTCATGATGATTGACCAACATTACAAAAAAAGGTTGTTTCCCTCTACATTTAATTTTGCTAATAACCACACTTATAAGTGTAGAAATAGCAGTTGCCCACACTTAAGTTAAGTGTGTGGAAGTATTCTCCACATTTAATGGAAATGTGAGTAGATCTATATTTCCCACACTTATAAATGCGGAGGAAGTGCTAATTACCCACAATTTATGTGTGGCCATTTTACACTATGCCCACTCTGGAAGATGCAAGAAGTCATAATTTTGCCCTCACTCAAAAGTGTTACTAGTGTTGTTTTAGTTTTTTTAAAAAATAATGCTGGTGATTAATGTAAAACTTATAAATTTAAAAATAAAACAATTGTATACAATTGTTCTTTTTTTTAATTAGCAAGTTTTATACTAATTACTGTCGCGCATCACCTTACATAAATAATAAAATTAACAAACCAACAAATTAAAGTAGATCAAACATCAATTAAATAAATTACACATTAGTGCCTGAAAAATTTTAATTGTAAACACAGCAACAAAGGGTAAGGTAATCAAGACTAAATATTCTCGCATTGTTTTGAATCCATACTACTAATTTTTTTATTTTAGGTAGTTGATTGAATATTTTATTGCTCTATATACTGCCTAAAACTACACTTTGAAAACATCCCTAACGTCCAAGAATATATAAAAGAATCTTCATCTTCGATTTCTTCACTGAGAGATGTTAGCTCTAGAAACGCAACCTGTTAGAAAAATGAAACACAAAAAAAATAAATTACTAGAAAAGATAACCAAAGAGATTAACTAAGACGTAGACTCATCAGAATAAAGTTTAAAGACGCACAATAGAGTTCAACCCACTATAGAACCACAACAAAGTTGAACCTGCAAGAATAGAACCACAATCGAGTTCAACTAACAATATGTAGGACCTAGGTGAGTTCAACTAACAATAGAATTAACCACAATCGAGTTTAGCCAATAATACAACCACAACCGAGTTCAACCAACAATAGAACTGCAACCAAGTGAGTTCAACCGATAATATATATAATCCAACCGAGTTCAACCAATAATAAAACCCAAGTGAGTTAAACCAACAATAGAACCCAATTGAGTTCAACTAATGATAAAACCACTAATTCAACCAACAATAGAGCTCAATTAAATTCAACCAACCATAGAACCAACTGAGTTCAACTAATAATAAAATCCAAGCGAGTTCAACCAACAACAGAACCCAAGTGAGTTAAACCAACAATAGAACCCAATTGAGTTCAACCAAAAATAAAACCACTAATTTAACCAACAAAAGAACTCAATTGAATGCAACCAACAATGGAAATGACTGAGTTCAACCGATGATAGAGTCTAAATGAATTCAACCAAGAATAGAACCATAACTGAGTTTAACTAACAATAAAACCCTAAATGAAAATGAATAATATACTCTTACCAGGTTGCTGTGGAGTAGCGAACAAATTTTCGCAAAGAATCTTGTTCAGTAAGTCCTTATCGTCGTTCTTTTTATCCTCAATATAGGCCTAAAATAAATGATGTTTAGTTTTAGATTCAGTCAAACCAAAGTAAACGGCAAATCGAGCCTTAAATGTAAGAATATACAAACATTTTAGATACCATGCTGCCTAGAAAATGATGAGCAAACTCTCTTCTCTTTGGATTTTTAAAACTTCTCACCGTGTTCGGATTTTCCTCAATCACCTTATTAACTAACTTTTCTATCTCAGCATGACCACACTTCAGATTCATTCAAATGAAATCATTTGGTGAGGATACTTGAAGTAAGAAAAACATAGAAAACCACATATATACACGAGTAAAAATACACTAGAAGTATAGAGTCTATAATATCTTTCAACAATTATTTACCTGATTGCGCAGTGTCTTATTAGCTTGCTTTTTAGGCAAATTGATACTTGGCTAAAAATTAGAAGTATCCACCTCTTTGCTCTTTTGTCTATTGATTAGATTTTGTGCTTGTTGATTATATGCAGTTCCTACAAGTCTCTGACAACTATCTCCAGAAATCTCATCATTCGGAGTGACACCATCATTACAAGTCCCAAATTCAACTCGAGTGCTATTCGAATTTGTCAGGCTATTAGGTAAATAATTCATCTTCTCAGATGATGAGTTACTACGATGAGTAAAATTGTCCTTAAACTAATACTAAAACAGCCAAGTTAGTTGAATAATCTACTCCAATTTAACAAATATCATATTAGGAAAAAAAATACGCACTTACGTTATTACATATGGATTAATTACTCTAGAGCACATAATTTCTCTTGAAAGTGGTAAAGATGTAAAAGTTACACGATCACCCTTACTAACTCCCTAGATGCATTTCAGCTGAATGAAAACAATAGTCAAATAATTACCAAATTATATAAATTGCTCAAACAATAGGTACTAGAAGTATTTAACTTCCAAGTCTGCTCTTCAAATTGCTCAAACGAAAATTACTTAACGTCTTATCTGCTCTCTTTGGTCAAAATGCGTTTGAGCGGTGTTCGATTGATTTGAGCAACCAGAAGCGTTTGCATTTTCCTCGATAGATGTGTTTTGATCATTTGACTACCAAAAATTACAAATTGAAACGAAGCTTCAATTACGAAAACTTAACCGTGCAAGGTTTTTACATTATACTATAATGTTATGTTTATGTGCACAAAATAAGGACTTGATTTACAAGATTATGGGGTCGTGGCATGCCAATTGTGGAGTTTTTGATCCTATTTGTCACACTAATGTGTTTCTTGCTGATTTGAGTTGTGCAGGACATGTCAACTCCTTAAAGTGAATTTGGCTAAATAAAACTAGTAATTAAATAATGATGTGATTGTGTAAGACGAAATAGCTAATAAGAAAATAATTGTAACTGTCATGATTGTAAATGTCATCCTTACCCAAGTGGCACAACATGAAGCTAAATGCAAGAAAATAAAAAAGGAGTGATTGTTTTATTTTATTTGCACCTGTATATTCTCTTTGCCTCCATCACTTCGTCTTTGCTGACTCACCTGCAAACACCCAAAATCAGGTATGATAGTGTTAAAAAAAATTAGTCAAATACAAGATTTTGTATGAGAAGACCACATTTATGCATATCCAGAATGTGAACTTGCTTGGTTTAGAAAATGAGATGACCTAGATATATGAGCAGCTCCACCTTTATCCCTTAATACAGTGGTATTTTTAATTTGACCTACATCCTTAATATACGCCTCATTATTCTTAGCTAATGTAGACGTAGCTGTCAAAGTATCTCTTATGGGTTCACCAGCTAAGGGTGTGTTATTCCTTTGATTCTCTTCAACGTCATCACCCTAATCACAAACCAAGTAAAGAAATTAACATCGACCTTATCCAAAGTGTACATGTATTCATTATCTATTTTTAATCATGACAACTTAATAAGAAGTAATAAAACCATGGTTTAAAAATGACCTGAGATAGAACATGCACAGCATCAGTTTGTTGAGACTTCAAGTAAGTGACTTCTTGGCACAACGATTGAACCTCTTTTAGCAATAGACTCACTATGCTAGAATCCGAAGGTTCAGTTTTGCTTGACAATTACGTTTGGTATTAAGCTGATTCGAGGTTACTCCAAACCTAGCTCCTCTAACCCTCCCACCACTTGTACGTCCCATCAACTTATGATGAGCAAAAGTCTCAGCCGACACTATGACTTTAGAGAATAACACTTCTAAAGCACCCGTCTTTCGTTTGACAACATCAACAACAATATCTATATAAATTATTGGCCATACATACCAACATTTATCATTATGTTGTTTACGTATGTATTAATTAATGACATACGCTATGCAAATTACAATAGGTGTATAAATGCACATACCATAAATTTCTTAGCCGCCGGTTCATGGTAAGATCTTTCTTTATCCCGATGAGTCTCCATAAACCATTCCAAGGGACCAGGTTCTCTTTGATGCTCCTTCTCCTATAAATCGTTGTATAGCCATAAATAAAGAATTCTATACATAGCAAAGTATATACAGTGCAACACCCTAGTACCATGGATGGTGATGTTAGTGATTTTTAGAATTTTGGAAATAAACGGATAGAGTTTCCCCTAAAAACTTACCATAACTTAGGCTTATAGCCTTATAATAAGTACATGTAACAATTGAAACATAATGAATATGTCCATCAGGCTCAAAGGCTACACGTCAGAGATCACAACTCCATAGCCCACACGACCGGAGTACCAACTATATAAAGCAAACTGGTTCTGTAATAAGCTGTCTCACACTGCCATTGTAGAGTAAATACACTTAAAACCTTACAAAATGAGATCGAGCACAAACAAGCTCTCCATAATTTAATTATAGCGAAAGGATATGTAAATCTGCTACGTCCCAAGTTCGCAGCTCTTGTGCTGAATGCATGACTCTGGCTCATTGATTTAGATAGGCTTATATGACAAAAATTACTATATCAAGTTGCTCTTACAAAATGTTGTTACATTAATGACACCCCCACTAAAAAAGGAAATATTCCAAAAGGAACAGAAAGTTGAGGCCAGGAATGTGCATCTCTAGTCCATAAAAAATAGCCCATGAGTCAAGGACATAGGATGTTGCTTGAACACTATCATGAACAATGAGAACTAAGACCATCTCCAACAACCATACCAAATCTTCATTTGAATTCACTCCAACTCATGAAACTTAACCAGAAAGGAAAAATTTAAGCAGGAACTCAAATAGCAATTTTTTGCGCAGTACTTACTTGAAAGTTAAAAGATATCATATTCTTCTTCCAAAGAAAAACTTACGTCCCACACTTAGACCCCACATCCTTAAACTATATAAACAAACCAATTACACGTTCTTATTTGATAAAAAATAACCCCACATGCTTCATATGCATTTACCCAAGAAACAAGCCTCCACCATCAAACTTAGAAGCAGGAAACTGATCAACAATTTAAATACAGTGTAATACACTAATCCCAGGGCTAGTGATGTTAGTGATTTCTAGAATTTTGGAAATAAACGGATAGAGTTTCTCCTAAAAACTGACCATACCTTTGGCTTATAGCCTTACAATAAGTATCTGTAACAACAAAAACATAATGAATATGTCCACCAAGCTCGATAACTACACACCGGAGATCAAAACTCCATAGCCCACATAGCCAGAGTACCAACAATATAAAGCAAATTGATTCTATAAAAAAACTATTTTATATTGCGATTGTAGAGTAAATACACTTAAATCCTTGCAAAATGAGATCGAGCACAAACAAGCTCTCTACAATTTAATTGTAATGAAAGGTTATGTAAATCTACTCCTTCCATAGTTAATTTTTTGGATCTTGGAGAATCATTAACATAAAGACTTCAAGTAGCCAAGTGTAATATTCTAAGGTAAATAAAATGTGACAGTCATGAGAGGTTAGCCCACATAGTCATGCAGAGTCTAGATTATTTAGAAGGTTAGCGCATATGGTCATACAGAGTCTAGACTTCCTACAAACTCTATACCTTATGACAACTACACCGTATTTAATATAAACAAAGTAAGCATGCACAACTTACAAAATTATCCCTCTTGATTGCAAAACTTTGTGAGCCACTTGTATGTGCATGTGGTTGCTTCTCTCTTGCTCTTTTTCCATTCGTAGATCATTTCTACATAACAAAAATTATTATATTATTATAAGAGATATTGTCATAAGGGTGCAGAAGCCAAACAGTCAGCAAGGCAATTAATATACAACACCCAGACACGATAAAAGCGATAGTTTTTAAACTAACCTGAAACTTCTCCAAAAAGAAATAATCGACCAAACCTACCCATATCTGGTCACCGACAGTAGATGGGCACTTACTCTTTTTTAAATTATATAATGCCTCTTTTGTGGTATCTTTTCCAACATACTTACTTATCAAGGAATATTTGAAATCTCGAACCCTCTCCCCAACTAGCAACAAAAACTTCCCCTACCAAAACAAAAGTTCAAGTAAGTATTTGAAGTAGTTACGTTTAGATAACATGCATCAACCAACTTGGACATAAATAAACGCTTACCCTAATAAACATTATGATCCGACCTCTAAAGTACTGTGGCACTAAGCGCTAATCCTTATAGTTAAAAGGACATAGGGTAGGTCTCTTAGCAAGATCAGCAAGGAATCTATTAAATAAACTCCCTACTTTCTTTATTGGTTGTAACAAGTTGTTTAAAGGTACCATAATCCTCTCCGGAGGAACACAATTTATATGCCATGTTCACATTTATTCTCCCTCCGAACGTTCTAGCATTGCCATGTTCATCTATATAAAAAAGAATATAATCATCATATTAGTAAATAAACTGCAGCTACTTAAACCATTGTGTAAGTAATGACTACATGGGTATTAAAGAATCATTTACCAATGATTAACACTTCTTTGTCATCTTTAAAATCATCAGGTACGTTGATAAGAAAGGGATTCATATTAATCGAAACTCTTGATTCGAAAATATTCTCCCCAACATGTTCAACTTGTTCTTCTTCCAAGTCGGGAATCATGTCAATATCATCTAAAGACAAATCTTCACCTGCTGCATCTTCATGTTGAACCGACTTAAGATACTCTTCCAAGGTAATCCTAGATCGAAACATGAATATGATGCTTCAAAACTTACAAGGAAAACTCATCTTAGTTTATGATGTAATTCAAGGAAAAAATAGTTAAAAGTAAAATACAAGCTATATTATAAAAAATCAAACATTATCTACTAAGCGAACTACGTAAGCAAAATAATCACATACACTTGCATACTGATATTCCTTCCTTTTACTTACATGGCCTTTGAGGTAATTAATCAAAGCTGGAAAATAGCATAAATTTAAATGAAAACATAATAATCTGATGTACAAACATTTGTGCACAAGCTTGGCCTATGATTTTTGTATGACTAAAGGGTGTTAATCCTCACAAGCTTGAAGCATTATGTCAATTAGAAGTAATATGATAGTTACTTTCAAAATTAGAACAAAATGCAAAGATCTGTAAATGCCAGCACATATAAATACATAGTTAAGTTAAACCCAACTACGATCTAGTTCTGACATGCGCCCCTAGATTCTTAGTTTTTCTTAATAATAGCAATTTGCAAATTGATTCTTAGCTCTAGAATTTAAAAGGTTATTTAGAGGAAGAGAAACAGGTTTGGTGTTTGTTGGTACAAGCCGTAAAAGGAACAAAAGTTTGTGTTAACCAGAGGGCTTCTAGAAATGGGTTCATCAAAACCAAATCTCAATCCAATAATTCATCTCTACTTCAATAAAATAACTCCTCGCTAATCCCAATTTCTCTATAAATCATCTATTAAAAACCAAATCTCAACTAGGCAATAGTAATGAACATACTAGTAGAACATCCTCATCCCCAACTCAATAAATCACTCAATATTGACTAAGTTCTACGTCACTATAATCAAAATCTGACATAAAGCTTAACAAACAACTTTAGCCAAGTTAAGATAGACATCAAGATTTGCCATATTAAGCACAGATCAATGAATTCACAAACAAATGGAATTGCCCAAGAAGATCAATATAAAAAAATAGACCATCAGATTCAGTTTGCACAACAATTTAATGAACATCTAAGACTAATCGATTAGAGGTCCCTATTCAACTATCTGCAATCAAGTTACTGCATTTGAGTGTGATTGAGAATTTCGGAGCAAATTTAAATCCCCGAATATAAGTGTGTGATAGAGTTTGATACATTTGACTATTCGAGACCTAGGCGATGTTAACTAACTAACCAATGCCAAAATTTCCACGTGGACATTGTTATCACTTATATTCACGTTCAAACTCATTCCAAAAATTATGATCAAAACCAAAGTTCACTAAAAAACGTAAATCAAAATAAAAACTGAAACAAATATGTTGTGAATCCCGCAAGTGTACGGTTTAACGTTGTAATACTTGAAGGTGTCAATCCTCAAGGATAAGTTGTGAAATTAGATTACTATTCAGCTAAATTAAACCTGCTCAACCCTTTAAACTATAGTCCGGTATTGTAGATTAACCAGCGATAAGAATATGAAAATTAACATTGGGACCACCACCAAGTAAGAGAAGCACTCTAATGTCAAGAATATAGCATCCAACACTTCCTAGTACACAAACCCATCTGAATCCGACTTCAGCAAAGCAAACAAAGCATTTATGATTTGCGCCTAGAAAAAAACTTGCTAATTTCAATGCCAATCCCAAAACTTCTCACTTGGATTCAACCAAATTGAAATCAATTACAATAATTTTGAGAATCTTAAACAAAATCTGAAAATCGAAAACGAAAGCAGGGAAATTAACTGGAAATTAAACCTAATCTAATCTCTCCACTACTCCTAATCTACTCTGCCCATCTACTTGCTGCTCGAACTCCATAAAAGCTTGCCGCCAATGCCTATTCAACCCCTTCGATTGCCCCCATTATTCAAATTAATGGCCAACCAATGCATTGTAACAGTCGCCTTAATAATGGTGATAATTAACTGTCATGAAAGAGGAGCGAGGAAGGAGGTAACGGCTGGGAAGATAAAGGTGAAAGAGTGTTGGGTTCTGTGCTCTGTTTCGGGTCTGGGCATGAAAGAAGAAAACAGGGGTTCTGGGCTGCAGGGAACGACGAAGAAGAAGAAAAGAAAGGGTGAAAAGAAAGATGGTCACGTGCAGGCCATGCGCTGACTTAAGGAAAGCAAGCTGGAGCAACGTGATGGACTTGGGAAATAAAAACGTCTGGGCTAGCCCAAGGGAAAGAAGAAAGGAAGAGAGGAAAGGAAAAGAGGGACAATGCTGGGCTCTACACAAAGAGAGAGGAGAGAGAGCTGGCTAGGCTGGGCTCCAAATTGGGGTTCAATCTTCTTCTGTTATGGATTGCTTTTTTTCTATTTTTTCTCTTCTCTTGGTCTAGCAACCTTTTTGATACAAAAGTTATTCATTTCCTTCAAATTTTCAAATTCCTACAAAATAAACAAAAATAACATTAAAATCCTAATTTAATAATTTATTTTGAGCCATTGTTAAATAATAAAAGAGTATAAAATATTAGAATTTCTAGTTCAACAAAGTACCAGAACACAGCATTGCATTCACAAATCAGAAACTACCTCTGCTAAATAATATTAAAGAAATATATGAGCTTTGATTTACTACATCTAGTCTTTACCAAAATTTTATGGTGCATAAGTATCCAACCTATGTCAGGACCATCCAGGGACATTAAGCCTAGACCATATGACGATCTTGGTCTAGATAGGTTTATCACACACATTTAGGCTCCATATATATCCTTACTGCAGTCTATATTTTCCCTATGATTCTACAGCCCATACCCATTTTTTTATTAGGGATACATCCCTACTTAAACTGCTCCTTGATGCTTCACAATCTCCTTACATACCAATACACATATTAGTAGCTGGGAAGTAGTCCCACTAATGTTTGCCTTTGAAGTATCTTTCATGCATCCATTTGACCCGTAAAACATCCTTTTCTTGAGCCAAAGCCCAAACTAGCTTTGAAGCACATGCATCATCCATTTTTGGAGATTTTGTAAGTCCATTCCCCCTAAATTGCTTAGAATTACACACATTTGACCAAGCTACATACGACACTTTCTTATATGTCTCAGATGCTCCCCATAGGTAATTCCTACAAAGGGAATTCACTTTATTGATGACCCAAAAGGTGAGTATGTTAAAGATAACTGAATTGATTAGCACAATTCTACTAGCATAGGATATGTTTCTTGAGGCATTGAATTGTTGCTTATTGGCATGAAACACATTTCACAAACATATTAGAGAAATCAGAAGGTAGATTTATTGCTTATTTGGCATTAAATTGACTTAAACTACAAAAACAAGCATCAACGTCACTAATCACCGACTTGTATGAGATATCAACAGACATAGGCAGCTGGATTGAGATAGAGATGTGCCCACTTGATATTGAAATGCCAGTTCACATTCAAATTGAGAATTGAGACATAACTCACTATATTATGATGTATAAGAATAAAAAATCATGAGGCTTCTTTAAGTAGCTGCCCAAATGCTCGATTGAATGCTTCTTCACCGGCAATAGTGAGGTGTCTTTAAGTCGCTGCTAAGAATCACAAATCATGAGGCTAGATCCAAGCTGAATTCACCAGCCAGACGCACACCCAAATTATCGAACAAAGCGTGGAAGGCCAGGATTCTAGGGATTCAAGCAAAATTTGGGATTTTTTCTCTATTCGGTCGCATAAGGAGAAGGGGGGAATGCTGCGCACATATATATTTTGCCCGGCCTTTGTATTCCAAATCTATGTTAGGCACTCAAATAATATTTTTGGGGTTCAATTCCTTTTTTTTTTAATTGTTTGTCTTATTCCTTTAGCTAATATATTTACATAGAAATATTGAAATATTTTGTACAAAATATCTTATTAACGTAACAAAAAGTAACTATAAAAGCAATTTTTAATTCCCCACACTTAATAAGTATTGGAATAGATTTATAATTTACCCACACTTGTTAAATGTAGAATCGATAAAACTACCATTTTTCTCTCCACACTCTAATTAAGTATGGTTATATAAATGTGGAAGGTTGCACTATATTTTGTAGTGCTAGGAAGTAGCCTCCTTTTAGTGATTAAAATAGATCAAGTTGGCTAAGGAAAAGGATTCCTACTTAAAACGCCTCATAGGCTAGCTTAATCCAAGTAGGTAGCCTATTGGGAATCATACTCTACTAAGGAGGCTTAGGCTCGGCCAAGAGGAGGCAAGACCCGAGGTTTTCCCAAGCAGAGAACCTACTCAAATTGCTTGCCAAGGATCTAGTCCAGTTCTGGGCTAAGTAAAGCCCATTGGGCCCCGTGCGGTCGGGTCATGCTCATTGGGCCCCGTGCTCTCTTTCTTTTCTTCCTTTTTTTTTTTTTTACTACAAATTTTTTAAGTTATTTTTCAGGTCCCAGCTGTGTAGGTTGAGGCGTAATCTTTATCATTTGGCACTTTAAAAAACTTATGATGCCATTTTTAGGCATCTACACCATCCTCTCTGAAATCAACTTCCAAAACCTTACCAATCATGTTGCCAATCTTCCAACAATTGTTTTTATTAGTGTGCATGGTTATTGGTTAAGAGAACACCAAAACTTGAAACGCAAAAGGAAGAATAAGTGAAATCAATATCTTCTACTCCAGCATTAGAGAAACCCTTTTTAATCACCACGTGATTACCCATGATCGCCCAAGGGCCCTCTTGCCAGATTGGCAGAAAATCCTCCTTAGCATTAAATTTGCATAACAAGGTGTTATCCGCCAGGTTGGATGTGGATACCCCCATTCTACGGTTCCAAACCCTATGAAGTACACTCCTAACCCCAATTTAATTAACAATTTTACCCTCCAAAACATGCTCCACCATAGTAAGTAAGTTTAGTTAGTGCAATCTCAATACCCTCATCAACTTCAAGTTCCAGACATCGATTACAATCCCCCCACAACCGTTGCGCTAGGGCTATCAAGTGATCAGCACCGCCCAGATCGCCAAACGCTACGCTCACCATATTCACAAAACAACTTGGATAGTCAGACGGATAGAAATCACAAGAGACGGGGAGAGAGGCATTGTCAACGCAGGGTAACCCTAGAAAAAACCTAGTTGGGTGGAGAGAGCTCCACAAGGGAAAGGTGTGGCAGGAAATTGAATCAAGATAAGTTGGTTCAAGTAAATTGGTAATTCTTTCTTGTTTTTTATGAGATAAAATTATAGACATTAAATTATTGAATAAGAAAAATGACGTTCTACACATTTTCAATTTCACAAATCAAAAGGTTAGTCGAGCAAATCATACATGTATAGATTAATGGTCCACATGGGGACACTCCACTTTATGTAGAGAAATATTACCATAACTTTGAAAATTTTCATCCTAGTGTTGAATATCAATTCTTTTTTTTGAGAGTGGAAAGAAGCATTGAATATTAAATCTTTTTTAATGTGATTAGTATTGAATGGGATCTTATTTTCATTTCTGTGTATCTTTCTTATAATGAATGGAGAACCTCAGTGCTATGTAAAACATACTCATCCTTCTTTCATTCTCAATTGTCAATAAACATTAGTCACGTATACAAGTAATAATCAATGCACTGTGAAAACGATTACAAAATAAAAGAAATGAAGAGCGAACGCTATATGTTTGATCCGTAATGTTGAATTGGTACATCGGAAATTAGGAATATATATAAAATCATAACAGGAGTGCTGCCACACAGGACAACAACCATTCTACTCTTTTTTTGAATGGAAAGAATACAAACTCTCCACATATCTTAGACAATTACCCAATCCTATTCCCATTCTTTTCAAAGCACCGGTAGATGGACTGTAGAGTGCGCATTCAAATCCGCCTACTGTCTCAGTTGCACCCTCCCCACCCTGAACTGTGAGCAGCAAATCATCGTCGGTTAAAAAGGCACTGAACCATAAGCCGTCGAATGCAGGGACTGGTCCAATGGTAAACAAATTCTGCCATGATACGGGTATCACAGGATCATCATCATCAAATTTGGTCACAATCCAAATCTGAAAGACGCACTCATGGTCCTCCTCATTTCTCCCGGTAAAAATTGCCGCGAGAAACTCCTTGTATTTACCCACAGACCATTCCCATTTGGGCCCTTCTCCACATACACGTGGTGGTGGATCAATGAGCTTCAAAGTGTTAGTGCTAAAGTTAAAGGTAAGCATCCAAATGTGGCGAGTGTTGAAGGCATCATCAAGCTCGTTAGCAGGCCAATAATGAACACCATTGAAATACCCGTCGGTAACAGATTCATGCATATAGAGACAATGACAGGGTACATTATGGGGTACTTCAAGAGTCTTCCAAGAGTCAGATCTAAGTGAGTACATTTCATATATGTAAGTTCTTTCCCAACCAGTTTCCAACCGAATCATCCATTCAATTGATCGAATAACCTTGAAGTCGTTACACTTAAAATCAAACCCAAAGCCAAGGAAGTTAGCAATACCTTCCTTGACATTATCTGGGTTGTTGGGCCGAGGGTGGGGAATAGCCTTAAATTCTCGGGTAGCTGGATTCCACAACCCTAAGTACTCGCCTTTCCAATGGAGGAGGGCAACACCACTTACAACGCCTGCACAAATAAGACTGTTGAATAACTCTGGTCTGTCAATGAAATGAGGTGAGCTATCCCGAATTAGGTCAGGAGTCAAACATAAGACGTCATTCTCTAGCTTTTTTGAGACAATGTAAAACTGAACTGGATCTTCTTCTAGTCCAAACACTGAAGGCTTATCGCAAAATAGAGGTATGGCATCTTCCTGGTGGAGCATGTCATATTGAGCGTGGTAATGCCTCTGAATGAAACTACCCTTATCAATTGTACAATGCCAAAGTTTACTTATGCATCTCAAATGCAATAGTTGTCTCACTGTCAATCTAGAAAATATTGCCACTAACAGATCTTCGGGAAAAGTTCTGTTTGCTTCCATCACAGTTGACTATGCTATAAGAAGGAAACTTCACCACCTTTTCTGTTCCCACATCTGCGCGCTGTATAAGCTTGAAGACTGAAGTACCTAACATACAAAATCAAACTAAAACACCACATTAAAGGCCATTAATCACTTAAATTGACCATCTTGCATCATCGCATGAGTGCATCAATATCAGAAAAAAGTCGCTTACTGCTAGCGAAGATTAACATACATGGCCGTGGAGCCGTGGACGAGGACAATGGACCACGTACGCGTTGGTCGAATGGAAACGTCTATTTAGAGAAGGATAACAGCAGCTGGTCAGGTAGTTGTCACTTGTCCGCCCTTAATCAGGCCTTGTTTTTTTCATTATTTTATAACTAAAAAGTTATTAATGATTATTTATGGACGAGCAGCTACAGATAACAATTTAAATTCAAAGTTCCAATTAAGTGTCAGGGTAATAGGGGCGACACAACATGTGTCCTTTTCAGAGATAATATCAAAGTAATAAAAGACCGAGGATTGCACCTTTAAAAAAAAAAGAATAAAATAGTTAGGAAAATTAAGCTATGAAAAAAAATCATAAAACATATTGACATCGTTTTAAATATAGTATATTATGTCAACATCAAAACAACTGGATTGATGTAGCATGGTACGGGTGGGTAATAGACCGGGCGCACCAGCCCATTAAATAAATGGGCCGGGCTGGATCCATCACATTTGTTAATAGGTCGGGTTGGGCTATGGGCTAAATAAACCCGACCCGTCCATAGTCCGCCCATTACCACCTAATAAGTGTTTTTGGTGAAATATCATTCGTAGATGCGCACGAAAAGAGTAGACCCTTGATGAATCTCAGTGCGTATTGACTATACAAAACACAAGTTCTTTTCAGATGTGTGAGGATCACAGCACGTTGAACCACAGGCCAAGATGTGATTGCTTAGATGTCCTTCCTGAGGGCTTTTTTCGCTGAAGAGAGTGACACAAACAAATTCTTTATTTTTTAGCCATTTCTCTGGCTTCCTATACTACTGTTTGGGGTATCAACAATAAATTCTTCCCAAATATTGAAAGAAAAAGGTTCCAGAATAGCATATATATCCACCGTGGAATACATATTAATACAGATAGAAGTCAGTCAAAACTCAAAAACAACCTATTTTCCAGCAACTAAATCAGAATCCAGTGTGTTTATTTGTTGGAAAGCACAAACCTTGGCTAGAAAAACAGTGCTTTTCCCAAATACGCTCTTCATTCATCAATGATTTAAGCTTTTGCTGCCCTTCCTACTGCTAAATCCTCACCACAGAACCACCAAAACAAGCATACCAACAATTGGAGAATCAAAGCACCCACCCCCGACAAAATCATCATCTGGGTCAACATCAAAATACAGAGTATCCTCTGTTTTTTTTTTTTTCCCTGGAGATTTTGCCTTTGAGAAATAGGGAAGATTCAAATCCCAATTGAATTGGAGGGTTTAGGACATTTCAAGAAATGAGAAGGACACAAAGATCAACCCTAATCTACACAAAAAACCCAGCTCAAAAAAGTGACTCAACTTGGACTAGACTGGAGGCAAGAACGGCCATCAAAACTAGACAAAACACAATCCAAATTAAGCATTTTTGCGTCTGAAGATTACCTGCTATCACAGAAATGGAGCGATGGAGAGCAGCAAGACCCGCGTAGTAGTAACCTTCTGAAGATGAGGAGAGATGGAGCGAGAGCAAGATGCCTGAGAGAGTGGGAGAGCGACTAGGGTTGACGTTGAGGCACAGAGAGAGAGACCGAAAGAGAGAGACAGCAGTCAACTAGTAAAGCATTTCGGATGTCACAGAAATGGCCCGCACTCCGGCCCGGTGTCCACCCATTATACCTAATTAATGGGCAGCCCCTTTAAGGCCCGCTCCAATTACAATTTTAAACGAGTTTCTATTTTTTTTTAAGAGCCCGTTCATTTATGCCCATGAACGTCCGGTCCATTGCCCAGGCCTGAGCTTGGGGATTTTGGCGATCATCCATTAACAGCAGCCGCTGTGTCAATATTTTTCCTTTCCGAAAACGCCGTCATATTTTGCCGTATGGAGGCCACCAAATTATTATGAAAGCTGCTTTACTACATCAAAATATATGTTTTTCATATTAAAGAAACAGAGAGAGAATATTGAATTAAACAGTGTCCGCGCAATAAGCACAAGTCTTTCAATGAGCAAAGCAAACAGTTAGTTTTCTTTTATGTTTCCCGGACCCTACGTGAATGCGCAATGTTTATGCACCGGACTGTCCTTTTTTTATTGCAAAAGAAGTGGGTTATTATTTTGCATATTAGGATCCCACAAAAAAGAAGTTTTAATTCTCAATGTTAGGTAAATTGGAGGAAGTGGCAAAAAGGTGGCAGAAAAGTCGTTAACTAACAAATAAAAGCAAAATAATAAATGTCTTGCTGCAACACACTTTTAGATATTTTGTTTTGACTTGAAAATATGTTATAATGTTTTTAAATAGAAAAAACAAGAGATAATTGAATAGTGGAAGCGTATTACAACTCATAAATTGTATAAAATCATCTTTTTATTCATTTACCATATTTCTAAAATGCGCATATCATATGCCCTCGCGGAAAGAGTTGATTCGATTAGAATGTCACTTAATACTTTGTTGGGGTAGCCATAACCAATGAATATTTAAGTTTAGCAATTTATAATTTAGTCTAATCATTGAAAGTTGGGTGATTTTAAACTATAAAATATGTTAATTTAAGATAAAGTAAGATATTTAAGGGTATCTTACAATAAGATATATATATATATATATATATATATATATTATATATATATATATATATATCTATATATATATATATATATATATATATATATATATATATATCATCACTACAAATGAAAATATGATCGTTATCTATTTGCACTTCCAACATCAAGAAGGAAACCAATTGGAAAGTCGCTCTAAATAACGAGAAAGACAAGGAGGTCAAGCTGTATTGAGATTGGACGTCTTTCTCCAAATTGGCTGTTTCACTAAATCTGTCAGCATATTGTACATAGCTGTTCTTCTTTTTCTGTGTAATTTCTTTTTTCTTTGGTGCTATTCACTTTCGTGATAAGGGCTTAAATGTTTTTAGCTAATTTTATGCAAAATTAACGGATGGAATTCACATTATAAGAACTTCATGAACAATTCCTAGCATACTAATGCAAATTTTTACAACGCAGAATCGCAACTTCTCAAGGAAGATAAACAGACGGGATTGCGAAAATATGCTTACCTTGAAGAGATGACTATTTGATGATCCAAAATTCTTAGAATTTCAGGTGCAAATCGTCGTATAAGTGCTTGCCAAATCCACAGGAAAATATAAATAAGGAAAACCTATCTTTTACTAATCTATAAACCAAGCGTTGACCCCGTCAACCTGTTGCAGAAAAATATGGGAAAAGGCGAAACGATTATTAGAAATCTCAACAGGATATCAAGTAGTCAGTTATGATAACTTTTTCTTCTCTGGCTGTACGGTTCAGCGCAAATTTGCCTTATTATAGCAAATGCATTCAAAACAATTCGGCTTGTTGTCCACAGATGGCCACTTACGGTGGACTGTTGTATCGGTTGCACCAAGCTTCATGCTAATACCGGGAGCTGTACGTGCAAAACACACTGGTGATGACATCAATCTCTTGCCACGAACGGGCCATTTTAAATTATAACTAGTACTGTTGTCCTGTGCAATATTCGGGACATACTTTGAGTTTTTATGAACAGTAAATAAATAATTATATATGAAAATCATAATAAATCATCTAGTAATTTATGTGACATGTGAAAAATTTTTGAATGTTTTATTAATTAATATTTTCAAAATTACCCATAATTATTAGATAGTATAAACTTTAAAAATTATGTAGCTGAGATTTCTAATGTATTAAACTAGATTATTATAGGCTTAGGTAATTCTTTCTATAGCAATTATAATCTGATAATTAATTTTGAACTTTTGGTACTTAACCACAAAAAAAAAGATGATCATTCATCTTGTGTAATCAAAATAATCCTAAAATCAACAATAATCTGAAAATTTCGTAAGAAATAATCATAACAGAACAAACAAATCCACCATAAATAGATTCAAAATTGAAACATACAATTTTTTGTTTCATTTTAAGATAAGAGAATGTCATATGCGTATGCACCAATGGGGATTAATTAATCTTTCCTATAAAATATGAATGCCAACAGACTTTGCTACTAAAGGGGATGATGACCGCTTGAACTGTACGTTATCTCGAAATTGAAAGAAATTTGATACCTTTCAGCGATAATTTGCAGGTATTATTAGCTTTTATACATACATACATATATGTTAGCTTTCTTAAAGCTCACAATTTGTTTATTAATATGTTTTGAAGAAAGATAAAAAGAAAATCAATTGACATATTCATCATATTATATTTGAATTATCATAATAATTATTATTGTTTAAATGTGCTATATTTTTTAAGTGGATGTTGGAATATTAATATTACTTAATTAATTTTTTATAAGGTGTCACAATATGTTTAATATTCAAATTTGAATATGTAATATTTATGATATTATATTGTGTGATTATAATTTAAATATGAGATTATGATTCTCTAAATATGGTAAGATCTTTTGAAATTCAATTTTGGTTGTTGCTTGGCCTAAAAATAGAACTAGCAGATTTGAAGCATTAATTAGCCATTGCAAGAAATCAGCAAGATAGCTGTTGAAGATTTGGAGCTATTATTGCTGAAAATTAGCTGCAATTCAAAGCCTTAAATTATAGACTCCAAGGTCTTGAAGATCAGCTGAAGATTTTCCTTCCTTATTTGAAAGTAATAGCTACTTCAACTCCTTTTGTTATAAAAAGAGAAGATTTTGTAGCTGAGGAGAACACAAGAGAGAGAACAAGCAAAGAAGAAGAAAGAGAGCTACATTTCCAAATCAAGAGGAGGAATTTGAAAAGAGTTTGAGCTTACATTGGCATATTTTTTTTGTTCTCTACCAAAGAAGTCCATCTTATAATTGTTATCTTTCTTTGTATTGGGTTGGATTGATTAGTCGGAGGGCCGACTACCTAACTACGGTTGGGGAGCAATGCATACGTTGGGACACCTATAGTTGTAAGGTCAACTAGTAGGTTACATTATACAAGTGGTGAATTATGTGTAATCGACTCACCTAATAAAAGAAAGATGTTTAAAATCCTATCTGTGAAGGGGCCCTGTGGGTAGAGGATTAGGGGTGGTCTGACCTCTATAAATTGTGTGTTTTGTCCACATTTAGATTTTCGCATTTTCTATTTTGATTATCTTGTAAATTTGATCATCACACTATAGGGTGATTTAACTAGCTAAATCAAGCCAACAATTGGTATCAGAGCAGGAGCTATTATTTTAAGACTTGACGGTTCGTAGCTAGATCCATGGCTAGTTTATTAAATGCTTCTATCAATTCTCCTCCAATATTTGATGAAACTAATTTTTCTCTTTAGAAGTGCAGGATGAAATCATTGATTAGATCCATTGATTTTTGATTTTGGGACATCATTTCAAATGGTCCTTTTATACCAAATTGGATAAAAAATGATGGAAATACTGTCAACAAGCCAAAGAGTAAATACACTCAACATGATTATGAGATGCTAAGAAAAATTCTAGAGTTTTATATAGTTTGCAATGTGCTCTAAATGATAAAATATTTAAACATGTTTGCTATTATGAGACAGCTAAAGATCTTCGAAGAAAACTTATATTACTATATGGAGAAACAAGCAAAGAAAATCCCAATTCATCAAGAAGGGGCAATATGCTAAGCAACTTGGGTGGCGAAAAAGAGATTCCTCATTTTTGTCTAATGGCAAATGAAGAAGTTAAAGATTAGGATGCAAGTGACAATGATGATGATGATGCTTGTACAAGTGATGATGCTTGTACAAGTGATGATGAAGAAGAAGATGAGGAAATGGAATATAACATTCCGGATGAGGTATATGACTCTCTTCACAATTATTCTAAACGTAAGTTAATAAAAGTCGTACTTTATTATATTAGACATAAAAAAGAACACATTTCTAAAATTAAAGATTTGAAGAAAAAGAATTTTGAATTATCTCAAGAAAATGTTGAATTTCGAAAATCGAATGATTTAGTGTCTAATGATTTAAAAAGTTTTCAAGAAAAAGTTGTCCTTCTTGAGAAAGAAAAAGATGAGCTCCAAGTCAATTGTGCCAATCTTTAAAAAATTGTGTTAAATTTTTTAAAAGAAGAAGAGAATTTAAATAAAACTCTTGGCACATAAAAAGTATCATTTAACAAACAAGAAATCGGTTTTAATCCGTTCAATAAAACAGGCACATAAAAAGTATCATTTAAATATTGCAATTTGTGACCGCCTTTTTGTGACCATTTGAAAACAGTCACATTTTGTGACTAATTTTATGACCAATAGAAGGCCGTGAGAAATTTATGACCGCAAGTTAAGTAGTATGAAATGCAGTCACATTTTATGACCGATTTTCACACCGATATACAATCAGTCATAAATTTTAATTTTTCAAAAATTAACAAACTTTTTCATTTAATTTGAAAATAAGGACTTATTTTTATTAAAATCTAAGACCGATTTTGTGACTATTTCAAAATAAAATTCGGTCACAATACTAGTCAATAACAAAACCTAGACCTAATTTGTTCTCATCTCTCACATCCTAACTCCCTCGTCCCTTCGCTAGCTCGACACTCCCCCACCCCCCCGCGCCCCCAGACTGCTCTTGACTTCTCCTCTCTCTGTCTCCATCTTCGATGGCCCTCCTCTCTCTCACTCCATCGTCGCCGGCGTCTGCAATCGCCAGTTGCGGTGCCCTCTCGCGCGTCCATCGTCGTCGACGTCAGCACAATCCTCTCTCGTGCTTACATCGTTGCCGGCGTGCTCCCCTTGTCGGTTTCGTTCCACTGGCACCGGCCCGAAGCCCAGATCCGTCTGTCTCCAACTGAACTGTAAGTATGGTTTTGAAGCTTAAGTTTGGCTTTGAATTCTTTGCCATGGTCTTCGATGGTTTGAACAGTCATGGAGTTTAGTGCTTGTTCATTGTGGTACTTGCTCAAAATTCAATTTTTCTTGCATCCTATTATTGTGGTACTTGATCAAAATTCGATTGTGGGTGGCTTAATTTACAATTTTATTGCCGTTATGTTTAATTGAGTAGAAATCTTGGTTTATTCTTGGAGTCGTAATTTCTCAGTTATGTATTAGTTGGTTCTCAAGTTGGTTCTGAATTCTCAGTTACGTTTTCGTTGGTTCTGAATTTTCAGTTATGTTTTCATTGATTCTGAATTTTCAGTTATGTTTTCGTTGGTTCTCAGGTTACTATAATTGGTTATAGCTTGTGTAATTGATCTACAAGTAACAACTGGTGTATTGCTGGTGTATTGCTGGCATCTCAACTGGTGTTTTCAGTGATTACGTGTGTTTGTCAGCTTACATAAAATCCTTAGCATGTTAGAGCATGATTCATCTAGAAGTAACAATTGAAAGTGCTTAGGGAGGTAACGACTGAAATATTTATTTCTTTTATGTAGCCTGATATGTACGTCAACACCATTTTCGTGCCAAGAAACGGTGAAATTCCAGCAGATTTGGATGCCTTAAGGAGCCAGGGAATCCGTGTTATGGTAAGCAGCCATGTATGTTAAAGCATTTTAGATGGCATGGCTATGACATTTGCAGTATCTAGGCTCATGACCTCTCTAATGGGTTCTTGTTGCATACCCTATAACCCGCCAAACTTGAACACCAACCAAAAGAAAAATGAGAAATTGAGAGACAAAAAAAAAAAAAAACAAAAAAAGAAAAAGAAAAAGAAAAAGAAAAAGCCCGAAAGAGCACGAGATTATTTTTTCAGTGAGTGATTGTGTTCATTTACATTCGTACTCTGTCTCGTGGTCCATCTTTCCTAATTTGGGTGATACATATTTTATCACTTCCATAAAATCTAGGCGAGTGCAGGCTAGGACATTTTGGTATTTACTGATATACCAATTTCCTTGAAACAGCTTTCCCATTATGCTGCTTAATGCCTGTCCTCTCTTTTTTGCAGATCACCGTTGATTCTGTTCATGATCCCAAAGCTGGTATTTTCTTCAACCCCAAGTCGCTAATACAAACCTTGGAAGATTTTCTAAAGAGGGAGCGAGAGCGCTTATGTGATGGGATCATGGGAAAGCATTTCTGAGGGGGGATTCATAATTGTAAGCACCATTTGGCTTTTTTTCATTGAGCTTTTTGAACATGAATGTGCTATACATGTTTCAGAATTGTGCTGATATATATATATATATATATATTATATATATATATATATATAATATATATATATATATATATATATATATATATATATATATGTATGTATGTATATATTCATTTTGCTCATGAGCAGGGAGGTCCAAAGGCATCATTTGATGAACCTTTGAGTCGATTCTTTTCAACATTGAAAGGCGGATCATCCACAAAATAGGGCATGGATTCTTGCTCTTGTGCTTTACAGGTTATTCTGCCCAGGATGGTAAGTTTGCCTGCAATACAGATTGATAGATTCCACCATGTGTGTTGTCCTCTGCTCTATTGTACTCTTCAAAAATGGCTAAGGGCAAGACCAAGATAGTGAATTTGTAACTAGTAGTAGGTTTTACTGTGAATGTTGAGCTACTCTATCAAATTTAGTTGCAACACTATGTCTTCTAGGGTTGAAATCAATTGTGTTTTCAACCTGCTTGGAAAAAAAAAAAAGAGCATTCATAGCAACTTCATGCAGCATTTACAATGAAGATTTGAATATGCATGCATATGTTCGAAATGTAACAAAAACCACACCTTCATAAATAGGAAGGTTTCGGCTTTTGCGTCTCTCTTTATAAAAATTCATTTTATATAAATAAAGATGAAAGCTCTAGAGTTTAGACTTCCATGCTTTATCCCTTTGGTAACAACCTCCAATTGAGCAGCCTATGTTTCAAGAATTTGTATAGGTGACAGAGGCTTGAATTTCGTTTATTCTCCCTATTAGCCAATATATTGATCCTTGTTGCCATGTTTTGGTGATTAGAATTCATAAATTGTTACCAAATAAATATTAGTATTTTTATGTTAAAAATTAATGTTCGAGAACGTTCATATATCATCACTGTCATAGACGAATAATTGATTTATTGACATCAAAAGAAGAAAAAACCAATAATTGATTTTCATGAAAATGAAACTGGGTTATAGCTTGTGTAATTGAGTAGAAATCTTGGTTTATTCTTGGAGTGGCAATTTCTTGAGTTAGATTATCGTTGCTAACCTAATCACTGGTTCCAACCCGTGTTCGATTGATTTGTGACTAAGTTGGACATTACTTCACCCTTTTCGGTCCTCTTAAGTTGCTATTTCACTATAAACTCATCCCTTGTTCAGAAGTTGTTGGGTTTAGCATCTTGGTTTGAGCACTTCGTCTTATAGGCTTTCAAATGGAAGGTTGAGTTTCTTCGTTTTGTTTATTCTTGTGCCTTGGTTTGACTTTTGATTCATGCTAGTTTATTTTGTCAATCACATCAGGGTAAAAAGATTTTGCTTTTAAGGGCTTATACAAATTATAATGACTGATATCAAGGTTGGACTACAAGAAGTGCGTGTGTGATTTTGCTTAATTTACCATTTGGCTTTGACGTATTATAACTTCTCTATGCATAGCTAGAGCATTACATATATATGAGTTTTAGTTGAATTAAACTTATTTTCCCTAAGTTGGGCTAAACTACCCACAATCTACCCACAATCTACTCCCTGCTCTTACTTGCTTGATTCAACATAACTAGAATGAAGGCAATGAAATTGTAAATTACGCTACCCACAATCTACTACCTGCTCCTACTTGCTTGATTAAAAAATGGCCCACTTGTAATGATTTTGATTTTTTGCTTATATGATTTCTGCCGGCATGTGTCTCAACCTTCTTGCTCTTTTGCGTAAGTATAATGGTGCGGTAGCTTCTCTGGGTGAATAATGCTCTTCGTAGTTAAAGTTTGCACTTGGGATGGATATGGTTGGCTTTTACCTTTACACACTGCGTTCATTAGGGAAGAAAAGGAGATGCAACTTTGATAGCATATATAACCAATGTGATATTTTAGTTATGTGATAGTTAAACAATGCAATCTTCAAATTAAAATGTACCCTAGGTACTGTTTGGTGTGTGGATATTCATTGGATGATACTTCACATTGGGATTGGAAATTCACTTTTGATATTGAAATTTGTTTTATGGTTTCTCACTATGCTGTTAATACATGAGTTATTAGAAAATAACTTAAAATATGGGTAATTTGCATCTTCGGGGAACTTTTCTTTCAACTTGGAATGTCATTTTATATTTTCTCCTAACATTTTCATTTCCTTCCAACAACTTCTGCCTATCCACCCTTATTCATTTAATAATTAATGTTTCTGGGACCTTTTCATTTAATAATTAATGTTTTAGATTTAATCTTTTTTGGCATATTGTTTGTGATTTCGATTTTATTTAGAATTAGCTCTGTTTCTCTCTCCTCCCTTATATACAAGCACTCATATTTTTTTGTGTGTACATACATTTGATATAGCTTGCAGTTGACTAATATAAGTGATTGAACGTTGAAGTTGTTTGATCGTGAAGGTGTATTGCAGGGGTATATAATTCTAACCAATGCAAGTATGTATATTATTACGCACATAACTATGAAGTACTTATTATGATGGAAGGGCTTAGTGACCTATCAATAATTTATGTGATCTTTTTGGTATGACTCAATAATGCATTTTATATCGTCAAGTCTAACCAATTGTACTGTGATTGTATGATGGTTTACATGTTGTGTGTTTGGTTTTTTGTCTACATGTGGTTGTTATTAGGTGTGAAAACTATGCTTTCATATAAGAAGCTATAATATCATTAATATACGCCTAAAATGTGTAAGGCTCAATATTTGAATATCTATTTGACCAAAAACTCAATTATGAAGTGCCTAAGCTAATGTACCTTATATGCCATAAAGATTTGGGATAGTCAAATTAATGTTATTCTAGTAGATGAACTTTCTAGTATGGCCCAATAATGCATTTTATATCGTGAAGTCTAGCCAATTGTATTGTAATTGTATGATAATTTACAAGTTGGGTGTTCGGTTTTCTGTCTGCATGTGGTTGTGAAGTGTGAGAATTATACTTTCATATAAGAAGCTATGTGCACTTTGAGATATTTATTATGTGTATTATGCTGTTTAATTTAATATGCTATACTATTATTAATAGTTGAAAAAAAACTAACGAAATAACTTATTCTAACTTAAACAGAATATGGAAATTCCGGAGCATCATAGGTGGATGGTTAATAGACTTTTTCCCAATAGAGGTGGATTAACACCTGAGTTTGTGGCGGGGGTTAATGAGTTTTACATGTTTGCAAGAAACCTTACTGTGTATTTGAGGGAGAAAGTATATAGGTGTCCTTGTGCGAAGTGTGAGAATACAAAATTCCTGCCACTGGAAGAAGTTAAGGTTCATCTATATAAGAAAGGGTTCACTAGTGGATATTGGTATTGGACATCACATGGGGAACTTCAACCCCCTGAAGGTGAAGAAGTAAACATGCATCATAGTCCATCCGAAAAGCATGCTATGTCCAATGATGCATATCACACAATGGTTGAAGATGCTTTTAATCAACATATTCCAGAACCTCCTAATCCAGATGCACAAAGGTTTTATGTTAAATGCATTACAACATCCTTTGTGGGATGACTGCACTAATCATTTTGAGTTATCAGTTGCTCTTAGATTGATGAGTATCAAATCCGAGCACAATATGTCACAGAGTTGTTTTAATGAAGTTGTATAACTTATGAAAGAAGCATGTCCATCTAAGAATTATATGCCAAGTAAGTTCTCCGATGCAGAAAAGTTAGTGAGAAAATTGGGGCTCACTTCCGTAAAAATAGATTGTTGCGTTAATGGTTGTACACTGTATTATAAAGATGATGCACATCTACAACAATGAAAATTTTGTGATGCTCCTCGATATAGGGTGCGTAAGTCCAAAAAAAGAGAAACAAAAGGATGTGCCTTTAGCAAGAATGCATTATCTTCCTATCATTCCTAGGCTCAAAAGATTATTTGCATCTTATAGTTCTGCTCAACATATGAGATGGCATTTTGAAAATCCTCGAGAGCCTGTTGTTTTATGTCATCCATCTGATGGAGAAGCATGGAAACATTTTGATAGAACTTAGCCTGATTTTGCCTCTGAGCCACGTAATGTTAGACTTGGCTTATGTGCCGATGGTTTCTCTCCATTTTCATCACAGTACGCAAAGCCCTATTCATGTTGGCCGGTCATTCTAACTTCTTACAATCTCCCTCCAAAAATGTGTATGAGTACACCTTATATGTTTTTGACTTGCATTATTCCTGGTCCGAAAAATCCCAAGGCCAATGTAGACGTATATCTACAACATTTGATAGATGATTTGAAAACCTTATAGAATGAAGGTGTCCAAACATATGACATTTCTAGGAAGGAAAATTTTCAAATGAGGGCTGCATTGATGTGGACTATTAATGACTTTCCTGTGTACGGCATGTTATCTGGGTGGAGTACGCATAGAAAATTAGCTTGTCCAATTTGTATGTCCTCATCCAAAGCCTCTCGTTTAGAGAATGGAGGGAAGCCGATGTGGTTTGATTGTCATAGACAATTTTTGCCAATGGATCATCAATTTAGGAGGAATAAGGATGTGTTTACAAAGAACACAAGTGAAACTAGTAGGCCTCCTACTAGACTACATGGGGAAACAATATGGCAAATTGTGCAACACCTTCCTAAGGTGACTGAAAATGGACCTTTTGTCATTGAGGGTTTTGGACAAGTTCACAACTGGACCAAACAAAGTATATTTTGGGAATTGCCATGTTGGAAGACTAACTTACTTCCGCACAATTTGGATGCTATGCATATAAAGAAGAATGTATTTGATGCTGTTTTCAACACAGTTATGGATATAGATGGCAAAACAAAGGACAATGTCAAAGCAAGAATGGACTTGAAATTATACTGTAGGCGCAAAGAATTAGAGCTTAAGAAGTTGGCTAATGGCAAAATTATGAAACCAAAGGCAAAATTTAGCTTTTCAATACAGGAAAAAAAGGCTATTTGCCAATGGATGAAGGATTTGAGAATGCCGGATAATTATTCATCATATTTAGCTAAATGTGTGGATGTTGATAAGATCAAGATAAGTGGTTGAAGAGCCACGATTGCCATGTGTTCATGCAATTATTACTTCCAATTGCATTAAGTGCACTTGCTGAACAAATATGGAAGCCTCTTACTGAACTTAGCCAATTCTTTAGAGACTTATGCTCAACGGTGTTGCATGAGGAGAAACTGTCCCAAATGGAAAAGAATATTGTTGTGACCTTGTGCAAATTAAAGCGTATCTTCCCTCCTGGTTTCTTCAATTGCATGGAGCATTTGCCTGTACACATGGCTTATGAAGCAAAATTAGGAGGACCAGTCCAATAGCGTTGGATGTATCTTTTTGAGAGGTAAATTTTTATTATTTTATACACAACTTCTTGAAATATTTTCAGGATTAAATTACATTTGCTAACATATATGGAAAATTATATCGTAGGTTTTTGGGCTTATTAAAGAAAATGGTGCAGAATAAGGCCCGTGTAGAAGGCTCAATATGTGAGGCGTACATTAATCTTGAAACATCTCACTTTTACACATACTATTCACATCTAATGTACCATGTATACGGAATAGAAATAAAAGAAATGAGGATGAAGTTGAGCATGATGATACACAACCAACTTTATCAGTTTTTCGTCCACAAGGTCATCCCAGTGGGCGAGTAACACCGCAGTGGTTGACTGATGAAGAATATAATGCTGCTCATCTTCATGTTCTACTAAACTGCGAGGAAGTACAGCCTTATATTGGGTTAGTTATTAACATTTTATATTTCAATATGTTCTTTCAAAACATATTTAATACGTACTTAACCCCAAAAAGGAGTGCTGCACTTGGCAGCTTCTTCACTCAAGAAAAAAGAGAAGACAACCCATACCTTTCTGATCAACAGGTTGACGCTTTAATCGCAACACAATTTGCTTCCTGGTTTAGAAATAATGTAAGTTGATGCTAACGTATTACTTCGTTAAGCTATTAAATTAATATATATATGTATATGTATATGTATATATATATTGCTTAGTTGAGTAATTAAATTATATTTTTTTATTTATTAGGTGGATATGATGCAAATGTATGATATAGAACGTCATCAATATTTGTGTCAGTTAGCATTGAGACCTCTAAGACTTGCGAATACATGGCCTATGCATACAGTCAATGGTTATAAGTTCCACACAGAAGCTTGGAATGAAGACAGAAAACTTACAACTGTGGAGTTTATGCTAAAGGAGCTGGAGACGGTAGCGTAGAAATTGATTTCTATGGGATTCTGAAAGATGTAGTTGAGATTGAATATCCAAGAGAGCCAATCAAAAAGTGTGTTTTGTTTAGTTGTCACTGGTTCGACAACACCCCTAATAGTGGTACAAGGGTGCATAAAGATTTTGGTATTATAGAGATTAGACACACTCAAAGGTATAGGAAATATGATCCGTTCATATTTGCAGATTTTGCAACTCAGGTGTATTACGTGCCATATCCGATGAGAAGAAGAAACAACCAAGATTGGTGGGTGGTTATAAAAACTACTCCTAGATCCAGAGTGGATAGCAAGTACACATTGCAACGTGCTTATCAAGAGGAGAGTATGTCTGATGCTACTACTATATTAGATGATGTTCAAATTGATAACCTCGAGGATGATGTATATGAAGAAGTTGATATAGATGTTACACTAATGACTCATCAAAATGAAGAGGATGAGGAGGGAGAGGAGGATGAGGAGGAGAAAGAAGAAGAAGAAGAATTTACTGATGAGGATGATACCGAAGTTGAAGATGATGTAGAGCTTGAAGGTGATAAAGATGATGAGGATGATGATGAGTAGTCATTTGTTATAATTTTCATGATTAGTAGTCATTTGTTATAATTTTGATGATTATAATTTTCATGTTAGTGAAGACAATCTTGTTTCTTTTATGACAGTCTTATTTATGTATGTTGCATGATTTTATGTTAATTTCCAAGAGTATCTATCATGTTCGTGATTTCTACGTTTGACAATTACCAATTTTGTGTTTATTTGTTTATGAATTTTTTTCCCGTGAAAGATGTCGGAGAAAAGTCGTACCAAGAAAAAGTTTCGTTTCACTTTTATTTCTTCTCAAGGGACTCCCGCATCTATCCCTTCACCTACCATTGCCCCTACCATAGATCCCACCCAAAATTTTATCCCTATAAACTCTCCACCTTTTCGTAATCGTGCCCTGCCAAATACCCAATTGTCTACTATCCAACCAACCCACCTTTCTTTTGGCCATGTACCTCCATCTACCACTACTCCAATAGGCATTCCTACTCCTATAACTACTCCTAAAACTTCTCAGCCTTCTCAAGAAGTTTCCCAACTTATTGAAGATGTCCAACGACAAACCAAGACGAAGATCTTTCCAAGAGGAAAAGAGTAAGTACTTACTTTTTGCGTTGATTGTTTTTTTTAAAAAAAGCAACATTATAAAATGAACTTTTTATGACTATATGTTTCTTTTTTTTGGGGGCAGATTCTACCCAAACCATACTCACGTCATTCATGCCCTCTCTAATATCATGAGAAGTAAGTTTGATTCACCTTATCATACTTGGAAGGAAATACCAATTGAAGTGTAAAATATGTGGTTAGATGAATTCAAAGTAAGTTGCCTAATAGTTGAAAAAAAAGAAAAAAAAAACATTTGGTATATATTTTCACATACTTACCTATGCTTATAATTTTGGATTACTTTCAGAAAAAATTTTGTTGGGATGATGAGCATGCTCATGAGATTAAGAGAGTTTTCGAGTTTCGTAGATCATCAAGATTAAAAAAAATGACATTTGAGATTCGAAAAAGCGGAAAACAACCTGTGTGGCTAAGCAAAGATGTTTATGATGGCTTATGTGCATATTGGGAGTCTGAAGAATTCAAAGGGAAAAGTATGTTAGGCAAGACGAATCGAGCATCACTGTTGGGAGTAGGTTCATCTGTACATTGTGGTGGATCAATTCCCCATTCTGAGCATAGGAGGAGATTGGTAATATAAATATATATATATATATATATTTTTTTTTTTTTCCGTACATATGCGTTGATTTCGACTAACTAATTGAAGTTATTTACATGTGTTCATAATCACTAATCTACTTTTAATTGTATGTAGGCGGAAAAATTACAAAGAGAGCCAACTATTGATGAATCATTTGCACTCACCCACTCTAGGAGAAAAGATGAATCATTTGTCGATCAAAAGTCAAAAGAGGCATATGTAAGTGACTTATTTCTCTAAAAATTTATAAGCTCAAGAACTTATATCAACATTAGGAGAGATCGAAGGAGGTTGTTTTCACGAGTTTCATTTTTACACATACACATTGAATGTTTTGTTTTGATAAATGTCAGCAAGTATTTGAATATATGTTCAAAAGAAGAAAATGTCCGCAAATTTATATTTTAGATCGAATAGGCCATCACCAGTTTTGATGCAAAGGGATCTAGTTAATGGCAATCTTAAATCTCAAAGAAGCTCATAATGAAGAACGGAACATATTATGTTTAATTTAAAGTTAGACTAGCTTCTAAGGTATATATACACTTCCCTTAAAGAATTATATCTGTACTTGAAGTTGAATTGTTTAATTTCCAAGGAATTTGAACTTGAAGGCTTGTGTTGGTTATGTGATGTGGAACATTTTTATACAAATGCATACTTGAAGCTTTCTTTACAAATGCAGTTTTCTTTACACTTCAAGGCTTGTGTTGGTTATGTGATGTGGAACATTCTCATACTTGAAGCTGAATTGTTTAATTTCCAAGGACTTGTTTAATTTCCAAGGAATTCAAGCTGAATTGTTTAATTTCCAAGGCTTGTTTTGGTTTTGTGATGTGGAACATCAATGCAGTTTTCTTCACACTTCATATCCACTTAAATTGTTTATTTTTGGGATGTCGAGTACTCCGGTGTGTGATCTGTTGAGTTGCACTTTGCATTTCTTTTCTATTAGTGAACTTTATTGAATGGTTTATCCGGAGCGTGTGGCCCATAGAGTTGTGGTCTCCGGCGTGTAGCCGTTGAGCATGATTTGATTTATCCTTTTTTGCTTATATTCAATGCAGGGGATTTAATGTAAGGGTTTAAGCCTGGGAAATGGTCAGTTTTTAGGGAAAACTCTGTCCGTTTCGCCCCAGAAATTAAGAAACACTAACACTCCTAGTCCTAGGGCTCGGAGGATTGTTACAGATGCTCATATTCACTATAATTTTCTTTTACTCTTTTAATCTTTAAATTGACAAAAATACTTACATTCTTCTTAATGTAGGAGAAGTATAAAAAAAGACTTTCAGAGATCCAAGCATCTACTCAAGATGAAGGTTCTACCTCCCAAGGAATGCCACTTCCTCAACTGTCGATGGAAACTCATATGACTATTTGGAAGGAGGCTGTTGGCCTCACCAAGAAAGGTAAAAATTTTGGATTTGGAATAGAAGATTCATGTGCTTCTACTACTGGTCCACCTGCTACCACTAAAGTTTCTATTGAACTATTTGAAAAAGAGAAGCAATCAAAGAAAAAGTTAAAAAAGAGGTTGCATCGGGTCGAGAAAAAACTATTTGAAACCACAAAACTTGTAAAAACTTTGATGCAACAAATGAATTTTACAATTCCAATATCCACCAATGTTGGTGTTGGAAATGGTGGAATTGGAAGCAATAGTGGTAGTAATGATGAGGATAAAGATGGAGTTGAAGATGAAGATGAAGATGAAGATGATGATGACAACAATGATGATCAACAAGAGAGCGAGGATGCGGATAAGAATGACAAATGATTTGTATGGTAATAATGTTTGATCACTTGACTTGTGGTTTAAAACACTTTAAATGTAGTTGAATTATTGTAATTTAGACTTACATGTTTAATGTGAAGATATTCATGTTAGATCTTAGTTCAATTATTATGTAATATGAAGCTTTGGTTGTTATGGAAGCATGAATGTGGTTATCATGCGTATATAAATGTGTGGTCATAGTTTTGTAAATTCAGGGAGATGATTATATTTCAAATGTACTTCTCAAGCTATTACTTAAAAAATGGTCACAAAAGCAGTTATAAATTATTCTTCAATTTTCAAAATCGGTCACAAAAATGGTCACAAAAAAGCATAATTTTCAACAAAGTTAGTCATAAATGCGGTCACAAAGGACCGCGGTCACAATGTCAGTCACAAATATTTTTTGACCATACCAAAATTGGTCACAAATACGGTCACACGAATGGCACATTTTCAACAAAATCGGTAACAAAATCAGTCGCAACACACGGCAGTCACAATCGCGGTCACAAATTATGTGACTCACATCGGTCACAAATTATGTGACTCACGTCAGTCACAAAATCGGTCACAATTGATATTCGGTCACAAAGTCAGTCACAAGTCTGACTTAAATTCTCACCGCGAAAGCCATCTGGAAAACGGTGTGGAAGAAAAAGGTAGTCACAAATAGCGACCACACAATCGGTCACAAATCGCGTCTCAATTTGTGACTGAATCGATCACAAATTCAATTTTCAACCAAGGGTTTTGTGACAGCAGGAATCGATCACAAAGGCAGTCACAAGCGTCATTTGTGACCGATTTTTCACAATTTGTGACCGCTTTTTCGATCACAAATAGGCGATTTTCTTGTAGTGCCCGTAATCGACTTACTATAAAAGTAAGACTTCTATTACTTGCAATTATTGTTGTAAAATAGGACATATTTCAACTCATTGTCCTATTAAAAGAAATGGTCCTAGTAGCATACAAATTTGGATACCAAAAGTAATAAGGTCATCCATTGTGGCGAATAACTACGATTATGGAGCAGAATTTTCTAAATGCTTTTTGAGAAAGACACAAGTTTGTTTTACAGGGCATTTTGCATTCACATGAGAATAAAACATGAAATTACGAAATTGGATGCCCAAGAAATGTTGAAATAGTCATGGAAACTGCTTTATGATCCAAGAAGGTTGAAATAATAGGTAATCAGTTCAGTGCTTAGATTTCAATGCCCTAAAATACAGTTCAAGGCCTTGAACTGTATGCTGAAAATTTTGGTGTGACTGAATTAAGGGCCTGAATTTATATTTCAACAACATGAATAGAAATTAAAATTTGAATTCTTACCAAATGAAAGATGATATTATCTTTGTATGATTTATTTCCTATTTGAGAAATTTTGATTTTCAAAATTTTTGAATTTTAATTTGTTTTATTATCTTTGGAATGTGATCGAGCATGCTTAATTTTCCAATATATCTTATACTACTATGACATCTGATTATGCACATATGGTCTCAATGCTTTTGTCAATAATTATTATGCTCTATAATACTTGCTTAAATGATATTGCTTGTTTCTATAAGGGAAAAAGTATAGCACTTGATCATTATTCGATAGCCTTGATTTACTCTCGATAGGGGTAGAATTTTGTTGACGTTACTATATGTTAATTCCTTGTTGCATCCTTGTGTTGCTTACGAGAATTTCAAGTCAATGAGCATGCATTATTTCAAGTTAATGAGCATGCATTAGCATATGTGATTGATTTTGTTGTTAGTATTTAACCCCTTATATGTTTTTCATGAGTGCTATAGATTAAAGGGGAGCATCTTTATATGTCATTGATTTGTTAAGGGGGAACTATATATGTTTGTCATAATTTTTATGCTTCAATTTTTCTTTCTCCTATTATGCTACCTTTTGATGAAGTACAAAAAGGGGGAGAAGTATTTGGCAAAGCATTTATGGTGTAACATTCAAAACTGTACTGATATGTTATTGGGTTTTGTCTTTCATCAAAAAGGGGGAGATTGTTAGCTTTCTTGAAGCTCACTATGTGTTTATTAATATTTTTGATGAAAGACAAAAAGAGATTAATCAATTGACATATTCATCATATTATATTTGAATTATCTTAATAATTATTATTGTTTAAATGTGCTATATTTTTGAAGTGGATGTAGGAATATTAATATTACTTAATTAATTTTTTATAAGGTGTCCCAATATCTTTGAGATTATTTAATATTAAAATTTGAATATGTAATATTTATGATATTATAATATGTGATTCAAATTTGAATATGAGATTATGATTCTCTAAATATGGACATATCTTTTGAAATTCAATTTTAGTTTTTTCTTGGCCTAAAAAGAGCACTAACAGATTTGAAGTATCAATTAGCAAGAAATCAACAAGGTAACTGTTGAAGCTTTGGAGCTGTTATTGCTGAAAATTAGCTGCAGTTCAAGGCCTTGAATCTGGACTCCAAGGGCTAGAAAATCAGCTAAAGATTTTTCTTTCCTATTTGAAAGTAATGACTATTTTAACTCCTTTTGTTATAAAAACGGAAGACTTTGTAGCTGAAGAGAACACAAGAGAGAGCACAGGCAAAGAAGAAGAAAGAAAGCTACACTTGCAAATAAGATGGGGAATTTGAGAAAAGTTTGAGCTTATATTGGCATATTTATTTTGTTCTCTATGAAAGAAGTGTATCTTATAATTGTTATCTTTCTTTGTATTCGGTTGGATTGATTAGTCGAAGGGCCAACCACTCAAGTACGGTTAGGGAGCAACGCGTACGTTGGGACACCTATAGTTGTAGGGTCAACTAGTAGGTTACATTATACGATTGGTGATACGTGTGTAATTGACCAACCTAATAAAAGAAAGATATTCAAAATCCTATCGGCGAGGGGCGTCCGTGGGCAGAGGACTAGACGTGGTCGAACCTCTATAAATTGTGTGTTTTGTCCACATTTAGATTTCCACATTTTCTATTTCGATTATCTTACAACTTTGATCATCAGCCTATGAGGTGATTTAACTAGCCAAATCAGACCAATAATATATATATATTATATATATATATATATATATATATATATATATATATATATATACATACACACACACACATATATATATGTACGTACATACGTATGTGTATACATGTATATATATTTTTTTTCCCCAGAAAACAAGAATGTAATTCTAGTAACTTTGCTTCAGAATTACAACTTACAAGGTCTTCGATACAATTGTGATATTCCTCAATCCATACCCTAAAATGTTCGATAATTATGTCTTCCTTAGCTAAGAGATGGGCAACTTTGTTTGCCCCCTTCTGACATGGGATAAAGAAAAATCATTAGAAGGGGAAGCACATCTTCTAGCATCTGAAATTGTACACTGGAAAGAGGTCAAAGGTGGACCTTCATGATGGAATTCTTGACACACTTGAATGTTGTCTGTTTCAAAGTTAGCAACTCCTATGCCCATGTCCTTCACCCTTATATCATTACCATCTTCATGCCCATTGCTTTTGCCACTCTGACCTCCAAAGCACCCAGTAAATTCAGCATGTAGCAAGCAATCACATCCCCTGTGGAATCTCGAATTATTGCTTCAATCCCTATTCTGCCTCTCACATCATCTATGGTTGGGTCAGAGTTTATCTTGGATCATCCATCCACTGGTTTTGTCCATGTGTGCTGCAGAGGCACCCACAGTAGCTGAGCGGGAAGCACATTTGCTTTTTGGACATTCAATAAGAGCTAGCCTCGATCCTTAGAAGGAGGGTTCCCTTCTTCTTACCTTGCCAAGTACGTTGATTCCTCTGGTTCCACAGCTTCCATGCAACATAATGGCTCTAAGTTGGTCCTGTCCCTGCAAGCAACATTTGCTTTTTGGATATCCAATAAGTAAGAGTCAGCCTCACTCCTTAGGAAGAGGGGTCCCTTCTCTTCACCTTGCCAAGTGCGTTGATTCCTTTGGTTCCAAAGCTTTCACGCATACATAATAGCTCTAAGTTGGTTCTGTCCCTGCAAACACTAAAAAATATTCTTCATTCACTACCTAAAATTGACAAAATTATACTTGAGGGAAGGCATTTGTAGCAATGAGCCTTGCCATAAAGCCTTAGCTAGAAGGCATATCTATACAACATAAAGTAAGCCTTCTTCCTCTTCTTCATAGAAGTCACAAGTTGTATCAAGGTTAACCCCCCTCTCCCTAAGTTTAGTTTTATAGGGAATAACATTTTTACACCTACATAAAAGCTTTAACCACACCAGGCACTTTAACTCTCCACAGTCGGGTCCAAATAAGCTACCCTAGCTCAGAATTCAAAGCTTGATAAATGGATGGCTCTAAGGCTATCCAATATCCACCTTTAACTAAGTAATGACCACTTACTTTGCCACGACATAATCTTATCTTTATTAAGTCCATCTGCAACTGGAATTCTTAGAATGTCTTTAACTTCTTCCTAAACAAAGTGCTAGTTGAGTAAATTCATGTCCCATCTCCATCCATCTTCATCCCATATATAAAGGTCTCTAACCATTATCTCCTCACATCCCCGTGGCATAGGTGATTATACCTTCCAACAATCCTCTCTAGGAATCCAGGTTTCATAACTTAATGTACTCCCTAGTGCCAATACTCCAACAGTAACCTTTCTCAATCACCCACCTAGACTTTACAATGCCTCTTCGAGAAAAGCTCGGTGAATATCATATCTCTGCCCCTAAGAAATTGCCCCTAGGAAAATGCCGAGCTTTAAGGACCTCAGCTAAGAGGGTGTCTAGATGGTATACCAACCTCCATCCTTGCTTAGCTAAGAGGGGCAAATTAAATTCATATAACCTACTAAACCCCATACCACCATATTTTTTAGGGACACACATTCTCTCCTAGGATAACCAACGAATCCCTTTCTCACTTGCTCCTCACCAAAAGCAATTCATCATTTTTTCTATTTTCTCACACAAAGATATTGGAAGCAAAAATATCCCCATAACATAGGTTGCAACAGATTGTACCACGACCCTGAGTAATACCTCCTTATCAGCTCTAGAAATTAAAGAGGCCTCCCACCTCTTAGTTGTTTGCCACACCTTCTCCCTAAAAAAGCCAAATATCTCCTTCTTACACCTAATAAGCGAGGCAAGACCTAAGTATTTACCTAGTCCTAAAGACGTATGTATGCCCAACTCTTACATCAGCCTATTCCTCATCTCTTCTAGAGTGCTAGGGCTGAAGAAGAATGAAGATTTTTGGGCATTGATAGCTTGGACAGAAGCATTCTCATAGGCCTCTAACATCGCCTTAAGCTTCCGGGCCTCCTCCACCATTGCCTTGCAAAACAAGAAAGAGTCGTCTGCAAATAAAAGTGAGTGACACTAGGAGCCCTCTTGCACACTTTAACTGCATACAAATCCCCACACACTTCTGCTAGGTTTAATTTATGTGATAAACCCTCCACACAAAGGATAAAAAGATATGGGGAAAAACGATCCCCTTGTTGGATCCCTCTAGTAGGAGCATGTTAGGCGATAAATTGTCGCATTTTACATGCTTCTTTCACCTGATTTTAGTTCGTGTAATAATCTAATCTTTAGGTTTTTACTTGTTTTATTAAGTAATCTTTAGGATTTTTACTTGTTTGGTTTATTGTTATAGGTAATAAGTTGAACCGAGTAAATACCGCGAAAAGGGATCAAAAACAAACGAAAAAGACGAGCAGAAGCACAGCTGGCCGTGGGCGCCGCGCAACAAGGTGGCACGGCCACCCCATGCCACCAGGCACGGTTGTGCCACCAGGTACGGTTGCGCCCCTTCTCCGCTCCTGTGCGCTGTTTCGGCCGTCTCACATTCTATTTAAAAGCTTTCTTCGGGGTTCGCTGGGGGTTCTTCCATGTAATTTTTAGGGTAGTTTAGTCTAGGTTCTAGCCAATAAAAACCCCATTGAAGGGATTAGATTAGGATTGTGTTCGATTAATTTTGGATTCAAGCACTTGAATTTGAAGTTCCTTCGCATCAATCCATAGGTCTTCTCCTCTCTGTCTTTTTATTCCAATTGCGTTCTTATTTATTCTTGTTTTGATTATGTTAGTTTAGATTGTATTTAGTTTATATGTTTAGTTTTCATTGTTAATCCTTGTTTTATTTGGTTGCAATATTAGATTAGTTGCTTTCGCTTTCCTCCATTCTCATGCTTGTTATGTTCTTCGTTAGTTTAGGTTTAAGTTTGGGTTTTTGTGTTTCATTGATGATTAGTTGATAGATTTTGTGGGCTTGGATTGCGATTAGCCTCTTGATGGCTAATTAATCTTGTTTTAGGCCTAACTATACCCAAATCTATGCTTAGAACTTAGAGCTTTCTCTTACGCCTGTCAAGTGTTCGATGAAATGTTTGAGGGAGATTTCATCCATATTTTTTGGCGATTGACTTATGCTGAGAGATGAGGTCAATTTGCTAATGTAGGAGAGGGAATAGCCAAGTTCAGGACATGAAAATAGTACTCGATCTGAGCTACATCCGAGGGTTGCTAATTTTGTGGTCTAATTAGGCTAACCCCATGAAAATAGGTGGTTAAGCTAATTAGACTAGCTCATTACCCTTGAGAGAGGGCTTAGATGGTCTTTGATGCTGCAACCCACCATCTCTTGTTCATAGTGTAGTTTGAGTAGGTTAAGACTCGTCTCAATTAGTTGGTTTGTTATTTGGTGAAATTGTAAACCCAAGTCCCTTTTTGCTTATTTGTTTTAGTTGTTTAGTCTTTCTTCCCTTCACTCTCTGTTTGGCCTAGATTGATACGCTTGAGTTAGCTTTGGTAATTGAAAACCCAACTCCCTATGGAATGCGGCCCGTACTTACCGGTTGCTAGCTACAACTACACCGTACACTTGCAGTATTTTTAACTCAACAAGTTTTTGGCGCCGTTGCCAGGGAGTTGGCACTTTTTCAGTATCGAGGTTTCCTTAAGTATTCGAGACTAGGCTTTTATTTGACCAAAAAAATTAAAAAAAAAATTACAAGTTTCCACTTTCCTCAGTGTGAGCATGAATTATTTTGGAAGCATTATGATAGATTACATGATTTTCTTGCTCATTATGGTTATTACTTGGAGAAGTGGGAAATTTTGAACATAGTCTATGAGGGCGCGACTTGTGAGACCCGTGCTCTTTTGGAGCATTGGGATTTTTGTGCTCGAAATGTTGACGAAGCTTGGGAATTATTTGAATGGTTGGCTAGGGATACTTATGAATTTGAGACTAGCCATTTTAATCCTTCCACCCTACGCCCCTGCATCCTTAATTGTACGCCTCCTGCGTGTGAGATCTGCCATTATTTTGACCATGACAGTAATTCTTGTCCCTATCATATTTCTGCTAATGGTTTTGCTAGGATTGCTAGCATGATATAGATAATGAATGAGCAACAAGTTAAGCTTGCTAATTGTATATGGGAGTATGACCTATCACATGAAACTGACCTTAGGGTTAATTTCTCTGAACTTGATGTTAATTTATGTGATGATGATGCATCTTCTCTTACTCTAGAGTCCGGACTAGAGGAAGTACTTGACCCTCCCTTGACTACTTCACCCCTTGTTGCTCCATCACCACCTAGCATCCTTAGGGATTACACTCCACTTTACACGACGTATCCTGATCCACCTTTCCCTTTAGCTCATCGACGGAGTTCGAGGTAGGTGAGATATTTTGTGTTGATGCGAGTGTTAATGAGGATGATATATGTTGTACGTCAGATGATGCTTTCATTGAGGTGCATGATCTCGATAAGACTCTCATAAGGAGGTCATGTATGAATGTTGTGGTTGCAGTGTCACCTAGTCCTGATCTTGTTGACCATGTATCCCCCGATCCCCTCGACATTTCCATATTTCTTCATGTTCACTACCCTCCCCTTCGCCTGAGTATTGTGATCTCTCACCGATTGATTCTCTTACGTTGCTCAAGGGGAATGTGGTTGACTATTCTAAATCTCTAGATACTTTTAGAGGGTATGCTTCCTCCCTTAATCCTTATAGTATGAACCTAGAGGACGTGCATGGAAAAATCATGTTCACTATTTCATTCGATCATTCTACTGATTTTTCTAAGGCATTTGATAAATTTAGGAGAGTACTTACTATCACACCTGCATTCACGTTTGGGTGCTCTTACTTACATTCATCTGAGTTGCATGCTCAGGTGTTTGATAAGCTCCTGCGAGCTTTGACAGCATCTGAATTGGTGGCTTAGATCTTGAGATAAGGAGGAGTGGCTGGTAGTAGTTTAGGTGTACTCAACACCTAACCTGATAAATTTGTTCCCTTTCTCTCTTTCTTCATTTTTGTTTTATACATACTTTTGTTTTTTTTTTCTTCTTTTTATTTTTCTTGTTTGTCTTTTTCTTTGTATATACTATTTTCGAATTGTTTTCTGTATATATATGCCTTGTTGGTGTGGTAACTCCTTGGCTCCTAATGAGGATATTGTGGGAATTCTGTACTATTTTAATGGGTTTTGATCCCTTGTACCTTAGCTATTGGATTATATATAACTATATTATGCATGATAGATCTTTGTCCTAAGTGAGTCATTCTAAACCCCAATTCTAACCCCAATAGTTCATTATACATGTGCAATCCAGTCCTTATTTATACCAACATCATTATCTTAGGGTCTTAGTCCTCCATGATCAGCTCTCCCACTTGTCTTTGTACACTACTACTCTTGTTCTTGGTTGGTATCCACTTTCGGTTCGCACAAAAAAAAAAAAAATCGAAAAAAAAGAGAGAAAAAGTGGAAACCACCTTTAGTCTGGAATGACAAGTGTCCCTTTGAGGCATGCGCTGTGCTACCCTTTGAGGCAATATTGCCACTGGGAACACTTCACAGCCACCCTTTAAGGCATGCGCTATTGAATGCTACCCTTTGAGGCAATACTGCTACTAGGGAAGCCTTCCTTCCAGGCTAATAAGTCAATAATGTAATTCGTGTCGGTCGTGTGGGATTGAGTTTGGTTCTAATAATTCTGAGTCCTAAGATGATGATACATCAGCACACTAAGCACAAGGATGGATTCACAGTTTTGATGTACAGTGGGGTGAACAGTTGGTGCTTTGATATTGTCATGAGGATAGAGACTCTTGATGTGCACCTTCTGTTTATATGTAGGTTAATATCTTTGTTGCATGGGCGATTTGGTTAGTTAGAATGTGTGCAAACTTTTCCCTTATATATATTTGTGTTTTTGTTTGTAAATCCATTTCATTTTTCGGTTTATGTTTCTCCCTTCCTTTTCACGTTTATTTTTCTCTTTCAAAGATTTTGTGGGTATATCTTCTACAAACCCTCACGAGACCTTACTTGTCCACTTTGGGAAACTAAGGGGTTTAAAGGGCTTGTTGCATACGCTAAATGCAACTGTGATTCTTACGAAAGTGAGTTAGGTTCCTAGGTTAGTCTTTCTTTCATTTTGCTTGAGGACGAGCAAAAGATAGGCGTAGGGGTATTTGTTAGGTGATAAATTATCGCATTTTACATGCCTCTTTCACCTGATTTTAGTTCGTGTAATAATCTAATTTTTAGGCTTTTACTTGTTTTATTAAGTAATCTTTAGGATTTTTACTTGTTTTGTTTATTGTTGTAGGTAATAAGTTGAACCGAGCAAATACCGCGAAAAGGGATCAAAAACAAACGAAAAAGACACATGGAAGCATAACCAACAGTGGGCGTCGGACAGCAAGGTGGCACGGCCACCCCGAGCCACCAGGCACGGCTGTGCCCCTTTCCCCGCTCCCGTGCGCTGTTTCCGCTGTCTCGCATTCTATTTAAAGCCTTTCTTTGGGGTTCACTGGGGAGGTTCTTCCATATAATATTTAGGGTAGTTTAGTTTAGGTTCTAGCCAATAAAAACCCCATTGAAGGGATTAGATTAGGATTGTATTCGATTGATTTTGGATTCAAGCACTTGAATTTGAAGTTCCTTCGCGTCAATCCATAAGTCTTCTCCTTTCTCTCTTTTTATTCCAATTGCGTTATTATTTATTCTTGTTTTGATTATGTTAGTTTAGATTGTATTTAGTTTATATGTTTAGTTTTCATTGTTAATCCTTGTTTTATTTGGTTGCAATATTAGATTAGTTGTTTTCACTTTCCTCCATTCTCATGCTTGTTATGTTCTTCGTTAGTTTAGGTTTAAGTTTGGGTTTTTGTATTTTGTTGATGATTAGTTGATAGATTTTGTGGGTTTGGATTGCGATTAGCCTCTTGATGGCTAATTAATCTTGTTTTAGGCGTAACCATACCCAAATCTATGCTTAGAACTTAGAGTATTCCCTTACGCCTGCCAAGTGTTCGATGAAATGCTTGAGAGAGCTTTCATCCATATTTTTGGGCGATTGACTTATGCTAAGAGATGAGGTCAATTTGCTAGTGTGGGAGAGGGAATAGCCGAGTTTGGGACATAAAAATAGTACTCGATCCGAGCTAGGTCCGAGGGTTGCTAATTTTATGGTCTAATTGGGCTAACCCCATGAAAATAGGTGGTTAGGCTAATTAGACTAGCTCATGACCCTTGAGAGAGGGCTTGGGTGGTCTTTGATGCTGCAACCGACCATCTCTTGTTCATAGTGTAGTTTGGGTAGGTTAGGACTCGTCTCAATTAGTTGGTTCGTTATTTGGCGAAATCGTAAACCCAAGTTCCTTTTTATTTATTTGTTTTAGTAGTTTAGTCTTTCTTCCCTTTACTCTCTGTTTGGCCTAGGTTGATACGCTTGAGTTAGCTTTGATAATTGAAAACCACAACTCCCTGTGAAATACAACCCGTACTTGTCGGTTGCTAGCTACAACTACACTATGCACTTGCGGTATTTTTAACTCAACAGAGCAGTATGTCCAACTCTACCCCCGTAATTTTATCAATCCAACTGAAGAGTTACACCTCATAATTTTATCAATCCAACACCTTGCGAATCCCATTCTCACCATTAAGGCCTCATGGGCCTTGAATCTTCATGAGGGAAGGATGTCTATAGCCAAAATAATCATAATTGATTAGTTAACTTTTATATTTGTTTAAAATATGGGATTTAGGTAAATGATGTTGGTTTTTTTTCCTTCACATATTATCGTTACAAGACATATTTATCACTTGTATATTGATGAAAGAATAAAGTTGAAAGAATATCCTATACATACATGTCAAAGGTTGTTTGTGGCAACAGGAACATAGACTTCACTTCAGAAGATTAACTACATGTGGATAACTGCCCACTTTAATTATAGTTATTTGGAAATTGCATAAGAAAATATTAAATTTTTGCGTAGTTTCTGCTCATAAAGGTGATAATATTGCTCTTGTTCTAGAAAAATGTTTAGGGGATCTTGGTTTGACATCTAAACTCTACACCATTACCGTGGATAATGCTTAGAGTAATAACACTGTCTGTACTGCTCTTATTACTATTTTTAAGCGACATATTCATGTGCGATTCTTTGGTGGGGCATTCGTACGTGCTAAGTGCATTGCTCGCATACTTAATTTGGTTCTATGAGATGATTTGAAAGTTGTTAGCAAATCAGTTAAGAGTGTTAGAGCTACTGTAAGGTTTATTATGCAATCTTCTACTAGGTTGTAAAGATTTGAAGAGTGTGCAATTTTAGAAGAAATTGAGAGCAAGGAGTCTTTTTCTCTTGTTGTTCCCACTAGATGGAACTCCACTTGTAAGATACTTAGCATTACTTTAGTGTCTGAGCATGCATTCACAAAGTACAGTAAAAGAGACCCTTATTATAATATGAATTCAATAGAAGATGATGAAGCACATACACTTCCTAACTCTAATGATTGGAAACGAAGTGTTAAACACTTATTAGTATTTTTGGAGGTCTTCTATTATGTTACTTTAAGTTTTTTTGGTACTTCATATGTGACACACAATATGCTTTGTCTAAGATTGTCACTATTCATACCATGTTGAAACATTTGGAATAAAGAAACTATGGATGCTAATGATGAGGAAAGTGAAGAAATCGAAGAGATTGGATCTAGAGTCACAAACTTCAAAAGAAATTTCCAAGAAGATGAAGATATAATATGCTAAGTACTATAGCATACTTGAGAAAATGAACCCTTCAGCATACATTTCTCCTATCTTTGATGCTGGGTGGCAAGTTAGTAGGTCTTGAGGTTTCTCTTTATGATTTGTTTGGAGAAGTACAGGGTAGTGCTATAGTTTTGAAAGTGATGGAGAAGTTAAAAGCTTTATTTGATAGGTTAGGAACTATACAAGCCATTGACTCCTCAAAGTGGCCAAAGTGGTCGTAGAAACTAAAGTTGAGAGTGATAATGCATCCAGTGGAGTTGCCTCTTATGCTTAACAACCGATAAAGAAGTTAAAGAGGCTGGATGGAGGAAGAGGAATCTTCAAGACAGAGTTGCAAACGTACCTAAATGAGGGAATTGAACAGGGTGAAGTAGGAGATGATGTGTTTGGATGGTGAAACGTGTATGGTCCTTAATATCCCATGGTATCTCATATGGCTCATGCTGTGTTGATCGGGCCTGCTTTTTACAGTAGCATGAGAGTTGACATTTAGTACAGGAGGATGCACTCTTGATACATTTCGAACTTTTCGACACCAGTGGTTATTGACATTATCAATGTATTATCTCTTTTTAAGTATTATAAATTTATAATTTTTGTTACTATTTATAATTTATGAACTTTGTTGGATTGTGATTGTCAAAAGATGGCCCAAGCTCTTCTGTCTGCATAAGATTGGCCTAAACCAAACTGCCTGATACATGCAAATGACTACTTTGATGAGTTACGAAAGCTTAAAAAGGATAGTGTTCAATTGTTCATTTTTTAAAAATTTAGCTTATTTACATCATATGATTACATGTTCTAAATTTTATTTTTAATTCATTTTATTATGTTTATTTTAGATCTTAGTAAGTTGAGTTTTAATGATAATGCCATCGATATAGGTGGTACTTTGAACAACTAATACTGAGATCATATTGATATTATTGTTATTATGTTTCTTCTTTAAGAAACTAATATGTTGGCTTTATATTGACTAACTTGATCCTCTATTTTCTTCCATTTACTATTTGAATGATTAATTGAGCACTTGAACTAAAGGATTAAGGGGAGGAGAGTGTACTATTGCAAGGAAACCCTTCAAGTTTGAGGCTTCAAGATGTTATCTCCACTTATCATTCAAGACTTTGCATTTCGTACTTTGAGAATAACAATTCGGTAATATAATTAACTTTTAAGTTTAGTTGGTTATGTATTAAACATTGTTCTTTGGGAGTCACTTTAGATATGTGTTGTACTCACATTGGGCCATTGGTTTGGTAAGTTCGTCATGTACTTATATAATTAACTTTAGAGTGATGATGTCCTTTTAGATGTACATAATACATGTGTGCTATGATTTTAAAAAAAAAAAAAGCTTGTGATTTGTTGATAAGGATAGTGTATATCTTCATGATAAGGATAGTACATATTGTAGATATAGGATATCCTTTGTTGATATATTTTGTGTAATATTTTTGATAACTTGTCATGGAAGGCACAACTAGGCTTAGGAGTCTTTGCTATTTTCTTTGTATTTAAGCATGTACAGCCTTGTGACATGAATGAGAAAGAGTAGACAATTCTCCCTCTATTCACTCACTTGACATGGTGTCAGAGCCAAGAAGCTGAAAAATCTAGTACACGTTTGCACTTAAAGGCGGAAAGCTATAGGGAATCCAAAGACGTCGAACCAAAACTTAAGCCTTTTATTATTGATAGCCAATCTCCTTATTTCTTCCATCCTTCAGATTCCCCTGGAGCAACAATCACCACAGTCAAATTTAATGGGAGAAATTATGACATGTGGGAACAAGCGGTACGAACCGCGCTCAAAGCTAAGAACAAATTAGTAGTCATCGAAGGCAAAATACCAAAACTCGACACTAAGAATGGTAACCAATCTGCGGAGGCCAATGCGTGGGATATGGAGAACTCTATGATCACGACATGGATCATGAATGTGACAGACTCCAAGCCACATGCCAGTGTGGCATATGTTGAATCTGCACAAAAGATGTGGGATAACATTCGATAGTGGTATTCAGTCGTGAATGTCCCTAGAATCCATAAACTAAAAGCTGACATTGCCATATGTAAACAAGATGGGTAGGAGATAGTGGATTTCTTCTCTTGACTAAGAAGCCTCTGGAACGAGCTCGATAATTATGCAAAGATGCCGACTTGTACGTGTGGAGCAACGGAGAAAACTGCCAAGATAATGGAGGAGGAAAAAGTACATCAATTCTTGATGGGCTCAACGACGATTCATTCTCTACAATTCGGAGCCAAATCTTAGCTCTAGAGCCATTGCCCTCGCTTGATAAGATCTTCAACATGGTTCAACAAGAGGAGAACCATAAGAGGATGATGACTACTCGAGACCACAAATATGATGAGGTGGCTACCTTCGCTGTGACTCACCCCAACAAAGCCGATTTTCAATAGCAAAGAGGTAGATCGATATGCGGTCACTATGGGAAGACAGGGCATATAGAATCAGAGTGCTATGAGCTGATCGGGTATCCACCCAGTTAGAATGTCTGAGGAGGCCATAATAGCAGCGGTAGAGGAAGAGTAGGCCGAGGAGGAGGATGGACCAACCTTGGCCGCCGATATGGAGCTGCATCATCAGGCTGTGAGGTCTCGTATGCGGAGCAAACTCAGAGGGACTTCTCAACTGCAACAACTTCAACTGAGAATGGGGATTCTCACACCACTGTGCATGGATTTACACCAGAACAGATATGGCACTATTGAGTCTCATCGAGACTCCAAAGTCGTGTTTTGAGAAACTATCAGGTAAGAAAGCATGGTTATTTGACAGTGGAGCATCGTATCACATGATAGGAGAAATTCACCTATTGAATAATGTTATTGACATTGACCCAATTCTTGTTAGCCTTGCAAATGGATTCGTGACTTATGTAGTTAAGAAGGGATTTGTTGAGTTGAGTCCCTAGCTAATGTTGCATGATGTATTATATGTCCCAAGCTTAGATTGTAACTTGATTTCTGTGGCTCAACTTTTGGATGAATTTTATTGTACGATAACATTTACTAAGAAGCTTTGCATGATACAGGACCTTACTTCGAAGAACTTGATTGGAGTGGGTGAGCCCAGGAAGGGGGTCTTTGTCTACAAGGAAGGTCCACAAACAAGTGTTCAAGCCAACAAAGCCGTCTCACATGAAGTATGGCACCACTGGATGGGACATCCTTTACGACAAGCTCTCTCTAAAGTATCTAGTCAGATTCAGTCAACACCTAGCAGTAAGCATAAAGAAGAACTTTAAGATATGTGCCTATATGAAAAACAAACTCGAATTCCTTTTCCTATTAGTGAAAATAAAGCCTCAAATTGTTTTGATCTTATACATTGTGATATATGGGGTGGTTATCGCATCAAATCTCTTTGGGGTGTTAGTTATTTTCTTATCATACATGATGATGCGAGTAGAGGAGTATCGACATACCTTACACATGATAAAAGTGAAGCATCATAATTAGTTAAAAATTTTTGTACAATGGTAATCACCCAATTTGGGGCTAAGGTAAAGGTAATTGGAAGTGATAATAGGAAAAACTTCACTTTGGGGTCTATGACACAGTTTTATAGGGAACATGGAATCGTACATGAAACAAGTTGTGTGGACACACCACAACAGAACAAAAGGGTAGAAAGAAAACATCGGCACGTTCTCAATGTTGCTAGGGCACTTAGATTTCAAGCTCATGTACCTCTGGAATTTTGGGGGGAATGTGTTTTAGCTGCTGCATACTTAAAACGTTCCTCGATTTTGGATGGAAAAACCCTATACGAGGTTTTATTCAATGCTTAATCCTCCTATGAACATATTAGGGTGTTTGGGTGTCTATGTTATGTGCATAATAACCAAAGGCCTAAGGACAAATTTGGGGAGCGTAGTAAGAGGTGTATGTTCATTGGGCATCCTCATGGTAAAAAGGCTTGGAGAGTTTATGATATGGAGATAGAGAATATTTTCGTGAGTCGTGATGTTATTTTTTCTGAAAATATTTTTCCATTTTCGGCCATAAAAAGGCATGAAAGAGATGCAGAACAGCCACATGATCAGCACCCAGAAATTTATGATACTACGTTTGGATTACATGATGAAGACTTGCCATATGAGTCTCGTTTCATGGTCTAACCGATGCCTGAAGAGGACCCATCTTTCCTAGATAGATTGCCAGGAAATGTGCCACCAGCCACACGCCTAATCCAGATTCTGGCCCTGGCCTGCCAACGCTGGGTCTGTCGATGATAGGCGGCCAGCTTTGGAGCTTTCTCCCAGGAGCGCTGGGCCTGGGCTAGTTATCGATCTGGGCCCAACTCCCACATAGGGCCTAGACAGTTCTTCTAGCAACAATGATGGGCCCGTTCACTCTGTAGAAGGACTAGGGCCCTCTATCATAGCCGCGCTAGGCAAGCACAAACGGACTCGAAGAACCTCGAGTCATTTGCAAGACTATATTTGTTATCACACCTCCACTAAAATCCCCCCGCCTCAAGCGCCTACACTCCAAAAGGTATCTTCAGGTAAACCGTATCCCATTGCTAATTACGTTACTTATCATAATTTTTTAGAAGCACACAAATGTTTCTTATCTACTATGACAAAAATTATGGAGCCTAAATACTATCATGAAGCAGTTAAGGATGTCCATTGGCGAGAAGCTATGGCCAAGGAGATTGAAGCCTTGGAATTTGAATAAGACTCGGACTCTCATTGGCCTGCCTCCAGGACGTAAGCCCATCAATTGTAAATGGGTCTACAATGTGAAGTATCATGCTAATGGAAGTATAGAATGCTATAAGGCTCACTTAGTGATTCGAGGAGACAAGCAGGTGGAGGGATTTGATTTTACCGAAAATTTTGTACCAGTGGCCAAGATGACAAGTGTTTGATGTTTTCTATTTGTTGCTACCGCCCGTGGATGCTTCATAAAATGGAGGTCCACAATGCATTTCTCCACGGTCAGCTTGAGAAGGAAGTGTACATGACCTTCCCTCCTGGCTTCAAGACTGCACAACTTAGCAAGGTGTGCAAACTTTAGAAATCTCTACATGGACTAAAATAAGCCCCCCAGATAGTGGTTTGCGAAGTTATCCTCTAACCTACTTAAATATGGCTTTATTCGATCATATACTGATTATTCATTATTCACTTACTACAAGAATGGGATCTTTATAGCCCTTTTAGTTTATGTGGATGATCTTGTACTCACAGGGAATAATAGTGATGCTTGCTCTGCTTTTAAAGCATACTGCATAATTGTTTCCGCATTAGAGACTCAGGGCCGCTCAAATATTTTTTGGCTATTGAGGTGACTCGCAATTCTGCTAGCCTATTCCTATCTCAACGCAAGTATGCCCAGAAAATTGTTGAAGAACATGGATTATTGGGTGCTAAACCCATCGAGTTTCCCATGGAAACCAATCACAAATTGGCCCTAGCAATGGGCAAGGGCTTGGATAATGCTACTCAATGCAGGCGATTATTAGTAGGACGTCTTATATATCTTACCTTCACTCATCCTAAATTAAGCTATTATGTGCACATTTTGTCCCACTTTACGCGGCATCCCAACGAGGAGCATATTATCGTAGCCAGACGAGTCCTACGCTACTTAAAAGGTAATCCAGGACAGGGTTGCTTCTGAAAAGTGATTCAAATCTACAGCTTGAAGCCTACTGCGAATCAAATTGGGGTGCATGCCCTATCACTAGATGGTCATTAATGGGATATTTTGTTACACTCAACGGATTCCCTATCTCGTGGAAAACTAAAAAGCATACAACTGTTTTCAGATCCTCAGCAAAAGCTAAATATTATGTAATGGTAGCAACTACCAGTGAGCTCATTTGGATTAGGTCCTTTCTGGCTGCCTTACGTGCGTTTCCTAAACTTCTTATAAAGTTATTTTGCGACAATTAAGCCTCGCTGCACATTACCAAGAACCCTGACCTCCATGAACGGAGTAAACACATCGAAATTAACTGTCATTTTGTCCGAGAACGCATCATATCTGGGGAGTTGATCACAGGTTATTTGTCATCTAAGAATCAGATTGCGGACATCTTTACCAAAGCACTGGGTAAACAACAATTTCTATATCTACGATCCAAGTTGGGCATTATCAACCCCTATCCTCTAACTTAATGGGGAGTGATAAGGATAGTGTATATGTTTATGATAAGGATAGTATATATTATAGATACAGGATATCTTTTGTTGATATATTTTATGTAATCTTTTTGCTAACTTGCCATGCAAGGCACAACTAGTGTTAGGAGTCTTTGCTATTTTCCTTGTATTTAAGCACGTATAGCCGTGTGACATCAATGAGAAAGAGAAGACAATTCTCCCTCTATTTGCTCACTTGACATTTGTGGAATATGTATGCTTAATGCATGCCACTAAGGCCATTACGATTGCAAATAACATGAAATTGTTCATTGAAATTAGTCAAAAACTATTAACAATTGAGTAATTCACAAAGTCATGAACTATTGTTGACTCACTATTCTGCCAGTCCATCTGTTCAAAATGCAACGATGCTTGGGCAGCAAGTGCAAAACACCCAATGCCCCAAGCAGCAGCCCCCTTTTATGGGCTTCTGGGTTTTGATATAACAACCCACAGACATCCACAAGGAGAAACACGAACTAAGCAAGATGTAACCGTGTTTATGTAGGCCATTGCCATTACAATCTGGGGCTCGGTCCAAAGTTGGTTGGACTTGGTCTATTTCAAGTTTGCCCAGTCTAGATCGACTTTGGACTAGTCCAATCCTCGGTCCTCATGGGAAGCCTTATTCGAATTTTGATGCAGGCCAATCCTGTCCAATTTGGTACAGTACTTGACCGATGAATAACCCTACTAATAGTATAGCTATTTTTATTTTGGGCTTCCTAAAGTTCTTAAGTCCAAAAAAATGGTTTTCAAAATAATAATTTTGCAAAATAACTCAAAGAATACTAAAGCTTTGTGTAAAGGCGAAATACGGGTTAAACTAGTCCATTTTGTCAAGATTCAGCTCTGACTGACATTTATGCCACATTCATGACCCCATTTTGGCGTCAAAAAGTAATTGAGTTTGCAGTGACACATTCCTCATTGAATAAGCTGTCCAAAGAAATTTTATAAGCTTAAATCTGATAAGCAATGGAGAAGATACGTGCCACATAGTTATCTAGCGGTCTTAAAACTCGATTCAATAATAATTAGACTCAACAGCCTTTTCAAAAAAAATAATCTACCAAATCGGAGGCTGGGCAAGAAAGTTATGTCCAAACCAAAATGACATAGATAACTACCACCATAACCAGAACCGCCAACTGTTGGCTAAGGATGAAAATTGTATCCGAACTCGAAAAACCTGTCTCAAACCCTCCCCATTTATAGCGGGTATGGGTACAAAAAATTGAAAAAAATGGATATGAGGCTAATATGCTGAAAATGGGTATGGGTATGGGCACGAGTACGGGTATGGGTATCACCTGTCCCATACCATACCCTCCCTGTATCCGAATTTTTTTTGGGGGTAAAATAAATTGTTGAGTAGAGTTTCAAACTTTGAATGTTGGTGATTCATTTAAAATAAAGACCCCATACCCCATCCCCTAACCCGTCCCCAACTATACAATGCATCCATTTGTGTCGCTCATTACTATGCTGATATATGAAATCACGTGACTCATGACTCACAAACCCAAAATCCTAACTCATTTGCTGTGTTCCTCACTCCCTCATTTGCTGTGTCCCTCATTTCCTCATTTAAGTCATTTCCAAAATTCAGTTTTTGTTCATGAGCTAAGTATAAGTTTTTGCACTCAATTCAATGGGCACTATATTTCTTTAGAATATTCTGCTTGGTTGAATTTAGTTTTATGAATTTATTTAGATAAAAAAAATTATGATACCCAGTGTACTCGAATAAAATTCAAAATACCCGGAAGCCCTGATGGGTATAAGTATAGGGATAGATTTTGAAAACCTGATGGATATGGGTGTAGGCATGGGAATGACTTTTGAAAATGGATACGGGTGCGGGTATAACTCCACTTGCCCCATGCCCATCCCTACTGCTGGCTCTATTCCTTTTATTATTGCTTCCTCATGGTGCCTAGTCACATGCCAGGGCATAATTTTGATTGACTTTCACTTGTTTGTACGAATATGTAACACCCCCAGCCCCTAGGATCGGGAGTGTTATTTTCTCTTAACTTTCTACTTAAATTTCTGGGGGGAAACGGACAGAGTTTCCCCTAAAAACTGCCCGTTTCCAGGCTAAAAGCCTTACAATAAACCCCTGCAGATCAACGGAAGCGTAAAACATTTTAAAAGAAGCTCAACGGCTAGACGCTGGAGTTCATAACTCAACGAGCAAGTCGCTCGGAGTATATCAAACAAAATAATTCATTAATATAGGAAAAGTAAAAGATACAACTCAACGATTCACACATCGGAGTACTGGGGTTTACATCCCAAAGTGTAGCTGATTTCAACTAAAAAGACAACTGGCTAATGAGATGGTTGGCACACATGGCCGTACAGAGCGACTCCTAAGCCGAATACACTACATGAACTAGAACACTTGTTTACAAATGTTACAATTGTAGGAATACATTACGTGACTTCGTTAATCACGTAAAGCCCCTTCAAATGGGCACACATGACACCTTGCAGGCAAGAATGGATTCCCTCGTGACATAAGTAACTTGGCTCCTACTTGTCGTAATGCAGACCTGGGAAAAATGGGGGAAGAGTAATGGGATGAGTAACCACACGCTCAGTGAGTATTCCTCGACCCCCTTAAAACAAAAACCGTTGTAGGTAGTAATATCTTTAATAGTCACATATCACGTATTCATACTTTACTATTATATTAGGCCATCATAGTCTCAAAGGACGATTCCTTACCCATGAACCTCATTCTAGCCACCTAAACCCATTTCTAGGTCCCCAAATGACCTAACTCCTTTATTAACAAGCACTTAAACACATAAGCAAGCGGCGAGGCTAAGCACAGAGCTTTCTTTCATAGATTAAGCATAAGAATCTTTCTTATTCATAAACATAACTACTTAGCATTCCATTCAAACTATGCATGAAACCTCATTCATACGATGCGCACATAAGGCTATCTCTTTTCATAATCATGCTTCTCTTGGCATTTCATTCATACGATATGCATAAGACGCACACATTTCAAGTCTCATTCAAATCTCATTCATAGGGTATGCATGGAATGTGCTCATAAGGCTTTTTTTTCTTAATCGTATTTTACTTAGCATCTCATTCATAAGTTATACTTGGAATATACACGTAACGGTTTATTTTCATAAGTATACTTTACTTAGATCTCATTTATATAATATGCACAAGTTATGCACAGGAATCTTTCTTTCTTTTTACTGAAAACACTTCATTTAGCCTCTTGAGGCTCATAAAAACTCTTCTCTTAGCCTCTTGAGGCTCATGTTCTTAAAAGAATCTCTTTCGTATTGGTCTCATAATTACCCTTAAAAACTTTCTTCCTGAAATACTTAAAAAGGCGAAACGCCGACTGCTTTCTTGCTTAGTAGGAAATTACTCTGGGTATAAGATCATCGTTTATTAAAAGAAACATACATAACGATTTGATCACATAAGTGAGGAGACTAAACTCTTAGAGGTACTTTGTTACTGCCATCCCAAGCCAGCCAAACTCGAGTGGCAACATACGCCTATCTGGACAGACATCATACTATGCTAAGACATAACTTGCATACTGAGACTTCAAGTGAGATTCAAACCACCATCCCTGAGTCATCTTAACATAGCTTATGTTATGCCAGGCGGGATACTAAGCCACCATCCCTGGCTCTTAGACATAAGCTTAAAGTTTCTAGAGTAGCTCCTCAACGTACACATAAACATAAACATAATTACTTAAACATATGCGTACTTATGCTTATTCATATATATGCTTATCTAGCAAAATAACCCATAACCCTACCATTGGTTATGGATCTTTCATTTTCAACTTGAAAGCCCTTTTAAAATCGTAATGAATTTGCTAACTCGCAATTCAAAACTCATTTAATACTTAAAGTACTTAGCTAGTATATAACTCAAACTAAGTTTCGCAATAAAACTCCTTCAATTGCCCTTTTTCACTTCGTTTCAATCATATTTGAACTTAAAGGAGGAGACATAAACAAACCAAAGTCTTAAAACATTTTTAAACTCCCTTTTAGTTCACTTTTAAGCTTCCTAAACTTATCGACTATTCAGCTGGGTCAGTTACTGATTAGTTCGACGATTTAGGATCATTTCACGCTACAAACATCTTACAAAGCAACAGGTAATTGGTGAACCTTTAGAAATATTCAAAATGGTGAAAACATGCTTTTAATGACCCTTTTAAAGATTACTAAGTTTGCAAATCATTCACATAGCATCATTTAACAATTTCAAGAGGGAAGGGTTTCACACATGGCACACTCATGACACTTCATAATCCAACTTAGCAGAATAAGCCACACATGGCCTCGCAATCCACACGATTGCAGTAAATCAGAACCCAGACACCTTCCTCACATAACAACCAACCACAGGAAACCTCGAACCACTCATAGTTCTACCTCAAACCATCCAACTACCATCTCGATCTCAATTTCACAATCTAGTATTCTAACCCCTAGGTCATACTGAAAGGCGGTATGTAAACTTACTAATGCATAACTTACCGAGCAAGCAGATATGATTCAGCAATGCGCTATAGCCAATAGTTATAACCATATACACATAAATATATATCCATATCGCATTGACTTGAAACGAATGCTTAGCAAGCTGAATTAAACTTACAAGGCATAAAACTCGATTACATTCATGTATTACAATCAAGGGGTAAACATGATCGTTTCAACATTCATAAATTATTTCCAAGGCTATAAGCGTGATTTAACTAAATAGGCAGACATCGATTCGAGGTGTTCATTTATTATTTCAAAGTCACTGTTTAGGTATAAACTAACTAATCACACAAGTGTCTGTTCTAAGTATTCTCATTTCATTTCGAAGCTATTAATCGAGCATGAATTAACTAAGTGTACATGTGTCAATTTTGGGAGCTGTTGTTGTACATGTGTCAATTCTAAACATTCACATTTCAATTCGAAGATTAAATGAGCATGAATTGACTAAGTGTACATGTATTGATTCTAAGCATTCATATTTCGTTTCGAAGCTATTAAACAACCATGAATTAACTAAGTGTACATATATCGATTCTAAACATTCACATTTCAATTCAAAGCTATTTTCAAGCGTTAGTTAACTAAACTAACATATATCGATTCAAGGTATCGTTAGGTTATTTCAAAGTTACTTTCAGGCATGAACTAACTAAACTTAACATACATCGATTTAAACTCATTTCAGCTGAAACAGAACATGCATAACCCCAATTGATCTGACTAATCCTAAACTCACATGCAACACAACTTGAGGGTTAAAACAGTTTCGAAACTACTATTACTTAGGAGGCTAGAAACACCCACCTCAATCCAAGCTAGGGATTCGCTCGAAGGGCTTTTGGGCTCGGCTTTGAGTGCTATAAGAACCTCAATCTTTGACTCACTTACTGTTGTCATGCCAAACCCATGAGAGCAAACCCCAATCTGCCCCAATCTACTTGCGACTACCGTGAATCCAAACCCCTCTGCCAGCATTGTGCTGCCCCCTAACTGTCGTGTTGCTGTCGCTGCTGCTCCTTCGGTGGTCGCCGATATGGGCCCCACCATCGACGATGACAGTCGTGGTGGCGTGGGACTTGAGGGCTTCAAAACCCCAGCCTTGGAACCGGACACCTCACTTTTACTCTCACTCGATCCCTCTCTCTTTCTCTTTACCGGGTCCACGGCCGTGACCGGCTGTGCCCACCGCAGCACCGGCGTCACCAACTCCCCCCTTCTCTCTTCCTTGCTCAATCTCTCTCTCTCTAGTGTAGTGTGGTGGTCGGGGTCACGGGGCTGGGAGCAGCAGCAGAGCTCCACCCCTTCTCTGTCGTGTTTTCATGGCCCAACAAGAAGGAGAAAGCGGCTTTGCCCCCCTTTACTCTTTCTTTTTTTTGGGTCTTAAGCCGATGAATAATTGGTATCACTAGTCTAGTTCGTATCCCAAACTCTAACCCGAATCGTTAATACGACCTTCTATCGATTATTCGTTCCCAAATATATAAAGGTTCGATTTATTAAACATCGAACTACTTCTAAGATTGACAACCTAATCGTACTTGAGAAACGACTAAATTAAACTATCGGCACAAATTAGCACGAATTATTCTCAAAATTAATAATAACAATAGTAATTCTTTTTAATAATTATCGTTCACATAAGCATATCGATAATATTTTAACTCGCAAAGTTAATAAAAATACAAATTTTATAACGTAGAAGGTAAGATAGCTAGGTTAACTTAAAATAAAGAAGGCAAGTCTTACAGAACATAAGGGGGGTTCCTCCTTCTCCTAATAGCTATATAAGAGAGGCCTCCTTTCCCCCTTGAGCACACATTTATCACTTATCTTCTTTTCTCATTCATCAGAGAGACCACCCTTGCTCTAGCATCTCTCTCTCCTTTCTCTCTCTCTCTCTCTCTCTCGCTCTCTCTCTTCCTCTCTCTGCCCCTCTCTCTCACTCATTCATTAATCATTCCTTCCTCCTTTTAACAAAAAATCTATTGGGGATGGCTTCCAACCAATTGAAAACTTAATTTGCAAATCCGAAAGAGCCCTGAACACTAGTGTTCCCAAACCGGACTGAGATGAGACCAAAGGACTAAACAAAGATGCTTCATCATCATTAAATGTGACTGTCATGATCTTTTTTCATTCACCTTGATCACTTTCTTTTCTTACATACTAATTTATGACACAATGTATATTAACCAAAGGGATCAAAAAGTTTAGTCCTTTCTAGTTCTCTTTATTTCTTTTAATTAGCATGTAAATATGACTAAATCTAAGACATTACATAGAAGATTCATGTACCTGACCCTTAGTCACTAATAAGACAAATTAGTATGAAATTTGACGATTGCAAGGAATTATTATAATTGACTATTCTTCTGTATAACTTTATAGAGGCTATTCTTAAATGGGCGACATTGGTGGGTTGATTAGTGCCCCTACCACTGGCCATATTTTCAGTCCCAGACCCAACTGTTAGCTAGTTAACATAAACTAAAGTTAGCCCCTATCGGGGATTATGGAGGTTGCTTTCTAAAAGGTTTCCATACTTCCTTAAAATATGGTGACAACTCCACTCCCTATTGTATAGCTCAAACTTTCCTATGACAAACCTAAAAGAACCATCACTGACACTCAAGTGTGAGATTAGCGCCTCTCAGCCGCGACGCTTCCAACTGGAGGGTTATAGCAAACCATTTCCGAACCTAACCAGGTTTTGGCCCGCCTATATGTAGTTTTCCAGTTCTAATTTTTGTGTCCCATAATTTTCATATCCGGCCTTCAATTTTAGTGGCCTTTTGTTTTTGGTTTGAAAGCTTATCCAGTATGGTTTCTAATAACTGTAGCTTTCTAGTAAGTGTGGATGAAGATATCAGTAAAATAGTAGAGATGTGCTATTTTTAACACATGCCTTAATGGTCAACTTGTATCTTTTCATTGCTTATCCAACTTTGGGTAATGATATACCATACGAAAGCTCATCTAATGAGAAGTATAAATATATAGAGCCCATGCATGCCCATTTGGTCTTTTTAGGTCCTTTAAGCCTTTCATTAACACCTTTGGGTTGGGCATATTGTTAAAAGGATGTAGCCACCATTTAAAGCTCTTAATTTCTGAAATCTAGGGGTGCAAAGTCTTATTGTCATAGGGTATTTTTATGAAAAGGAGGTACTTTGTAGTTGTCTTCAATAATGCACATCATAAAAATACAATGATTGCAATGTAAACAACATATGGTGTACATATTATGCTGTATGAGCAAAATATATGGTGTATATTAGTATTGGGTTTAGTGCACATACCAATTATGTTTGATGAGTGTGTGTGTGTTTTTGTTTTTTTAATGGTTAGTTGGTAAAGCCTGAGATCTATATGCCAACAAGCGTAACAAAAAGACATAGCTAGTATTCAAATCCATAGCTAGGAAAATTTAAAAAAAAAAAAAGACTACTATGTCACAACAAAATAGTTGGTAAAAGGACTCGTGAGAAGTCCATCACTTCGAATAACTAACCCATCTACCACCTTATACTTAGTGAATCAATTTTCATATTTGGTGAGTATTAGTTATATGTTTGGTGCGTATTATCACATGCACATTGATGTACACATGACCTTAGTGGGAAAAGGTTAGGTGCTTGTTCTACTTGCCAAAAGTACACTATTTTGTATACACTTGAGTGCTTCATATAGGGACTAATTATATATGTTAGACAAATATGAATAATCTGGAATACGAAATTAACTGTCGGAAATAGTCCACATCGGTAGTAATGCTAGGCGGATACCAAAGTTCCCTTTAGGGTTCACGTCCTAAACCCGAAACCCCGGTGGATGGTTGGGCAGCCGTGAAAGGGGAAGGGGAGAGACTGTGAGAGTTCTTATTTCTGTAACCCTAATTGGTCCTTTAATTCCCCCTTATATAGGTTAGGGGAACAATTAGGGAAACCACTCTAAGCAACCTCAGTGGCCGTCGGGCCTAAAAATTAGGCCCAGCCAACAACTCCCACTCATCCACATAGGTCGCAAAATGTATGCTCTCCACGAATCACAACTCATCACACTTCATATCAGGAATAGGATGTGCAATCGAAAAGTAATAAGTAGTGGTATATTAAGTTACCATCTAAATAACATAACACTTTCATGAAATACAATGCCTCAAATCATCCTATATATCACCCGTGGCATCTCTGTTTCCTTATGCCATGATATATCATATGATTATATACTCAATATAATCACCCAGGCTGATATTGCTGATGGTGGATAGATTTTTTCTTAAACACTCATTGTATCATATCTTAGCTTAACTGCTTTTCTAACGTGTACTCGTTGAACCGTATACTTCGTGGCCCTTGAGAGACGCATTAAAGTTACTCTATATCTCATGCGAATCGTTAGTCTAGAATTTCTCCTGAAAAATCTAACTTGAGTCACTAGATCAACATACTAAATGTCAATCTTGACACTCAAGATTTGCCTTTTAAGGCTTCAATATGAAATCATATCTCATATTCGACTCCCTTGAGTCTCATCTTAGACTTACTAAGGCGACTATATTCTATTACATTCATACACTTCCAGTATATGTAATCACTATTGCACACTCAGTGCCAATATTATTCAGTCTCATCCTACTCGCTGCTCAAGCATTAGGGTGATTGCCTGTGTGACTAGGCCAATCAGATGCCTATGACATTTCAATATACCTAACGTGTAACAATAAATTATGAGCATTTTGTTCATTACAAAAGAACCTTGTCCCTCACATGACAAGATATGTCCCGATCTGAACCTTGTGAATTCCTAGGCTCAACATATGAGTTTTGAACGTATCACTAGGAATATGTTTAGTCAAAAGGGACATAAACACCTTCTTGGTGTACATAGACTTTATAGTAATGTCTTTTGTCTCTAATGTGACAAGCAACACAATCTGTCTCCATAACTAACATTGTTGTGCAGTTTTTTCTTCTTCTTACATCATGACACGGCTCGCCCACCCAGGGTGAAAGCATATCCTGAGGTTGACTTAGACTCCTTCGAGTCACTATCTTAATCGACATTTGAAGATTCTCTCAACTTGAGATCTCCCCCTCATAGCATAAGACTAAGTCAGTTGTAGCATGAGGGTATCTCTCGACTCTCTTGACGATCTGGTAATGACTTACCAAGCCAACCGCAAGGCAAATGTTAGGTCGTGTACATAACATCGCATACATTGAGTTTCTTATGGCACTAGCATAAGGGACATTGCTCATTTTCTCCTTTTCTCCATCTGTTTTTGGGCATTGGTTAAGATTCAGGGTTAAACCCTTCAACTGGAGTGTCTATGGGTTTGGAATAATGCATACAGAATCGTTCTAATACTTTCTTGATATATGCCTCTTGGCTCATAACTAAAAGTTTCTTAGGACGATTTCTAATTATTTCCAAGCCTGGGACATACCTGGCTTCACCCATATCCTTCATCTCAAAGACGGAGGATAGCCACTTCTTAGTGGCTTTGATTATCTCCAAGTTATTCTCAAGCAGTACTATGTCATCAACGTATAGAGTCAGAAACATAATCCCTCCGGTTGATCATTTGACATACACACAGTGGTCTTCTGAAATCATGGATATGCCAAATGAAGTTATAGTTTTATGGAATCTTAAGTACCAAGATATGGAATATTGCTTAAGACCATATATGGACCTTTTAAGACGACACACCTTGTCCTCTTGTCCCTTTAATACAAAATCAATGGGTTGATCAATATGGATCTCTTCCTCAAAGCTACCATCAAGGAAAGCAGTCTTTACATGTATTTAAAACAACTCTAAGTCCAAATGGACAACCATGGCTAGGAGTAGGTGAATAGAGGTAAATCTCATCATAGGAGAAAATGTCTATTCATAGTCTACACCTTCAATTTGTGTAAACCCTTTTACCACTAAATGGGTTTTGAACTTATCAATCAAACCATCTGCCCGACGTTTTATCTTGAAAACCCATTTAAAATAGACTAATGTTGGGGTGGAAGATCAATAAACTCCCAAACCTTGTTTCTCACCATCGAGTCCATCTTATCCCTCATGGCGTCCATCCACTCTTTATGGTTTGGTGAGTCAATCGCCTCTTGGTAAGAGGTAGGCTCCTCAATTTCCAAGGGAGTGCATAAAAATATTGCCTCTTCGATTTGAAAATATCGTTGAGGAAACTTTCCACGTTCACTCCTTCGGATCATGGGATATTCAATGTTTGTCTGCTTAGGTGAGGCATCCCTCCCCTTTTTTCTAAGAGTTGTGGGGCCCTAAGCATGTGGAGAATCACTCCCACTATCCCTGGCATCCCTCCCCCTTCTCTAAGAGATGTGAGACTCTAAGTATGTGGAGACTCATTCCCACTATCCCTTTGGGGCATGAGATCTTGAACATGTGGACTAACTACATGTTCGGTAATCGAAGATTGAGGACGGATCTCATTCATGGGCTGACTCTTCTCATGTATAGAAGATTGAGGAAGAATCTCATTCTTCTAAGTAGATAAGTCTCCCCCATCCCTTTCGGGTAGTGGAGGCATATCATCTTCAGTGACTTAGTTAGAGTCCAAATTCTCCCCCTCATCGAAAGATGGTTGGATGTCTTCTTGTAACTCAAATAGTTCGACATCCTTCTTTATTTCACCAATGGTTGAGAACTCATCCTCGAGAAAGTCGACATTGCAGGAATCTATTATTGTTCATTAGATTGTGCGGGATATCTAATGAACATCATCTTTGTGGGTCTTGGACCAAGTTTTCCCTGTTTATGGGTTGGGTTATGCACATAGTCGACCAAATCCCATGGGCATAAGTCATTTAAGGATGGCTTCTTATCATTCCATAACTCATATAGTGTTGCAGGTATACTCTTGCTTGGCACACGGTTAAGGATATAGGTTGTCTTGAGTAACATATCCCCCCAAAACGGATTAGGAAGTTTGCATGTGTTCATCATTGACCTGACCATGTCAAGCAATGTACGATTCCTGCGGTTCGCAACACGATTTTGTTATGGGGTATGTGGAATCGTTAGCTATCTTTATATATCTTTTTCCTCATAGAAATCTCTGAACCTATCAGAAGGATATTCACAACCTCGATCAGTCCGAAAATTTCTGACTCTTTGTTCCAATTGAGTCTCTACTTTTTGTTACGAAGCGTTTGAACATATCGAGTACCTCATAGCAATGAGATGGTAGGTACACATACCCACCTCGTGAATAACCATCTACAAGGGTGATGAAATAGATAACCTCGTAATGTACCTTAACATTCATATGTCTGCAAATGCCTGAGCGGACTAATTATAAGGGACTAGATGCTCTAGAAGCCTTACCAAAAGGCTTTACTTCGCCAACTAGACATTTCTTACTTCGGCAACTTAACCCTAGTGAGTTGATCTAAAAGGACCATCTCTATCTTGACCCTCATAGCCAAGTTGAGCATGCCTAAAAACAGGGCTCAAAGAAAACAGCAAAGACGGAAGATGTCGAGATAGACGGAAATTAAGAGAGAAAACTAATATCAGGACTAAAAGGTATAAAGGTATGACCCTAAGTGCGTAGAGAGCATCGTAGAGTAACAACTTATTTCCTCCATGGGGTTTAAGCTGATGAGCTAACGTGTGCTATGTCAAGGACATGTTCCTCACTGTCGTTTCCTAAGACAACGGTCTGTGAACCCATCGGGCAGCGGTGAATGTTCACAAAATCAGCTCAGCCCTGAACTATGTGTTTGGTTGCTCCCATGCCTACAGTCCACTAAGGTAAAAATTTGGTAACTACTGCTTCGGAGCACATATGTTACCCTAGTTAGCTTGGGACAATCCCAAGTAGTGGGTTTCTTCTTTTCACAGTTATAGCACTTCACACGCGCTACATTCTACTCTCTATTGACCTCGACCTTTTACTCTTTTAGTAATACCATCCTTGGGTTTGGAGTTTTGAAAAGGAGATAAATCTGGTCAAACCGGATGCCAAGCTGATCCCATATTCCTCAACAGTGGATAGCTTTCAAATCTCCTTACCAGATCATCATGCATGCAATACCACATAGCTAGCGTGCTGGTCGATCCTTCCTTGAACCGTTCATGGCATGTAAGTAGCCTCTCTCTTGATACTGTTCTCAAGCAATTACATCTATCTTATTCACATCATTGCCTATCATAGGAGACTTTAAAAGTTGTTGAGTGTTCTAATTCTTTAAGTTTATTCAAAAGAAGCTAAATCTTCTAACACTATGTATTATAGTCTAATTCTATATTTACTTTCCATCAGTAAACCAATCACCAACCATATTTTAATTGTCATATCTAAAAGTATATATTTAAAAGACGAACATTAGGCATATTGTCAGATAATTAAATTATCAAAAACTCAATCACTTATGTCGTATAATCGAAAATTTTGCTAAGCTCATAATCATCACATATAAGCATAACTAGAAGCTTCTATAATTTAATTACTACATTTTTTCATAAAACAAAATTTATGGAGTGCACAATTTGTTAAACTAATTAACACATCCAGAAATATCATAAAGATATTTAGCTTTAATCATGTAAAACAAATTTACACGAAGTTATATAAAACGAATTTATATAGTCATTAATATGTCATTTAAAACTCTATTTAATGACACATTAATGAAAAAGGAATTACACGTAGTAATTATGTGAGACACATCATTACTCACCTTAGTCTATATAAAACAAATTCATATAATATGTCTATTTAGCGATGATAATACATTATTCTATAAGGCCAAAAAAACACATTGATCCATGTAAAACATATTTTACACAAGGTTTATTTTATATGAAACTAATTCATATATTCCGTTACTAAAATAATTTGTTTATTTTCTTGATATATAGCACGCAATTATACATCGATCATATCTTTCATATAATCATCACATATGGATGTGAACTAGGAGTTTCTTTAAGTTAGTTATCATAATTTATAAAAGTTTGGTTAAACTTATTAACACATTAATGGGTGATTATCACACAGATATTCACTTTCAACTATGTAAAACACATTCATATAAGCTTTATGAAACTAATTCATAAGAAGTGTTCCGAACAAAGAACTCCTATAACATAAATTTATATGTAACTATAATATTATTACCCAAAAAAAAAAGCAACATGAAACAAAAGCTCATGTTATATAAAACTAATTCATATAACATATTATTAAAACAAATTCGACGTATAACACATAGTTATACGTCATGCCTCTAATTTTCATACTATAATTACATAAACAAAAATATGAAATAGTCAATAATAATGATATAAACATATCAAATAATCTCATAATTATTTTCAGCATATAAGACTAACTTATACAATTATGAAGATAATTAATTACAAATTCGCCCAAATTGAGAATCAGATTAAATGGGCTGGAAATAACCTGGCCCAAAAATTGGATGGGCTTAAGAATATAAATGGCATGATATACAAAAAAATAGCCTAGAAAAGCGGCCCAAACGGGGGCCTTTTATGTTAGTAAGAACCGGGCCCATTAAAACGAGGCCAACCTAGGCCTTTAAGTGAGTAACACTCATTTACTAACCTCCTCCCACTAACCCTAAAGGTCTCACTCTGTGTTTCTTACTTCTGCCTCTCGAGCTTTCTCTTTCTTCTCCTCTTGAACCCGAAAAGGGAACTCCTTTCTCTCTCTAGATTTCGCGCCGCCATGGCCATGAAAGAGTGGAGCACTAAGCTCCTTCTTCTTCCTCGATGATCGACTTCATTGCAACGACCCAGATGATGAATTAAAACCATCACCCACACCGCAACACAAAAACGCTCTCACCCTTTGATCTATACCAGCTTGATGAGAACCGAGAGCACCCCCATGTAGATAGGCCGAAACCGAGTCTGGGGATGCAACCCACGCGCCCAACACGCCACTGAGGCGGCGGCGTGTGGATGCACGCGCTTTTAAAGGTCGCGATTTTGCAGTTTTTCTCTCTATGGTTGCGTGGATCGTCGTGTGTGGATGGCGAACGAGGAAGAAGGAAGCATAAAGAAAAAACCCTTTGTCGAAAGTGCGTAACACACATGCGTCATCCCTTATAGTGTTTCTCTTATGCGTTAGGGTTCGATTTCTCTTCTACCCCTTTCCTCCCCTTTTTTTGTTGTTTTGGGCGGTTCCAATGGAGGCCACCGAGGCCTCACTGGATCTACTGCCACCACGATCACTAAGGCATGGGCGTGGGCAGTTGTGAGGTTTGTAGAGATCTTTAGAGGGAGTTTCAGGGTTGTGGACTATATAACTAAAACATGCTCAAAAGATTCAAACTTTAATTAGTAAGGGCATGCTTGTAAAATAATCAATCTGGGCATATCATATTCTTGAAACCAAAAAAAACATGCTTTTAATTGCATAATGACGATGATTAATCAACTAATCATGTTTCTCACATATTAATCAAGGTATGGACAGATTTAAGCATGAACTTGATTAATCTGGGCATGACTTCGATTAACACATAATCGCATAAATAATCATGCTTGTAAAATATAAAGATGCTGAGCGATCTGGGCATGAATTAATATCAGTTATTGTGACTAAATTTTCAATCTTTAGTCAATTCAAGATATTGAAGTCATAGAAGCATGCTATTAACTTGCATAATTACGAAAATTAAGTGACTAATCATATAGTCATGTTATCAAAACTAAGCATGCTTGTTAGATCATTAAACGCATTAAATAGGACTAATCCGATAAGTGAGGCTCTGATACTACTGTTAGACAAATATGACTGACCTGGAATGCGGAATTAACTGTCGGGAATAGTCCATGTTGGTAGTGATGCTAGGCGGTTATCAGAGTTGCCTTAGGGTTCACGCCGTAAACTCAAAACCCTGGTAGATGGTTGGGCGGCTGTGAGAGGGGAAGGAGAGAGACTGTGAGAGTTCTTATTTCTATAACCCTAATTGGTCCCTTAATTCCCCCTTATATAGGTTAGGGGAACAATAAGGGAAGCAGCCCTAAGCAGCCTTAGTGGCCATCGGGCCTAAAACATTAGGCCTGGCTAACAATATATAACTCCAAAGATTGTCCTCGTTCATCTTGAAAGTTGAACGACTCAGAAGAACATTCATGTCTCGAAGTAAGTTTATAAGTACTTCAAAGCTTGCTTATATGGACCTTATTTTTCATGGATAAATGGTCAACATCATCTAGGCTAAGCCTGTGAACAATTTTCTTGCTTCACATCGGTGTTTCATATAACTAGTTGGACATTTGTTCTATCCTCCCGCTCTGCTATTGTCTAAACCGGGGCTTGCATGCTGGGATTTTCCCTAATTTCGTTCGTTTTGGCCGGAGCCCATGTTAAGATGAGATAATATAAAAACTTCTACAAACAGTGTTTGAAAGTGTAGTAAGGAGCAGGAAGTGTGTGTAAGCAGACACGAGTTCAACTCCCACAAAAGACATTTGTCTTTCTAAAATTTTTAAAAATCATTTACTTAAATTGAACTATTTCTTTATCAATTTGTCTAAATTAAAGTTCAAAACTTCGATTTTTTCTTACAATAAGGATTGCTATTTTTTATAATTTTACAACTATCGTATTGCTCACTTAAAGCATATGCTCATTAATCTATTAGCAACATTGGTCACTAAAAATTTATCTCAACAAATTCAAAATATATGTCCAATCATTAAAGTATATTTTTTTGGTATTAGTTATCCTGCTCATTATAAATTTATCTCAACTAATCAGGCTTCGAGTGCACAATTACATTGTAATAAATTAAGGTCGTCTCTCATAAGAACTATGTTAATCGACTTGGCTTTATTCCCTTAAGATTGACGAAGCAAATCAAAATTTAAGAATGAAATTGAACTAATCTACTATCTAATCGAATGGATAAATGTCTGAGGAATTAAATCTAGCAGGTAATTAACAATCTCAAGGATAGATCAAGTACTTTCTCTTTAATTAGAAATTTCAAGACTGATAATTAAGATATCACAACCCTCTTTCAACATGAAGTGAAATACTCAAATAAAACTCATCATCAATTCTCATGGATTCTCAATTCATTTAGGTTCATTATGCACTCACTCATCATTTTAGGTCGGTAATTCTTTCCCTAGATATCACACAATCAAGTCAACTTTAGTGACTCTGAAATCGGATTTACCATTTCAGTAATTCACCCGATATCTAATACAAGCAAGAAGGTGAACAAAATTCTTATAGGCAGTTCACAATCCACACTTGATGAAATGAACCTAACAATTCAAAAGCACGAAAACAATCAATTTAAGAACACATGCAATCGCAAGTTGAACATTAATCCCAAGATTTAAAACTACAAATTAACATAAATTACATAATCTAATCTATCAATCTAGAAAACCATAAATATAATAGAGAAAAGAGAAGATAAGGGAAAGAATTTCTTAGCCTAACCATGTGCATCCATCAATTAGAAACTCGATCCCACTTCTTTGTGAATCTCCCTCTTCTACTTACTCTCCCTCACTCTAAAATGGAGTCTAATTCTAATCTCAATGGTAGAAAGAATGGTGGATGGATGATAAAAATGTATCTTATATTGCTAAAACTGAAGAATCAAATGTCAAATCGCATAGAAAACAAAACAGACACTAAAAAACAACCCTGTCGCAGACTGTGGCAAACCACCATATATAGACCGTGGTAGGCTCTGCCTTTTTGAATTCTTGAAGCTAATCAACTTGGGTTCACTATGTATGCTAACCTGGGTTAACCATGTTGTATACTCGAATAACTATCATCAACAACAATAAGTCCAAGTGTCAAATAGAAAAAGGACATAAAATCACACAATCATACACACTGATCCTAAAATGACACCTAGACACTCATGAAATTCTTTGCAAATATGGCATGCATCACTCCCCTAAGCTTAAACCTTCACTTGTCCTCAAGCAAACCCTAGATAAGACAACAATGGGAGAGGCGTCTAGGATTCAAAAATATAACAACCTTCTAACTCATAGCACATCACAAGCAAGAATATTGATAAATGACAATTCGAAATCAAGAAGGCAAATATTTTCGAAAAATTATAAGACCACAAGCTCAATATCGAACTTAGTCACCCCCAAGAACCACAAAGCACATCATGCAAGCATGTGAAATTGAGTGGAGCCACATGAATTGGTGGAACCTTACTTTTGGGGAATGTAGATCACTTTCTTTCATATGTTCAAAATATAGTATAGGTTCACTCAAGATCATTCCAAAGATGCAAACTACCACCAGTAAGATGCAATGTGCACATAACAATCAAGAAGACTTTACTTGGGTTATAATATGAGCTTAAGTGTCTAGGGAGCAATCAACAATGCACTAAGTAACCATAACGCTCACCAACACTCAAAATGCCACCAACACAATGAACATACCCCATAAATCAACTAGGAAATGAGTTTATAAGGAAGGAACACAAGCTACTTACATGTCCAATGTCAATCAACTTTTTCTTTTTTTTAAATTCTTTCTTCCTTTTTTCAACATGATTTTCCTCTCTTTGTTTCTTTTATTCATTGGGAAATGAAATGCGAATTTCAATTATTGAAATGCATAGGATCAGTAAGTATCAACTTACAACCTAATTCACATATATTTACAACCCGAATAAGAAGGAAACAACTCCAAATGCTCAATATCAATAGCCCCTCAACATGCCAACATACCAAACAACGTTAAACACAATTACCCCAAAACTACACACTATATACATGAAGTTGTGCTCCATAAACTATATACATGAAGCTATGCTCCATAAACTATGCTTAAAGGTAGGAATATGTGTATGGCCAAGAGGTATATAAAGGACTCACAACGCAGATGAGTATATGCTCAAAAGCGCTAGTAGAAGAGATAAACATGTAACACAATGGTAGACTATTTAGCTATGTGGGTAAAGCGTCCAAAGAAAAAACGTCTTTATCATATCATTAAATATGCGCATTCTAATGTGATTTTGTACAAGAATCTAGGCAAGTTCTAGAGATGCGGCTTGGAAGAACCACACATATGAAAGAACGTGAGACCAAATATAATGAATTAGTTCAAATAAGGCTTAAATCTCATAGGATATCTACCAAAGTCACATCTAGCTCATAAAAAGAATCTTATGTATCAATATTAGTGCAAAAGACTTTAATGGGTAATATAGTTCTCAATTAAGACGAGGGCAAAAATAAGAAATATTCACAAAACCTTCAAAATTTTCACACCAAAGGGGTCTCTCATTATAAAATCACTCAAGCTCATCAAAGTCATCATGCCATGCAAAATAATCATTGGAGGCATCTCAATCCAATCTACAGCATCCTAACGTGAACCTAAAAATTCAAACATAAAATATAACAGACCATTTCAAATGAAAAGAAACCTAAAACTACATACTTTAACTAGTATGCAAACTAAAACCCAAAATGGAAAACATGAAACTACCCCTCCCCCATGTTTAGATAAAGCATTATTCAAAGTATAGAAAGTAGGAGAAGGAAAAGAAAAACGAAAGAGAACAATCTCACGAGGTTCAATGCTAGTGCACCTAAGTTAAGACCTCCTAATAACCAAGGCACATGTAGCATAAGTCACTCCATCTCAAACTCAAGACTTAGCTCACTGCATTGGATGCCATCAAAGCACATAAAAGCTTATCAAACTCCTGGGACCACAATTTAGAAAATAAAAGGTAAGAGGCAATAAGAGAAAGCACCCCAAAGATAATAAGTCTCCTCTTAACCTCATCAAAGGCCTCAGAAGAATCATATGAAGGATCAAAGGATGCAGTCTGCATGACTTTCCTAAGCAAGTCCTCTAGGTATGCATAATAGGGGTCAATGGAGGATCATGTACTCTAAGTAACCTAGGGACACATATTCATCAACACTCCCTCCAAGCATATTAAACATGTTGTCCTTATATCTCAAATCCATAATAGCAACACAAATCATAGGATTATAAATGTATGTGCCAATGTTATACTTTGGGGAAGGTAAGGGTAACGAACAAAGAGGGGAAGCATGTGAATGATCAAGGGGATTCAAGAAAACACTATTATTAAAACGAAAGCTTAGAGACTCCTCATGCACAAACGCATCATGTGACCCATCCAAAGAAGTCTCAACTAAATCATGCACTTCACTAAAATTATCGTCTAACTCAAAACATGCCTCAACAACAAACCTAGCAATAAATCCAAAAGAGTCACCCACCCTGGGTCTTATGCACTAAGCTAAAGGAAAGGATGAACTAGGTAAGGTCATGACAAAATCAATATTGTCCATGGGTGATGCAAAATCAGGTTGAACATAACATGCATAAAAAGGGCACGGATTTATATTGTGTTAAAAGAATTACACATGTTACACCAAAAAATGAAATGATAAGATCTAGCATAGAATGCACAAGGATTAAGGAACGAATACCAAGAAATATGACTAGTCTTCTGAAATTCTAATGAATCCCAAGCAAGTCACTCAAGCAAATATCATGCCTCATCAACGCTTTCACCAAGAAAACCTTAGTACTCCAAAAGAGCATGTGTTTCACCATTCACACCTTATCAACAATGCCTAAAACTTTCCATTTACATACAATAATCACATGCAGCAAGAAAAGCATTTAATCATCTACAATGCCTTGAAAATAATTCATGTTGGAATTGAGGGAGATAGAAAATTGCCATTGATTTTCTTTTGAATTTAATTTCCAACATATTTCTTTGGGTTTTGTTTTTTCAAAGAAAAATAAAATGCTTAGCCAAACCTATCTGGAAAAGCCTAACGGTCGACACTAGCTCTTGACAATTACGCCAAAAACTTGATCAAGATATAGCGCATGGTCACATTATAACAAATGAAGGTCATCCCCCACAAGGACTATGTCAATCTACTGGGCTTTATTCTCTCGAGATAGGTAAAGAAAATTAAAATTTGAGAATGAAATTGAACCAATCTACTATCTAATCTAATGGATAAACATCCAAGAAATTAACTCTAGCAGGTAGTTACTAGGTTCAAGAATAGGTCAAGAAGTTTCTCTCTAATTAGGAAACTTTAAAATCGATAATCGAGTTATGACAACCCTCTTGCAAGATGTAGAGAAATTCCTACATCAAATCAATCATCAATTCTTGTAGATTCACAATTCATTTAGGTTCATTATACATGCACTTATCATTTTAGGCCTCTCAACTACTAATTCGTTCCCCATATATCACACAACCAAGTCAACTCTAGTGACTCTGACATCGAATTTCATAATTTAGTACTTCACCCAATATCTAACACAAGTAAGAAGGTGATTAAACTTCTTACAATCAATTCAAACTCCAGACTTGATGAAATGAACTGAACAATTCAAAAGCACACCAAACAATCAATTCAAGAACATATACAATTGCAAGTTCAACGTTAATCCTAAGATTTAAAACTATAAATTAATATGAATTACATAATCTAATCTATCAATATTAGAAGTAACAAATCTAGTGGAGAAAAGAGATAAGGGAAAGAATTGTTCAGGTCGAACGCGTGCATATGTCAATTGCAAACCTTATCCCGCTTTCTCGCAAGTATCTCTCTTCTACTTGCCCCCTCACTCAAAAATGGAGTCTAATTCTAATCTCAATGTAGAAAGGATGGTGAATGCATGATAAAAATGCATCTTATATCGCTAAAACTGAAGCACCAAAAGTCAAATCATGTGGAAAACTGAAGAGGCACCCCAAAATGACCCTGCCACTGACTGTGGCAACCACCACGGATAGACCATTGTAGGCTTTACCTTGCTAAATTCCTGAAATTGCGTACCCGGGTTCAGCTTGCTGCATACCCGGTAAATCATGTTCCTTGTGCATTTTTTGCTAATTTCAGTGAGCTTTTTGGCCTTTTGAATCATTCTTCATCAATTTTGTAGACACACTCAAGTTCTCTTAGCTAGTTTCTGCAAAATATCATCAGTAACACCAAACCAAGGGTAACACATAAAAGGGGTATAAAATTACACAATCATGCACACTAATCCCCTAAAATGACACCCAAACACACATTAAATCCTATGAAAATATGACATTCATCACCTCCTAACTAGATTTAGGTGTTAGCATACTAAAATATTTGAACTATTTTTATTTTTTGATCAACTATGGCAGAAGTATTTCTAAGAGCTGTAAAATATTTTTAGTGAACAAATTCGGGTGTATAGTAGCATTTTTTAGTAAGATATATGTACAATATTTTTTGTGACCAAACCCCAGATATAGAGACACGTCGGTCTAGGTTTGTCTGTGTAACGACCCGACCTTAATGTTCATATTAACTACATGGAATCATCTTAATTACAAATTAATCAAGTTGGGCACAAGTATTTCAACCCGTCATTTTCTCATTTCAATTCGACACTTTCTTCATATGTATTTATACCATTGCAGGATGAACCGGCAGAATGGTCTCGGAAATGGATTTTTGTCACTCATAGAATAATTCATTAAAATTCTAAAGGGATAATTGAACGTCTATTCCCATAAAAATGTCTTTCAAAATTTTGCATCCAAAGTTCCCAAAAAAAAAAAAAGGTCAAAGTTGGTTTGACCTGTCAAACCAACTTTGACCGGTCAAAGGCGGTCAAACCGCCCCCAAAAGAAAAAATCTTAGATTGTTTTTACTTTTTGCATGTATAAAAGGGGGGGCTCCTCACGCCACTCACACACACACACACGCCCAGAGGGGGGGAAGGAAAAAGAAGAGAGAGAGAGAGGAGAGGAGAAAGAAAGGAAGAGAGAGAGAGGGAGAAGAGGAGAGAGGAGAGAGAAAGAAGAAAGGAAAAAGGAGCAGGAAGAGGAGATTAAAGTTATGGGTTTTGGAGCAAATTTGAGGTGAGTAATTCTTGATTCCTTGCTCTAAAAATTTGCATTTGATATTGTACGACTTAGTATAGTAAGGATATTCATGTCAAGCAGTAGACTTCAATCGTATAATTTCATGATTAATTATAACGATTAAGGTATCGTGATTTGTTCATTATGATATGAATGCATTCATGCGGGTTTCGAAGTTATGAAATTGAGGAAAAATTTCTCTGATAAATTTATGCTGCACTACGGGAATGTTTTGATTATAGTGAGCCATTAGGCTGAAAAACATAGTGACAAGTTTACGGAAGAATATACATATTATTTGGAAATTTGCGATCAAGGTATCGTGATTTGTTCATTATGATATGAATGCATTCACGCGGGTTTCGAAGTTATGAAATTGAGGAAAAATTTCTCTGATAAATTTATGCTGCACTACGGGAATGTTTTGATTATTGTGAGCCATTTGGCTGAACAACATAGTGACAAGTTTACGGAAGAATATACATATTATTTGGACATTTGCGATCAAGTTCATGGATTTTAGAGATGCACTTTGAAAGTCATGAATTCTAAATGTGTATGTTAGGAATATTAATGGGTATGATAGGAAAAATTAGGGCTGGCTAAATGTGACTATATGAGTTCATTACGTAACGTTCTCAGGAAAAGAGCTTATGTCCGGACTACAGAACGTCCCAGAGTCATGACCATAGCAGAGACTATCATGAATATGTCATTTATATTAAGGAACCAGTAATTATACTAAGCACGATAATAATTCGGATAACAATAAAATGGCCAAAATTTAAATTATGCAATGACCAAAAAGATAAACATTACTAACAAAGCAAGAGCAAGTAACAAAATTATACCACTTATAAGAATACGGTAGTGACAATGCCGTTACCCCATTACATGTTTATCACGCTCATTAAACAAGTGTTTGTAGTATAAAAGACAGGGATTTAAATTATCTATTAAAACAAGATATTCAGGGACAGGGATGACAGCAAAACAAAGTAGAGTCAAGTCAATAACCTTCTATATGCTAATAATTAGCACATGGCTCACGGAATTCAAATTATCGATCAAACCAAGAAATCTCAACAAATTTCATAACCTTGCACTAATCACAAGAGAATTACATATGTAAAGCAGGAAGGAGGCCACATTTGCTGGTTCAAGCTGCCAGCGCATATTTTTCATTATAAAGAAGAGGGAATCTCAAAGACCAGGTACGTATATTGCCTGTGCTCTTCAAAAACTCATAGTGTTCTCAGCAATACAAAATTAATATAAGATTCATTTAATGAATCAATTTCTCAATGTTTTGTCACCTAAACAAGTGGCCCCGCTAATCATCATCAGGGCTTATGCCCAGCAATTATCAAGGCTTATGCCGACCAATATACCAGCACGCGGCGTCAACTCAGGCTTCTCGATCGGCCTGGGGGGTGAGCACCCAAAGTATGATCGTTTAAAGATGTACATCGACCAAGGGGTCCACTTTCAGATAATAATCAGCAGATCCATTTTACTTACGCATCCTCTCTCTCCTGTTTGTAAAGCAAAAATGGTTTGAAATGCGGTCGGCCCAACTCATTTACCACAACTTATTTTACCGCATAGGAATGTACGTGCTGAGCTTCGGCTCATCATTTGCATGTTTTCATGTTTTCTGTTTTAGGTATGGGAAGAAGGGAACAGTAATTCTTCGTAATTCTCTTGAGAAACTAGAAAGCCGCTAAAACAAGGGACATCTACTGATTACTAGCTAGTCAGCGCTTACAGTTATGATAGGTGAGTAACTGAGAGGTTACGGTTGCCATTTCTTTGAAATCTGAGGACAATGATACTTCGCACTAGTACCTCAAAGTTACCATATGAGGAACAAATAATATGAAGAGACAAATACTTGTCTGAGGTAATTTCAGTTGTTTACTAAATTAGATAGCCTTGTTCCAACCTGGAACGACGGTAACGCCTCCCTTCAAAACAAAAGTCTTCATCTGCAGATTAATAAATTCATGGTTAAGCTAAGATAAGCAACATTAGCTTTTGGGGGCATTACAGTTATGGTATCAGAGCCCAGGTTTAGCATCACTGTGAGCTAGAAGGATGCCTATGAGGTAGGCTGGATTAGTGAGACAAATGTGTGACCAGGAATTCATATGTATAAGTGTATCATGGGGATGTTTTAGAAAACATTTACCTAGCCTGAATCTTTTGATAATAAGATCAATGGTATAGTTATATAATTCTTTAGGGGTTTTATCGCTAGTAAACTAGAGCAAGGATGCATTTAGTCAACTTCTTGGTGACGTGTGTAGTCCAAAAAAGTAAGCTAAGCTCATAGCAAATCTTGTGGAATCTTAGGTCACTTATTTGTCATCAGGAGACTTTCAACCTAGAGAATTGGTTTTATTATGATGTAATGAATACATAACGTTTGGGTATCGTGAGGTTTCAACTATTGCAAGAAGGTAAAGTTTGCAAACGCTTGTATGATCTAATGCAGTATTGAATTATATTATACATGTGAGACGGGAGGAATGTACCTTGCAGCGATATTCATAGGTTGGATTATTAGGAAATATCCATCACAAAGTTGTAGAAATAGGAATGCAGAGGGCCTATCGCAGTGTCATGAATGCTTTACAATAATCATAAGGAGTCCTGCTGGGCAATTCAATAGCCTATGTGGTGTAAATTGATCTTATATTGATTGTATGGGTCAGGATAAGATGTCACACAAAGAATGTGTTGTTGTTAAGGTGCATGTGGAGTATGTGAACCTATGTAGGCTACCGACTACTAAGTGCAGACAAGTCATTATACCTTAGAAGCATGGTTAGCAGTAACAAAGGCAAAAGGATACGGGGAATATTTATATCTGGAACGTTAGGGGACGTTTTGAAATCTGGGTTGTTGACCCAGATCATATAAATAAGTAAGTCTCAACTTGGGCAATATAGACATAGGAAACATCGGGAATGTGTGGGGAGAACTCTTTCAGAGATTCCCAATTCTATAATGTTATATGAGATAAATCAAAATCTACAGGTACCTGGAGATTATCATGGATGAATTTAGGTGGCATATCTCAAAAGACTCTTGAAAACAACTAAGGTTTGAAGTTGCTCATGATCATACGAGTTTAGGGTGTAATGATGAGATTTTGTGATCTTTGACATTGGTAATGAATATCAAGATGTGTATGCTAATCCACATGAGTTCAAGAGTGATTTTAGTGAATGGTTATGTGAAGAAAAGTTTGCAAATATGTGGTTATTGCGCTGTCAATAGACCTAAAACATAGGTTACTTTGGGAGAAAATTGGTATCAATTGGCATATCAAACATTCATGCTTTTTGGTTTAATGATAGCTTGAGGAGTTAGCTTTCAATAAGCTCTGGAATTACTTAATTTTGAGTTGTGTATACAAAGTTATGGCCACTTTACTGAAGACTGTGCAGAATATATCGAAATTGGGATTGTGCACGTCTATGTTCTATCCTAATTTTAGGAACCTTACTATGTGAATCATGCTTCGTGTCCTCAATAAAAGTTTTAGTGGACATTATGATCTTTTCATATTGAGGTTTTACATCTTCTTTGCCGATCGGGAATGAAAGATATGGATTTTCTAATGCAGGCCATCAAGCAACACCCATTTGGAGATATTTTCAGAAATTTCTATGGGTATTACACACCCAAAAAAAAAAAAAATTATTACAAAGTGTAGTGAGGTCAACAAGTTTGATTATGCACAGAAGCTTACTTGGGTTGACAGCTGAAGTTCAATAAGTATCAAGAGATTCTAAGGAGACGGTATCAATAATGTCTCTTATTATGGGTTAGGTCATGGGCGTTGAGGGGCTCGACAATACTCATTAGATTGAGCAAAATAATTTAAGGGGGGAAGATTATGCCTTGTGGAGCATCAGGTAATTTGATAAGCAAGCTTTTGGGATTAACAAGGATCAGGAAAAGACGATCATCTACAAAAGTGAAACCGTAGGGCAGAGGCTTGAGGGTATACCAAATATATCGATGGGTTTGTTGTTTTTGAATGTGGAAGTGTTGCTTTTGAGAGTACACAACCACAAGAGGGGGGGTGAATTGTGGTGTCCGATTTTCGCAAGTTGCTGGCAAACAGTCTTAGACCCTGTTCGCACAGGTTGTTTCTGAGATAAGCAGAAGCAAAAATCCAACAAAATTGAATGCGGAAATAATGGACACAGGATTTTTACGTGGAAAACACCTCTAGCCCAACTGAGGTAAAAAAACCACGACCTACCTCGTGTAGGATTTAAACACTTCACTAAACGGGCTAATCACGTTACAATAGTAACACACCTTGTTACAAATTGCAACCTACGTAACCGTCTTTCCTAAGACAGGTTACCCCACGTCCAAAATCCCCTTGATTTGGACACACACTCTACTCACTTTTGTGAAAGAAGAATATAAAGAAAAACACCCTATTACAATGCTTCTCAACTAAGCTAATATAGGGTACAATGAAGTCCTAGTATGCCAAGTTTGAAAGCTCAAATAACTCACTTACTAGACACGGTTTGCTTTTGAAACTTTTAAGCTCATGAACACTGAATTTTTCCTTTTTGAAAACCGATGCTTCTAACGTTCTAAGAAGCGACTTTATATAGTGCTTTGGAAAAACAATTCCTCAAATTTTTGGAAACTAAAATCCCTAAAGAATATAGAATTCTTTAGCCACAAGGGATGAGGAAACTGTTGCATGAAAAACAGAGTTTTAATATTTATAAACCCCAAGTGCAAGGTGTATCGTTGAGTACTTGGGGTATCGTCCGCAGGGAATTGTGTTTTCAACTACCAGAGCTAACTAAAGCGTCTCAAGCTAGGCAGGATCGAAGGGTGAAAAGGGAGAACTAAACTACGTTATAAACACAGAAACAAACGACTTGGAGTTGTGATTTTACCAATGGATAAACTAACTAACCAAGATGAGTCCTAACCTACCCAAACCACACTACGAACTAGTCATCAAAGGCCACCCAAGCCTTCTCTCAAGGGTCATGAGCTAGTCTAACTCGCGTAACCACCTACTTTCGTGGGGTTAGTCGAATTAGACTACAAAACTAGCAACCCCGGACCTAGCTCGATTCGGATACTACTTTTGTGTCCCGAACTCGGCTATTCCCTCTCCCACACTAGCAAATTGACCTCACCTCTCAGCATAAGTCAATCGCCCAAAAATATGGAGGAAAACCCTCTCAGGCATTTCATCGAACACTTGGCGGGCGTGAAGGAAAACTCTAAGTTCTAGGCATAGATTGGGTGTGGTTAGGCCTAGTACAGGATCAATTAGCCATCAAGAGGCTAATCATAATTCAAGCCAGCACAATCTACCAACAAATCATGAAAAACGCGTGAAAACCTAAACTAACCAACAAGAACATAAACTTGAAGAGCAAAACGAAGGGAATGAAATAAAACGAATCTAAACAACTAAACAACATAAATTAACAATGAAAACTAAACGAATAAACTTAAAGAAAACAAATACAAGAATTAAAATTAACAAAACATAAACAAGAACAACAATGAAATAAATAGAGAAAAGGAAGAGGGAAACTTATGCTTGAATTGATTGAAGAACTTGAAATCCACAAGCTTGAATCCCCAAAATACAAAACTATAATTCTAATCTAATCCTCCTATTGAGGTTTTTATTGACTAAAACGTAAACTAAAACTACTCTAAGAAATCGCCTGGAAGAACCCCCGAGCGACCCCCCACAAACAGACGCCCGAACGGACTTAAATAGAAAACCGAAGCCGCGATGAATCTGGGGAGTTGGCACGGGCGTGCCATGTGGCACGGCCTGCCCGTGCCAAGTGGCACGGCCGTGCCACATGGCACGGCCACACCGTGCCACATTGCTGTGGCACGGTGCGGCCTCCCCCCGGTTTGTCCGGTTTTGCTGGTTTTCGACATTTTTCTTCGTTTTGTCCCATCTTCGTCCCTTTTCGCGACGTTTGCTTGATTTGGAGTTATTTCCTACAAAACATAAATAAAACAAGGTAAAATCCTATAAAATAAAGTTATTATACGAGTAAAAGGGGGGTGAAAGAAGCACGTAAAATGGGTAAATTTACCGTTCAACACACCCCCACACCTATCTTTTGCTCGTCCTCGAGCAAAATAAAAGAAAAAACTAAAGTAAACAACTAACTCACTTTTGTAGGAATCATGGTTGCATTTAGCACATGCAACAAGCCCTTTAAACCCCTTGGTTACCCCAAGTGGACGAGTAAGGTCTCGTGAGGGTTTGCAGAAGATATACCCATAAAATCTCAAAAAAGGAAAAACAAAGAAAAGAGAAACAAAAATCGAAAAATAAAAGTAGCAAAACACAATATATACATGGGGATAAACTGTACGCAATCGAATCAACCAAAACCACCTAATAGCTCAAATATCAGTCTGTACACAGGCATTATATGCATTTCAGGACACATCATCCCAAAGAGTGGCATCCAGACATCAGCTTTTCCCCCCACGACGCATGAGGACATTGAATCCATCCTGGTGCCTAGTGTGCAAGTGTATCATCACCCTGAAACTAAGCCTACCAAAACCAAACTCAATCCCACACAATTGACACAAGCTACCTTTTTGATTGGCTAGTATAGAAAGCAGGTTTCCCCAGTAGCAGTATTGCCTCAAAGGGTAACACCCAGTAGCGCATGCCTCAAAGGGGTACTTGTCATTTCCAACTCTTTTCTTCCCCACTTTCTTTTCTTTCCATTATTATTTTTTCAATACAAACTCATGTCACGCCTCAAAGGGATACACCCAGTAGCGCTTGAATTTGTTTGTTTTTGCTTTTGTTTGGGAAAAAGAAAGGGGGTGCCAGCACATGTAAAGGGAACTGTGCAGTAGACAATGGGAGAGTCGATCGTGGAAGACTAAGAATTCAGGATGATGACAATACATGAATTCAGGACTGGATTGCAAAATTACGATGGCCTGTTGGGGTTAGAACTGAGGTCTAAAACGACAGATTGGGGATGAATATCTATCATACACATTATACTTATATACGAGCTAACAGTCAAGGTATCAGGGATCAAGGCTGATCAAAATAGGACAAAACTCCCCTAAATGCAAAAAGAAAAGAAAAATTTGTACAAAAAGGAGAAAAAATGAAAAAGTTATACAAAAATGAAAAATTTTCACAAAAATAAGAAGAAAAAAGGGAGATGACCCCACCCCCACACCTAAATCTCACAATGTCCTCATTGGGAGCCATGAGTCATCACCAACACACAAAAATAAAGAAAACAAAAACAAATACAAGAAAAACAAAAGACGACAAAAATATACACAAGCTAACACACTCTCCCAAAAACACAAGCTCACCCAAAACAACAACACGATCACACATAAATACAAACTAACACCACAAAAAATAAATATAGACCAATCCAACAACACCACCCATCACAACACAATAAAAATCCACAAAAACACAAAATTGGTGATCATAGCCAACAACGACTCAACAACAACCAAATTTCACCACTAGATGATCACCAACAAAAACACAATCCCAATATTTACCACTAAACAAGAACAAAAAGAAAGAAAAGAAAAATAAAAATAAAAAGAAGGGGGGAGAAGAGTGAGAACGAGTATACCAGGTCGGGTACTGAATGTACCCGAACTATTCCATGACGACTTAAGGAGCATCAGCCACTCTTTGCCGCTCAAGATGCGAGTCGTCAGCTCGGATGCAGTCAAAGCTCGCAGGAGCTTATCATGCATAGCTGCATGTAGCTCAGAATGGTGTGAGTAAGGGAACACTGGCAAAGATGGAGCAAACAAAGTTGGTGCCCTCTTAAACTCACCAAATACCTGTGAGAAATCAGCAGAAAAATCAAATGCAATAGTCAACGCGATTTCTCCAGGCATGCCCTCTAGGTACGGACGATAAGGATCGAGGAGGGGCTCATACCCTCTAAAAGTACCTAGAGACTTACGGCAGGCAGCCTCATTCCCCTCAAGTATCACAAGAGAATTGATAAGTGACAAATCACAACACTTGGGGGAATGGGAGGGTGGTGAACATGAATAGGAAGCATGGGATGTATCAAGAGAGGTGAGGGATATATTATCAATAAAATCAGGAGTAGTTGGCCCTGCAACCACAACATCCATGCATGAAGTCCCTGTGGGAGTCCCATAAAAAGCATGCACCTCAATAGAAACATTGTCGGACTCAGACCAAGTATCATCCTCCTCAACACTAGCGCTAACGCCAAAGGTCTCACCTACCTCTAACTCCGTCGACTGAGCTAAAGGGGAAGGTGTATCAGGAAAGGTCATGATAAGCGCAGTGTTGTCCCAAAGGGTATTAGGAAAGGATGAAGCAACAGTGAGTGAAGTGGTCAAGGGAGGGTCAAGTACATCCTCTAGTCCGGACTCTAGAGGAGGAAAAGACGCACCATCATCACACAGATTGACATCAAGTCTAGGAGCACTAGAACTAGGGTCAGTCTCAGGTGATAGGTCATACTCCCGCATTTTATTAACAAACTCAGCAAACTCAACTTGTTGCCTATTCATTGTCTCTATCATATTGCTCAGTCTAGCAAAGCCTTCATTAGAAATATAATAGGGACAAGAATTACTGGTATGGTCGGGACAATAGCAAATTTTGCACACAGGAGGGGCATAATTAGGGATGCAAGGGGGTGGGGTATAAGAATCAGAACAACTAGTTTCAAATTCATAAGTATCCCAAGCCAACCACTCAAGTAATTCCCAAGCTTCATCAACATTTCGAGCATAGAAATCCCAATGCTCCAAAAGAGCACGGGTCTCACAATTCACACCCTCATCAACGACATGCAATATTTCCCATTTCCCATATAAACATCCACAAGAAGCACATTGAGCAAGATAAGCATGTAAACGATCCCAATAACGGTAAAATAGTTCTTGCTCACATTGGGGAAAATGGAAAATTGCCATTGAAATTTTTTTTTTTGAAATTTTTTTTTTTTTTGGATTTTCAAAAGGCCTAGCCTCGAATGCTGAAGTAAACCCTAATATTGAAAAACGCCAATTCCCCGGCAACGGCGCCAAAAACTTGTTGCATGAAAAACAGAGTTTTAATATTTATAAACCCCAAGTGCAAGGTGTATCGTTGAGTACTTGGGGTATCGTCCGCAGGGAATTGTGTTTTCAACTACCAGAGCTAACTAAAGCGTTTCAAGCTAGGCAGGATCGAAGGGTGAAAAAGGGGGAACTAAACTACGTTATAAACACAGAAACAAACGACTTGGAGTTGTGATTTTACCAATGGATAAACTAACTAACCAAGATGAGTCCCAACCTACCCAAACCACACTACGAACTAGAGATGGTCGGTTGCATCATCAAAGACCACCCAAGCCCTCTTTCAAGGGTCATGAGCTAGTCTAACTCGCGTAACCACCTACTTTCGTGGGGTTAGTCGAATTAGACCACAAAACTAACAACCCCGAACCTAGCTCGATTCGGATACTACTTTCGTGTCCCGAACTCGGCCATTCCCTCTCCCACACTAGCGAATTGACCTCACCTCTCAACATAAGTCAATCGCCCAAAAATATGGATGAAAACCCTCTCAGGCATTTTATCGAACACTTGGCGGCCGTGAAGGAAAACTCTAAGTTCTAGGCATAGATTGGGTATGGTTAGGCCTAGTACAAGATCAATTAGCCATCAAGAGTCTAATCACAATTCAAGCCAACACAATCTACCAACAAATCATGAAAAACGCGTGAAAACCTAAACTAACCAACAAGAACATAAACTTGAAGAGCAAAACGAAGGGAATGAAATAAAACGAATCTAAACAACTAAACAACATAAATTAACAATGAAAACTAAACGAATAAATTTAAACAAAACAAATACAAGAATTAAAATTAACAAAACATAAACAAGAACAACAATGAAATAAATAGAGAAAAGGAAGAGGGAAACTTATGCTTGAATTGATCGAAGAACTTGAAATCCACAAGCTTGAATCCCAAATTACAAACTATAATCCTAATCTAATCCTCCTATTGAGGTTTTTATTGACTAAAACGTAAACTAAAACTACTCTAAGAAATCGCCTGGAAAAACCCCCGAGCGACCCCTCACAAACAGACGCCCGAACGGACTTAAATAGAAAACCGAAGCCGCGACGAATCTGGGGAGGTGGCACGGGCGTGCCATGTGGCACGGCCTGCCCGTGCCACATTGCTGTGGCACGGTGCCGCCTCCCCCCGGTTTGTCCGGTTTTGCTGGTTTTCGCCGGTTTTCGCTGTTTTTCTTCGTTTTGTCCCATCTTCGTCCCTTTTCGCGACGTTTGCTTGATTTGGAGTTATTTCCTACAAAAAATAAATAAAACAAGGTAAAATCCTATAAAATAAAGTTATTATACGAGTAAAAGGTGGGTGAAAGAAGCACGTAAAATGGGTAAATTTACCGTTCAACAAAATGGGTAAATTTACCGTTCAACAGAAACATGAGCTGGAAACACTTCCTAAACCGTGTGCATAAGGCGGTGATTCTCAGCAACTAGTCTATGTTTTTCTCAACAACCTTATCCACTTGCGAAAAATTGGATATTCTTTTTATTCAAAAAGATTTTGCAAATCCTCTTAGATTTTAATAACCGTTTTTAGGGTAAGGGGTAAGATACTCCATAGAAAAATCTTTCTTGCAAATCTTGGAGAAGCTGCTCAAAATCCAAAAGATAAAAACGTGAAAAATTGTTTTTCGCAGCTTATTCTGGAAGCACCCTGAGCATCCTGTTTCCAGAATTGTTTCGAAGGGTGATCTGAAATATTTTCCAAAAAAGCAAAACCGTTTCAAGTAAGTGGTAAGTTAAGACTTTCTGATTGGCATATTAACAAGAGTCTAAAAATATAAAACCAAATTAAATCAATACATCTTGTTGTAACCACTAGTCATCTTGTAGTAAGACGAATTTGCTGCAAACACTTTACAGAATCTGTTTCTCACGGCTGCACTTATATCCTGTGCTTCAAACACTTCGCAGGATCTGTTTTTCATGGCTGTTTTTGTATCGCTGACTTGAGTGCCTGTTCTTGATAATCCATTAGTCAAGCAGTTTTAAGACTTGAGAACAGCAGTAAGAAGCTGTTTAGAAAGCCTGTTTGGCACAACAACAACACTTGGATTTGTTATCATCAAAACTTTATACATTCTAACAGGAAGCATAATCATTGAACCTTATTGCCAAGAGTAAATAAGATTCTAGGAGACAAGTAATCATTGGAGAAGCATAATAAGTACAATGATTATTAGAATTGAACTTTGGGGACTATTGACGCATTATAGAATATGTCAGTAAGAAATTGAAAAGGTGAATTAAGCATACATATATCTATCTGTTGCATGGACTTTATGGAGGTATTACAAGTGATTCTATGAGGATGAGATGTCAAATTTCAAAAAGCATTATTGTAACACAATGTCAGGTTCAAACAACAACGGATTGTGGAATATTAAAATCCATGAGATAACTGTGTATCAATTGAAATCTAGGCACCTTTCCTTTGATCTTCTTAAATCCTCAAAACCTTATCAGCATGAATCTCAGTATTGTGATACCAGTATTGAACCAAATAGGAGTCCACTAACCTTTGCACAATTGATAATAGGCCCCCTTGTCAGATATTACTGCCTAAGTTAGCATCCTTCTTGATCTCTTTGGCTACCACCTAAAGCTAGCCACCCTCTTCGTATGCCATAACATACTCTAGTTTGTAATTCCTTTCATTTACATTAAGCTCTACAGACTATTTAATTATCGCAGCAATACTTCATCACCAATTCTTTCATTGAATTTTCTCAAGACTTTAATGTTTATAAGGGAATCCCTACCATTATGATAAATCACGTCTCTCTAATGCCTCCACTGATTACCTATGTTCCGCTCATTCACCAGAGCCATTAATTCAATGATGATGTGATCTTTTCTTTCCCCCTTAACATCCAATCATTACATAGATAACTACTCTCCTACCATTTTGGTTTTGGATTCATGCACAAAGTTGTGATTCCGTATAATCAATGATTAGAATTCTTTCATTCTTATTGCCATCTATATCTAAATTATTTACACTTATCGCTTACTTTCACTCCATCATGGTAATAACTTTACTATCCATCATCTTCCAAATCGGTCCTCTATGCCCTTCGATAAAAATCTCAATTTACTTTTTGCGACCATTATTTCAGTAGTAATGCGATCTTTCTTACTCTTAACATCCCATCACTCCATAGATAGCTCATTTTACTATTAAAATCATCTTATTTTTATTACCCTCCGTTCCTAAATTGTTTACGCTTCTAGTTATTTGCACTCTATCCACATCAGGGTAATGTTTCAATTACCCATCATTTCGAAATTTGCCGTCAGTTCCTTTTATGAAACTGTCACATCAGTGACCATTCCAATACTTTTCGTCAGTAATCAATTCCCCCTTAACCAGCTCGACCTCTGCATTGATATCATCTCATTGCTACCTTACCCCCTCTCACCCCCGAGCAATTACCTAAAAAGATCTTAATTGGCATCCAAGACCTTGTTGATTAATCTATCTTTTGCATTAATACTGTTATATCTGTCATTTCTTATAATTGATCAACTTGCCTCATCGTTAAGTGTTGCTTTCTTCACCGTTATCTGATCCTTCTTTAATTTTAAACTTTTGGAAAGTTGGTGCTTCCTTATGAGTGTTCGTACCCATTTCTAGGATCACCCACCAAGACTTTGAAAACTTGTTAAATATTGAGTCCGTTCTTTCTCGATTTTAAGTGCTTGTTAATATTCTAATGCTTTTGATCATCATCTTTCTCTTCCTCATTTTGCTAGAAGAGTGTTTATGTCCATACATATTGTACCCCGTTTATTTATGGTAGTAAGCCTGCACATCTTAACCCAAGTTAGAAATGCAGCTACGCTCTCAAACTAGTGCAAGTGATCAGTAACTATTGTAGCCCACCAATTTTCTTGTTTTAAAATCCTATTCCTTAAAATATTGACTCGACTCTTCTCTATGCCTCCTTGTTATCTTACGTAAACTCGTACATATTGCCTATTTTCCACCCTACTCATTCCAAACCCAAATTCATCTATCAACACCATCACGTTGATGCCAGCTAAACGGTCACCTTGTTGGATACTTAAATTCTTTCCTAGTCCATTCCAGGGAGCTACACGTCAACCTTTTTACTACCTAATCGGACTAAGAAAACCCGATAATGATTGTATCTGTCAACCGATATGACTCAGGAATTTTCTCTCCAATAAAACAAGCTCTCCATTTGCACTCCATCTCCAAATGACTGGCAACCACTTATTCGGCCCCTAATTCATAAAGCCTTCCAAAGATACTATTAAAAGTGTTTAACTTACTGTCTACTTGACTTGTCTCGATTCTCTTCCAACCAAAGCCATGCTCGCCGACCGCATTTAGCTCTTTCGGTCTCTATAAACTCCTAATTAAGAAGTATGTTCTTCATCCCATCTATTTTCTATACTTGTTCTTGCCATATTGTTATCAAACATTACCTGTATGTCACCCCCATCCACGTTCACTTCATCTAAGCCAAATCTCTAATGCCAAAAAAATTTCAATCAGACACGCTCAAAAGCCCTAAACAAACATGACACCCTCACCAAACGGACGAACCCACGGACATACACAAAAACAAAAGTTCATTCGAACTCATTGAAACGCAAAATTTTAAATTATGGTACTCATTGGAATAAGCTTCAAGAAATTAAACCCATGACCATAGGACAAACAGGTTTCAAACTCGCATCTTCAAAAGCTACACACAATAGTGACAAAGCAACACATTCGAGTGATAACTCACCTTTTATCCTTAGATTCTTGAAAATTCATGCCCATCTTTCGTTTAGCCATTCTACAACAATCCCTTATTTGTATTGACTTCACTATCTAGTTCTGTCATAAGCAATGACTTACCTCGCCACCATAGCCATTGCTCTTATCCATGGGTATACTATACATATTGATTTGTTTTTCACAGGAGCTTGCACAGGCCAAATCCAAGTTACAGCTTTCCCCACCTTTCCTATACTATCTAGAATTTCACCCCAAGTGAGTCATTAAATCCAATAGAACTCCTACGCCCACTAAGTTCGATACTTTCTTGATTCCCAATTGAGGCAAAGCTCACAACCAAGCTCCCATATAGCTACCTTCTTTCCAAACTAAAAAGCTCCACAGAAGTCCGTGAATATGTATTTCCCCTTAAATGACTTGGCCCAAGATGCACAACATAACTGCATGATCAGTCTCACTCAATCTTCAATATTGCTCTTTATACACTTCTTCAAAATGCTTCTAAGAATCAACAAACTCAAAATATTCCACTGAACTTCACGAGATCTTATAGGAACTTCAAAAATAATATGGAAGAAGTTTCAGAGGTATCCTCCAAGTATACACTGCACAAAATGACGCCTAATGTACACCTAAGCAGGTCAGTTCACAAACATATACCAAATATTCTCACACCCCACAACTCAGGAATTATGTTCCTAATCCATATCCTGTTACCATAATGAAGCCAATGCCCGTACTTAGTTGTAGTACGGTGTGCATTTCTTCCAACCTGCGAGTTTCGAGGACGAAACTTATTTTAAGTGGAGAAGACTGCAACGACCCGACCTTAATGTTCATATTAACTACATGGAATCATCTTAATTACAAATTAATCAAGTTGGGCACAAGTATTTCAACCCGTCATTTTCTCATTTCAATTCGACACTTTCTTCATATGTATTTATACCATTGCAGGATGAACCGGCAGAATGGTCTCGGAAATGGATTTTTGTCACTCATAGAATAATTCATTAAAATTCTAAAGGGATAATTGAACGTCTATTCCCATAAAAATGTCTTTCAAAATTTTGCATCCAAAGTTCCCAAAAAAAAAAAAAGGTCAAAGTTGGTTTGACCTGTCAAACCAACTTTGACCGGTCAAAGGCGGTCAAACCGCCCCCAAAAGAAAAAATCTTAGATTGTTTTTACTTTTTGCATGTATAAAAGGGGGGGCTCCTCACGCCACTCACACACACACACACGCCCAGAGGGGGGGAAGGAAAAAGAAGAGAGAGAGAGAGGAGAGGAGAAAGAAAGGAAGAGAGAGAGAGGGAGAAGAGGAGAGAGGAGAGAGAAAGAAGAAAGGAAAAAGGAGCAGGAAGAGGAGATTAAAGTTATGGGTTTTGGAGCAAATTTGAGGTGAGTAATTCTTGATTCCTTGCTCTAAAAATTTGCATTTGATATTGTACGACTTAGTATAGTAAGGATATTCATGTCAAGCAGTAGACTTCAATCGTATAATTTCATGATTAATTATAACGATTAAGGTATCGTGATTTGTTCATTATGATATGAATGCATTCATGCGGGTTTCGAAGTTATGAAATTGAGGAAAAATTTCTCTGATAAATTTATGCTGCACTACGGGAATGTTATGATTATTATGAGCCATTAGGCTGAACAACATAGTGACAAGTTTACGGAAGAATATACATATTATTTGGAAATTTGCGATCAAGGTATCGTGATTTGTTCATTATGATATGAATGCATTCACGCGGGTTTCGAAGTTATGAAATTGGGGAAAATTTTCTCTGATAAATTTATGCTGCACTACGGGAATGTTTTGATTATTGTGAGCCATTAGGCTGAACAACATAGTGACAAGTTTACGGAAGAATATACATATTATTTGGAAATTTGCGATCAAGTTCATGGATTTTGGAGATGCACTTTGAGAATCATAAATTCTAAATGTGTATGTTAGGAATATTAATGGGTATGATAGGAAAAATTAGGGCTGGCAAAATGTGACTATATGAGTTCATTACGTAACGTTCTTGGAAAAAGAGCTTATGTCCAGACTAAAGCCATTACAGAACGTCCCAGAGTCATGACCACAGCAGAGACTGTCATGAATATGTCATTTATATTAAGGAACCAGTGATTATACCAAGCACGATAATAATTCGGATATTAATAAAATGGCCAAAATTTAAATTATGCAATGACCAAAAAGATAAACGTTACTAACAAAGCAAGGGCAAGTAACAAAATTATACCACTTATAAGAATACGGTAGTGACAACGCCGTTACCCCATTACACGTTTATCACGTTCATTAAACAAGTGTTTGTAGTATAAAAGACAGGGATTTAAATTATCTATTAAAACAAGATATTCAGGGACAGGGATGAAAGCAAAACAAAGTAGAGTCAAGTCAATAACCTTCTATATGCTAATAATTAGCACATGGCTCACGGAATTCAAATTATCGATCAAACCAAGAAATCTCAACAAATTTCATAACCTTGCACTAATCACAAGAGAATTACATATGTAAAGCAGGAAGGAGGCCACATTTGTCGGTTCAAGCTGCCAGTGCATATTTTTCATTACAAAGAAGAGGGAATCTCAAAGACCAGGTACGTACATGGCCTGTGCTCTTCAAAAATTCACAGTGTTCTCAGCAATGCAAAATTAATATAAGATTCATTTAATGAATCAATTTCTCAATGTTTTGTCACATAAACAAGTGGCCCCGCCAATCATCATCAGGGCTTATGCCCAGCAATTATCAAGGCTTATGCCGATCAATATACCCACGTGCGGCGTCAACTCAGGCTTCTCGATCGGCTTGGGGGGTGAGCACCCAAAGTATGATCGTTTCAAGATGTACATCGACCAAGGGGTCCACTTTCAGATAATAATCAGCAGATCCATTTTACTTACGCATTCTCTCTCTCCTATTTGTAAAGCAAAAATGGTTTGAAATGCGGTCGGCCCAACTCATTTACCACAACTTATTTTACCGCATAGGAATGTACGTGCTAAGTTTCGGCTCATCATTCGCATGTTTTCATGTTTTCTGTTTTAGGTATGGGAAGAAGGGAACAGTAATTCTCCGTAATTCTCCTGAGAAATCAGAAAGCCGCTAAAACAAGGGACATCTACTGATTACTAGCCAGTCAGCGCTTACAGTGATGATAGGTGAGTAATTGAGAGGTTACGGTTGCCATTTCTTTGAAATCTGAGGACAATAATACTTCGCACTAGTACCTCAAAGTTACCACATGAGGAACAAATAGTATGAAGAGACAAATACTTATCTGAGGTAATTTCAGTTGTTTACTAAATTAGATAGCCTTGTTCCAACCTGGAACGGCGGTAACGCCTCCCTTCAAAACAAAAGTCTTCCGCTGCAGATTAATAAATTCATGGTTAAGCTAAGATAAGCAGCATTAGCTTTTAGGGGCGTTACAGTCTGCACACTAAAGACATCTGTTAGCTCGCCAAAGTGTTATTAAAGTACATGAATTTTTTTTAGGTGTTAGCTATCTTGCTCATGAAAAATATGTCCTAGCTCGCTAGAATTAGGTGTTAGCATACTAAAATATATGAAATGTTTTAAATTTTTTAACAACTATACTACAAGTATTTTAATGAGCTATAAAGTATTCTTAGATAACGAATTTTGGTGTACAATAAAATATTTTAGTGAGGTATATAGTATTTTTGTCAGCAAAACTTACTTGTACAAGCTCATCGGTCTGGGTTTGTCTGCACACTAAAAGCATCTATTGGCTCACCAAAGTGTTAATCATGTTGCTCACTAAAAATATACTTTTGGTGAGCTATGAAGTATTTTAAAAAAAATAATAACAGTAATAATAATAATAATAATAATAATAATAATAATAATAATAATAATAATAATAATAATAATAGGAGATAAACATAAAGTACTGTTCACTAAATTATATTAATCACCAAATATATTTTATACCTCACTAAATATTTATCATAACTCACTAAACAAATATTATATCTCAGTAAAAGAAATAGTGCAAATCACTTAAAAATAATTTTTTGCAATTTTTGAATAATGTCATTACTCACTTAATTTTTATTAAGATGTATGAGCATTTGTATTATATTTATAGTTCATCTTACAAAATATGTCCAGCTCGTAATAAATATATGTCATAACTCACTAAAAAATATATTACAAATCAATGAATATAAATTTTTCAAGTATTTATTCACTAAACATATATCATAACTCTCCAAAACACAATACAAATCTTGCTGAACAGTTAAGAGTGCAAGTGACTAAATCTTTTTAAGTATGTCGCTATTGCACATTTAAAGAATTTTATACCAAAAGGTACATCACATCACATTATACAACAAGTATAAAGTGTTGCATACTAAACATATACACAACTCACCAAAAGTTGCAATGCAACTCACTAAGAAATCGTACGTTAAAATATGAACAAGAATGTGTATATGCACAATAAAATTGTGCATTATACGTTTGCTCAGTCTTTTTTTTATTATGAACAATTAGTACTGCTAGCTAAATCATATTAATCATCAAATATATTTCGTATCTTAACAAACTATTACCACTCACTAAATAAATATCATAACTCACTAAAAAAAAGAACAGTACAGATAACTAAAATATAATTTAGTGAGTTTCAAATGTACAATAACAGATTTTAGTGAGTTATATAGTATTTTGACTAAGCAAAACGCGGGTATATAAGATGCGTTGATTTGGATCTATTTGCATACTAAAAGTATCTATTAACTTACAAAACATGTGTCTGGGCTAACTAAAATAATTTAATGAATTATATAGTATTTTTAGTGAGTGGAACTAGGTGAATAGTAACATACTTTGAGCTACACAATATTTTTGGTGAGCTGAAATCTGGTTATACAATTGCTCTGCATTACGGTTGTACGATTTAACAACTATCTTATGAGTAATCTTAACATATTAATTGAAAAAAACCAATAAAATAATTTCGTTAAAAACAAACCACCTTTCTAAATCCTTATCTTCTCCTCCATTCCCTGACTCTAATGAATCGTTTGATTCTGTGTAATCAAAATGGTAATACAATCAAAATGACAATGATGATTCCATTGCTATGTTTGTTTACCATTAAAGGATGTGATTAAGATTGCATTGTAATCATATTTACCTCAATCTACGCAATTATAATTACTTGGCTTTTCCTAAACTATTGTGATTGCATACATTCACTATAAGAAAAAGACCAAATAAGGACGGAATCAGCGATGGAATCAGTGACAAAAAAGGGCTGTTGGATTTTCGCTCGTCGCTGAGTATCTAGCGACGGAATTTTATAATTCTGTCGCCATCAACGACGGAATCAGCGATGGAACTTGCGACATACCTTTTTTTGGCAGGGAAAAATTGACGGGGTAGGCAGCGACGGATCTAAAAATCCGTCGCCACTAGCGACGGACTTAGCGACGGAATGCCATCGCTAGTGGCGATGGAACTCAATGTCCATCATTGGCTTTTGCCCTAAAAAAAATAAATTCTTTAGTTCCGTCGCTAAATTTCTAATTTGTTTTAAATAACAACGCTTGTTTTTTATTGTATCCCTTAGTATATACATTTCAATCCCTGCAAGAAATTTACAAGGAGTATTCACTCCATCAACATCCACTGGCTTCGAGTATGACTTCATTCGAAGCGTTCTCAACCATTCCAAGCCACACAAAGGTGGGATATCACATCTAAAGCAACACTTTAAACCAAGGGTTTTGAATTCACAAAGCACAAGTCCCAAACAAAGTGTCTACGTATCGCAAACTATAAATCCAAACAAACCAGAAGTTGCTAGTAATTAAAAGTAACGTTATGTTTGCAAAAGAGGAAGAAGCAAGCACCAAAGGGAGAGGAATGAAATAAGCACCAAGAAGAGGGGAACAAAATAAGCACCAAGGAAAGGGGAAGCAAGCAGTAAGAGGTGTGCTCCATGAAGAACCAAGCAGGAGAGCCACCAGCTGGGGGAAAACTACAATCAACTTAATCACCAAGGTGAGGATCATCCTCATCCTCATCCTCATTCTCATTATGTTGTGAATGATGAGTAAAGGGTGGCTGAGATCTCGAGCCAGAAGTTTGTTGCATTTGGAAGAAAGCTTGCAGGCGCGGATCGATGATCATCATTTGTTGGCTCAGTTGTTGGTTACTTTGGGTGAGCAATTTGTTGGATTCCTCCAGTTGCTTACATTTCTCCATAAGCAACTGGTAGCTTTCAGCTTGTGAAGTTAGCTCACCCCCTAAGATGGTTACTACACCCCTTAAGTTATTGAGCTCTTATTGCGATGGCACATAACCGATACCTGCTGATAGGCATTTAAGTGAAGTACGCATTAGTATTGCAATTAAGTAAACTTATCGTATAACCATGTTCATTGAAATTTTAATTTGAAAACTGTACCAGCGCTTTGAGTGGGACTGAAGTAACCGGATTTTCTAATGTTGACAGTCTCATCGCCAATGCCATAAATACGGTCTTTCTTGTTCTTGTACATCTTCACCTACAACTCATTTGGGTTTTGAAGTGGCTGGTTTGGATCTTGAGAAGTGTCATCCCTGCTCCCTTAAGAGTTGATAACATTTTGAAATTCACGTTCAAAGAATTCCTACAATATCAGAACATGCGCAAGAAATCATATATATTGCAATTAATGAAAGT